>CM040912.1:52698043-53023043 GCA_023029165.1 Gobiocypris rarus | reverse complement strand
CTTTACTTCTCATTTTGTCCACCCATAATTGATCCGTGACTGACTAATATAATGAACCCACACACTTACACACCCTAAGACAAACGTCCACCTATAAAAACAACCACAATTTAAGAAACTACCACCTCCGTCATCTTCTTATTATAAAGAAACAGATAGTCAAGAATTTAGGTTAGGATTCGGAATTTAGTTTTTTTTTTTTTTAAATGGCCGATCGTTTAGCTAGATAAGACCCTATGCCTCGGCTGGGATCGTGCAGTCTCTGAAGCCCTTCAGCCTTTTGAACATGCATTGATTTGGACCTTCAACAATTTTGGTTGCCATTGAAGTCAATGGTGTGGAGAATATCTAATCTAAAGTGAACTAATCCTTTAAGTGCACAAATTATATGAATGAACTATGTGCAGATAGATGCCTAAGAGCTCGGTGAAACATTAAAGAAACATTGGTATATATCCAAATATATGAAAGTCTGATTCTGTCCATGAACACCAAACTGTAATATATTTTACTAACGATAAATGTGTGTGTGTGTGTGTGTGTGTGTGTCCTTGTTTATATTACATTGTGGGGACCAAATGTGGGACTTCAAAAGGCTTATAAATCACACAGGATGTTTTTTTTTGAGAAAATAAAAATGCAGAATGTTTCCTGTGATGGGTAGGTTTAGGGGCAGGGGCAGTGTGTGTGTGTGTGTGTGTGTGTGTGTGTGTGTGTGTGTGTGTGTGTGTGTGTGTGTGTGTGTGTGTGTGTGTGTGTGTGTGTGTGTGTGTGTGTGTGTGTGTGTGTGTGTGTGTGTGTGTGTGTGTTTGTGCGTGTGTGTGTGTGTGCGTTCGTGCGTTTGTGTGTGTGTGTGTACATATGCATATGATGTTTGTGCCCTCATATAAATTAATGTTGCATGGGTGCCATCTGTTGGACAGAGTTCACATAACATATCTGTACATACATTATAAAGAGCTTCATGGATGGGTTTCCATGGCCGAGCAGCTCATCCAAGCCTTACATCACCAAGTGCAATGCAAAGCGTGGGATGCAGTGGGGTAAAGCACACCACCACTGGACTCTAGAGCAGTGAGACGTGTTCTCTGAGTGACCAATCACGCTTCTCTGTCTGACAGTCCCATGGACGAGACTGGGTTTGGCGGTTTCCAGGAGAACGGGACTTGCTTGACTGCATTGTGTAAAGTTGGGATGGGGGGATTATGGTGTGGGGTTGTTTTTTAGGGGTTGGGCTTGGCCCCTTAGTTCTAGTTAAAGGAACTCTTAATGCTTTAGCATACCAAGACATTTAGGGCAATTTCATGCCAGATTTGTGGGAACAGTTTGAGGACGGCCCCTTCTTGTTCCACTAGTGCACAAAGCGTCGGCCCATAAAGACATGGATGAGCGAGTTTGGTGTGGAGGAACTTGACTGGCCTGCACAGAGTCCTGACCTCATCCCGATAGAACACCTTTGGGATGAATTAGAGCGGAGACTGCGAGCCAGGCCTTCTCGTCCAACATAGGTGCCTGACCTCACAAATGCGCTTCTAGAAGAATGGACAAAAATTACCATAAACACACTCCTAAACCTTGTGGAAACCCTTCCCAGAAGATTTAAAGCTGTTACAGCTACATATTAAGAATGTGATGTCCCAGAACTTTTGTCAATATAGTGTATCTACATGCACAATCTACACTCAGATATCAAGATAACATGAGTGACCGGTCCTACTTAACTTGCTCCAAGTGGGATTTGAACTGGGGCGTGGCAGCCAGGCACGCTAACAAGGACATTAAAGATTCACCATCATAAACCTCACTCCCATCCGGGTCATGCCACTGAATGTAACCGGTCCTACTCGATGCAGAATAAATTATGATCCTGTCAAATACAATTTTGCCATTTAGAAAGGCTAAATTATTTTAGCAGCAGCCTTTAGCATCAGTCACTAGCACACCTCTTGAGGCCTGGGGGGTTTACATGCAAAAGTCTCACTGGCCTACGTTACACTCACCGCCCAAACCTTACTCCCATCCGGGTCACGGCACCTATATAAATATACACATAAAAATCTGTTCTAATTAACCCGCTCTGAGCGGGATCCGAACTGGCATGGGAGGCAGGCACGCTAACAAGGACATTAAAGACTGCAACCGCTAGAGTGCCTCTTGAGGCCAGGGGAGTGAGGTTTGCACGCAGATTATTGGCCTATGTCCATTACACTACCCTAACGCCCCATTCACATGGGGCGTAGGCGTCAAAGCTTCTCATTTACTTTGAATGGGTGACATCATCCGTTGCCGAACTGAATTGTGGGTTCTGTCGCGTTGCTTCACTCGCGTTGCAAGCGGCAGAAGTTGAAGATTTCTCAACTTTTAAAGCACCAACGGAGGCGTCATCCAATCAGATCGCCCTATGCAAATACCCTAGAGCAGGCGCTAGCCAATTGCGTTCATGCAATCCTAGAGCAGACGCGTGATTGGCTGTTGTCACTATAACAGCCAAGCTTCAGCCACGCCCTCCGTCAAGCGTTAACGTCGAAGCTTTGTGTGTATGCAGCGTTAACCTCACTCCCCTCCAGGTCACGGCACCAAATATATCCGATTCTAATCGACCCGCTCCGGGTGGGATTCGAACCAGGGTCTCTGCCATTGGAGGCGGGCAAGCTTACAAGACCACAGCCTCTAGTGTCGCTAGAGCACCTCTTGAGATCAGGAGAGTGAGGTTTACACTCACTTCCCTAAACTTCACTCCCATCCGTGTCATGGCACCAAATGTACCAATCCTAATCGACCCGCTCGAAATGAACTGAGTTGCCACCTTCAGTAAGGAAAAATAAGGGACACCCATACATGACCTAAATACTGTCCCATATTGATTTGATATGGGATGGGACATACCATTGTACCTTTAAATATGGGATTATTCCATATTTTATGGGACGCTGGCAACTCAAGCTAACAAGGACATTAAAGACTGCAGCTGCTGGTGTCAGTCGATAGCGTGGTGCTTGAGATCAGGGGAATGAGGTTTACACGCCAGAGCTTACTGGCCTCACCCCCCTAAATCTCACTCCCATCCGGGTCAGCAACACCAGTTATAAAACACTTTATACAATTCTGTGTTGTGGAGCTACAAACAGGACAGCAGCCGACGGTTTACTTTGATCTTTTATTCATCCGCGATCCAAAACACAAACAAGCAGCCTCTTTGAGTGAATCACCCTTGTTCTCTCTTCCATTCAGTTACACTGCAAAAGGGCCAAAATGGAGCATGAAACATAATCATCATTGTCTTCTCTAATCTCTTATTCAGCACATCACATCATTTGTTTATTATTAATCCTATTTCATATTCACTTCCTCTATATTTGTGTATTTTCCATCTCTTTCCCCCTTTTGCATATTGACGTCTGTTTCGCACGGTAACAGCCAACAACACTGTACAGGTCCTTTGTTCTATTTTGTGCTTTGACCTTTTTAATGATTTACATTTCTAATCATGTCTCTCATAAACCACTGATGTATTTTCTGTCCCTACATGAAAAAGGCCTCTCAATTCGAAATGTGACTATAGCAGCAGCAAAGCTATCAAACCAAATCAATAGGCCATTTCTGTGGTTGTCAAAGTGTGTTGCACTCCCAAGACTGGTTTCCCACTGAAGCTAAGCAGGGCTGAGCCTGGTCAGTACCTGGATGGGAGACCTTCTGGGAAAACTAGGAGTCTGCTGGTAGAGGTGTTAGTGAGGCCAGCAGGGGGCGCTCACCTTGTGGTCTGTGTGGGTCCTAACACCCCAGTATAGTGATGGGGGCACTATATTGTCAAAGAGCATCGTCCTTTGGATTAGACGTTAAACCGAGGTCCTGACTCTCTGTGGTCATTAAAAATCCCAGGACGTCCTTCGATAAAGAGTAGTGGTGTAACCTATCCTGACTGGCTTCATCACTCAGTCTCCTCTCCACCAATCAGCCGGTGTGTGGTGGGCGTTCTGGTGCAATATGGCTGCCGTTGCATCATCCAGGTGGTGCTGCACATTGATGGTGGTTGAGGAGACTGCCCCTCTCCAATGTAAAGCGCTTTGAGTGCCTAGAAAAGTGCTATTTAAATTTAACAAATTATTAATTAATATTATTATTATTGGAAGGGAATAGTGTGTTCAAGTATAAGCAGGTCAGAGTATTTTGGCATGCTGAAAAGGTAGGGATGTGCCAAAATATATTTACAATTGCTCTTGAAATTGAATGTGGCTTAGGGTTAGGGTTAGTTTCTATTGTAGCATTGTGTATCTTTCAGCATACCCATTACTCCAACCTGCAGCGATCACTGTCTGAATAGGAGCTTTCACACCAGGTAGTTATAGAAATTCAGTTATAGAAATTGGCCACCAGGGCGGTCCCCGATAATTACATTTTGGCAGCGGCTATTTACACAACTTGCAAAAAGAGTGAGCTGCTATTTACACCAAGTGTAAATAGCAACTACATTCTATACACCAAGTGCAAATAGACCGGATAACACTGATGTCTGGTTGTGCCAGACAAAAGTAGGGATGACAGTGATTTGTGTACAGCGGCAGTGGCAGAAAGTCGAGGAATCAACACAGATCCTCCCTCCACAGCTCCTCCCCCATCACAGCCCTCCCTCCACAGCTCCTCCCCATCACAGCCCTACCTCCACAGCTCCTCCCCATCACAGCCCTCCCTCCACAGCTCCTCCCCCATCACAGCCCTCCCTCCACAGCTCCTCCCCATCACAGCCCTACCTCCACAGCTCCTTCCCCATCACAGCCCTCCCTCCACAGCTCTCCCTCCACAGCTCCTCCCCATCACAGCCCTCCCTTCACAGCTCCTCCCCATCACAGCTCCTCCCTCCACAGCTCCTCCCCATCACAGCCCTCCTTCCACAGCTCCTCCCCATCACAGCCCTCCTTCCACAGCTCCTCCCTCATCACAGCCCTCCTCCACAGCTTCTCCCCATCACAGCTCCTCCCTCCACAGCTCCTCCCCATCACAGCCCTCCTTTCACAGCTCCTCCCCATCCCCTCCCTCCATCACATCCCTCTCTCCACAGCTCCTCCCATCACAGCTCCTCCCTCCACAGCTCCTCCCCATCTCAGCCCTCCCTCCACAGCTCCTCCCCCATCACAGCCCTCCCTCCACAGCTCCTCCCCATCACATCCCTCCTCCACAGCTCCTCCCCATCACAGCCCTCCTTCCACAGCTCCTCCTCATCACAGCCCTCCTTCCACAGCTCCTCCTCATCACAGCCCTCCCTCCACAGCTCCTCCCCCATCACAGCTCCTCCCTCCACAGCTCCTCCCCATCACAGCCCTCCTTTCACAGCTCCTCTCCCATCACATCTCTCCCTCCATCACATCCCTCCCTCCACAGCTCCTCCCCCATCACAGCTCCTCCCTCCACAGCTCCTCCTCATCACAGCCCTCCTTCCACAGCTCCTCCCCCATCACAGCCCTCCTTCCACAGCTCCTCCCTAATCACAGCCCTCCCTCCACAGCTCCTCCCCATCACAGCTCCTCCTTCCACAGCTCCTCCCCATCACAGCCCTCCTTCCACAGCTCCTCCCCATCACATCCCTCCCTCCATCACATCCCTCCCTCCACAGCTCCTCCCCATCACAGCCCTCCCTCCACAGCTCCTCCTCATCACAGCTCTCCTTCCACAGCTCCTCCCTCATCACAGCCCTCCCTCCACAGCTCCTCCCCATCACAGCTCCTCCCTCCACAGCTCCTCCCCATCACAGCCCTCCTTTCACAGCTCCTCCCCATCACATCTCTCCCTCCATCACATCCCTCCCTTCACAGCTCCTCCCCATCACAGCTCCTCCCTCCACAGCTCCTCCTCATCACAGCCCTCCCTCCACAGCTCCTCCTCATCACAGCCCTCCTTCCACAGCTCCTCCTCATCACAGTCCTCCTTCCACAGCTCCTCCCTAATCACAGCCCTCCCTCCACAGCTCCTCCCCATCACAGCTCCTCCTTCCACAGCTCCTCCCCATCACAGCCATCCTTCCACAGCTCCTCCCCATCGCATCCCTCCCTCCATCACATCCCTCCCTCCACAGCTCCTCCCCATCACAGCTCCTCCCTCCACAGCTCCTCCTCATCACAGCTCTCCTTCCACAGCTCCTCCCTAATCACAGCCCTCCCTCCACAGATCTCCCCCATCACAGCTCCTCCTTCCACAGCTCCTCCCTCATCACAGCCCTCCTTCCACAGCTCCTCCCTCATCACAGCCCTCCCTCCACAGCTCCTCCCCCATCACAGCTCCTCCCTCCACAGCTCCTCCCCATCACAGCCCTCCTTTCACAGCTCCTCCCCATCACATCCCTCTCTCCATCACATCCCTCCCTCCACAGCTCCTCCCCCATCACAGCCCTCCCTCCACAGCTCCTCCCCATCACAGCTCCTCCCCATCACAGCTCCTCCCCATCACAGCTCCTCCCTCCACAGCTCCTCCCCTATAACATCCCTCCCTCCACAGCTCCTCCCCATCACAGCCCTCCCTCCACAGCTCCTCCCCATCACAGCCCTCCCTCCACAGCTCCTCCCCATCACAGCCCTCCCTCCACAGCTCCTCCCCATCACAGCCCTCCCTCCACAGCTCCTCCCCATCACAGCCCTCCCTCCACAGCTCCTCCCCCATCACAGCCCTCCCTCCACAGCTCCTCCCCATCACAGCCCTCCCTCCACAGCTCCTCCCCATCACAGCCCTCCCTCCACAGCTCCTCCCCCATCACAGCCCCTCCCCCATCACAGCCCTTCCTCCACAGCTCCTCCTCATCACAGCCCTCCTTCCACAGCCCCTCCCCCATCACAGCCCTTCCTCCACAGCTCCTCCCCCATCACAACGCGAACGCGTGGAATGTGCAGGCTAGTACGCAAGCAGGGCCACAGATGAAGGCGGATAAACAGTTATGGCACATTCACTGGTTCGGAAGAAACATCAACAATATGATTTACATTGACTATGGCCTGCTCATACTTTGACTACAAACTTGGTCCTCAAAACATTACGCATTTTGCAAACATGTAATGTAACTATATGACGTTGCACTATTTCTATAAGTAATAAATAGCTAGTAAGGTAATATAATGGTAACTAAAGTTACAGTATGCAAGTAATTATTCTATCGATATGTAATGTTAAATAAGGTTTGCTAGTACATTATTTCAGCAACATGACAAGCCAGTGAATTAGTAGGTTTCAATAGTTGCTTTGCACAGTGCGTGAGATTTTATCTGTATGTTATGCGGCTGGATTTTTGAAACTGAGTCCGGGCTCAGATGAGGAATTCACACCCACAGCGACTGCGAGGAGTCAACGGGCGGGGAGAAGAGGAAGCCGTGGTGTGAGCGGAGCATCAGGCAAGGGGCGTGGCTAAATCGGCATCGTTTTTAATCCTTTTAGGACACGTAGCTCCCTCCATCTCGGAAAAGCCGCTCTGAAATTTACCCTCATTTTATTTCGGGCTGTATCTAATTCTTTATTTTTGTCTTTTTTATCATTGTCATCTGTCTTTTTCCGTTTACCCGTCTTTATTTATGAGCAGGTCCCAGTCGAGGAATTTCCAGTTTGGGTTGTTTGTCCGTCATAAGTAAAGCTGCGGCACACCTTTAATCTTGAGTTTGAACGCCTGCCTGTACACGCTAGTGTTGCATGAGAGGGGTGTGATCAGCACACACGAGCTTGATTGACACTGCTAAGACACTCCTTCTGGCTCTGATTGGTTGTTTCTTACCAGGAGCGGTGTGTTTCTGCAAATGGCAACACGACCCCTGGGAGGAGCCAGAGGAGCTTGATTTTTTTACAGATTATCTGTCTCATATTCTACTGTCAGGACATAATGACAGGTTTAACAAATATATAGAAAAATAAATTTTTACAAAAGTTACCAACTGCAGCTTTAATTTAATATATTGATATTACATATATGGAAATATATTCCCATATAGCTTGGTGACATTGATACAATGTTGAGTTTTGATTCAAACCATCATTTTGGTTGAGATTGAAATTTCAATGTTTAAAGTGAGTTGGACCAGCATTGAAATTTTTTAAAAAAATCGACAGCACACATGGGTAGATACAGTGAAACTGAACTAACAGGGATTTATAGTTGATGAGAACAAGATCATGCAGGTGTGAATCTCTGCAGAACAATAGTCGGTGTTTCCCAATCAGTGGGGCGTTTTCAAACACGTCACCCGATTTGATCCAATCCACTAGGGGCTTGGTTTAGGGGTGGGCCTTCATGATTTTAGCAAGTCTGATGGAAAATGGTGGAAAAACTTACATTATAGTTTGAAATTGGCCACTGATTGGTAAACAACCATTTTGGTTTCGCATGTGCACTTATACATGTGCAGTATAAGGCCTAGCCCACACGTACCTGGTTAGTTTTTGGCTAGTTTTTCCCCTCAGTAAAAAAAAATTGCATCTTTCTTTTTGTTAATTGGGAAATTCCTGAATAAAGTTCTAACATCATTTAACAGATTTCTTAAAGTGCAAGAGACTTGAACATGAGCAAGAATGTCACTGCACACCTACACACACACAAAAAGGTTTATGTATTTGAATTGCATATGGATTACATAGTTACAACATAACAAACAAATTAATCACTTAATGTGATTCATATTTGTAAGTCATACATAAATGAAACAGGTAAGATTTATGTAATTGTATTTATGAAAACTGAGGTTATTTATGGTAGAAAAACTTTGCGAGTTTGCCTTGTTTATTAGTTCCCAAGGCTGACACATCGGTTTGGTTCTGCACTGACTATTGAAAAGTCAATGCAGTAACTAAACCTGACTCTTTTTCACTTCCACTTCACAAGTTCACAAATTAAATAGAGTAAAGAGTTATAGAGTTGGCGTGCTGTCCGGGGGAGGGCTTCCAGGCTCAGAATTTTGACCCGAAATTGCATCCGTCATTGAGTTTCCAGTGCCTGTGAACAAAAGGGAACTGCGTCGATTTTTGTTTATGGCAGAATACTACAGAGAGTTGTCTTAACTTTGCCAGTGTTGTGTCCCCATTGACTGATCTCCTCACAGCTCATGTTTTTGTGTACTTGTGAGCAGGCTTTTCGAGAAGCTAAGGATTTGCTCTGTAACTTGCTGTGTAGCTTTATGCATCCCTTTAAACTGGAAGTGGATGCCGCTGGTGCAGTTTTACTTCAAGAGAGTGAGTTTGAGGTTGACCACCCAGTTTGATACTTCTCGAAAATGTTCACATTATCTCAACGCAGATATAGTACCATCAAAAGGAAGCTCTTGCATTGTTATTAGCATTGCAGCATTCTGAGGTGTATTTAGATGGAGGTTTACACCGTTTTCTTGGCTCGGATGTGTAACTCGAGTCAACCCTTAATGTGCTGGCCTAATTTGGATATCTGGCATAAAGGTTAGCAGAATATTTTCGCAGATGCGCTTTCCATAATATATGGTGCTGACGTGTAAAACAACTGCTGGTAAACAGTGCGGTAGATGCAAACATCTTGTTTGCATCTTTTGGTGGGATAGTGTTACATAATGAGAGTTATATTTACTTGTGTGTTGTTGGGGAGGATTATATTCTTTTGTCTACCCACATGAAAAAATACTATAGTATATTATAGTAAAATTACTCTAGTAAATACTATAGTGTTTTTAACCATTCTGTAGTAAATATACTACAATAAATTAACAAAGTGTAGTAAATACTATAATATACTACAATTTACTGTAGTATTATTACTATAGTATGGTTCAAAAACACTATAGTATTTACTAGAATAATTGTACTGTCATTTTACTATAGTATTTTTTCATGTGGGTAGTGTTCCTCTCTTCCTTGCCTCTTCTCTCCTAATGTGGAGTTGCTAACGAGTGCCCCGATTGGTGACCGGAGTGATTTCTGCTTATTTAAACCTCCTGAACCATTCAGTTACACTGTAAAAGGGCCAACATGGAGCATGAAACATAAATAGAGTAAAGGAAAATAGCATTATATCTGCTCTCATCCCTCACACATCACATCACATCATTTGTTTATTACTAATCCTATTTCATATTACCTTCCTCTATATATGTCCATCTCTTTCCCCTTTTGCATATTGACGTCTGTGTCACATGGTAATAACAAACAACACTGGAGAGGTTCTATGTTATATTTTGTGTTTTGACGTTGACCTTTTATATACCTTTTTATATTTTATATATATATATATATATATATATATATATATATATATATATATATATATATATATATATATATATATATATATATATATATATATATATATATATACTCACCTAAAGGATTATTAGGAACACATACTAATACTGTGTTTGACCCCCTTTCGCCTTCAGAACTGCCTTAATTCTACGTGGCATTGATTCAACAAGGTGCTGAAAGCATTCTTTACAAATGTTGGCCCATATTGATAGGATAGCATCTTGCAGTTAATGGAGATTTGGGGATGCACATCCAGGGCACAGCTCCCGTTCCACCACATCCCAAAGATGCTCTATTGGGTTGAGATCTGGTGACTGTGGGGGCCATTTTAGTTCAGTGAACTCATTGTCATGTTCAAGAAACCAATTTGAAATGATTGGAGCTTTGTAACATGGTGGGTACATGGTGGTCATTAAGGGATGAACATGGTCAGAAACAATGCTCAGGTAGGCCGTGGCATTTAAACGATGCCCAATTGGCACTAAGGGGCCGAAAGTGTGCCAAGAAAACATCCCCCACACCATTACACCACCACCCCCAGCCTGCACAGTGGGAACAAGGCATGATGGATCCATGTTCTCATTCTGTTTACACCAAATTCTGACCCATCATCTGAATGTCCTAACAGAAATCAAGACTCATCAGACCAAGCAAAATTGTCTTCAACTGTCCAATTTTGGTGAGCTTGTGCAAATGGTAGCCTCTTTTTCCTATTTGTAGAGGAGATGAGAGGTACCCGGTGGGGTCTTCTGCTGTTGTAGCCCATCCGCCTCAAGGTTGTGTGTGTTGTGGCTTCACAAATGCTTTCACGAGTTCACACTTACATCAAATTAAATAGAGTAAATATTATGCGTATTTGGCGTGCTGTCCGGGAGGGCTCCGGGCTCGAATTTTGCCCGAACCCAGAGTACCCCCGTGATGGAAATAGTCTAGAATTAGACTACATATATTAATTTGATGTCTTATGTGAGTTTAATTAAGTGAGGAGAAGGGGTGGTGGAGGATGCTAAGAAAACAGTCAACGACAGGAAGGTAAATCTGCTGTCTATATACACCTCCTATCATTGATTTTTAATGAGCTCCTCTTGTGTTCGATTAGGTTTAATTATCTGGGTCTGCTTCCACTTAACAGTTTTAATTTCCTGAATGTGCTTCTCCCGAAATTTGTTTATAAAACATCAATTGCTGCATACCTCGGTTGTAACGAGTGGTTATTTTAGCCAAAGTTGCTCTTCTATCAGCTTGAATCAGTCGGCCCATTCTCCTCTGACCTCTAGCATCAACAAGGCATTTTCTCCCACAGGACTGCCGCATACTGGATGTTTTTCCTTTTCACACCATTCTTTGTAAACCCTAGAAATGGTTGTGCGTGAAAATCCCAGTAACTGAGCATATTGTGAAATACTCCCAGGACCACACCCCTAAATGCATTGAAGCGATTGCCAGGTACAGGTCGGTCCTTGCCTCCTCAGACTCAACCACTCACGAGGGTTGCGAGATTGAGGACAGCAGGAGAGAGTGCAATTTGACAATAAAAAAGCCTACACTATGAGTTGATCAATGTATATGTTTGCAATGTTTTTATTTCCAAGGCTTTTTAGGTTAGGTAGCATTTAGGATCTCTAACTCAGTCCGTTTGCTGGTTTTCATTGCTATGTTATTTTCTGTCAACTAGCAAAACAGACGTTAAGTTAAATAACTGGAAACATATTGAGTTCAAATATTTGTTTCTCTGAAAAATATTGCTACAGCCAGTTATTCAACTTTGAAATGTGGCAACTCGCGTGAGCGATTGAGTCTGATGAGGAAAGGGCTAAGAAACATTTTTTTTTATTTCAACCAGTTCAAAATCTAAAATTAAAGTACAATTCTAAGCAGTTCAAAAACCTGTTAACATGCGGCGCAAAATTGGTGACCCTTTCTATGCGTTTTGTAATATACTGCATAAATAATAGACATAATTAGAACTGTTAATCATTAAAAAGGGCAAGGTTAAAGCAGAAAAAAACAGAACCTGTACGGCGTTGCTTGCTATTACCATCCGTCACTGTTATACACAACACCATTATCATCTAAAAACAGAAAACGTTTAATAAATGCAAATTCTACAAAACTACAAAAGCATGCATCTTCAATTTGAAAGCCATGTTTCTAGCATCTATAAAACCGCATTCTTCCATCTTAAAAATATATCTAAATAACAACATGCTCTCAATGCAAAATGCTGAACAGTTAGTTCATGCGTTCATGAGCTCAAGGCTAGATTATTGTAATGCTCTACTGGGTGGTTGCCCTGCTCGCTTAATAAACAAACTCCAGCTTGTCCAAAACGCAGCAGCTAGTCCGGTTCTGTCAACACTGCATTGGGTCCCTATTAAACGTTGCATACATTTGAAAATCTTTCTAATTACTTACAAAACACTAAATGAGTTAGCTCCCTCTACTTGAACGAGCTCTTAACACATTATAGTCCTTCACGTCTATTGTGGTCTCAAAACTCTGGCCAGTTGATAATAGCCTATCTAGAATATCAAAATCAACTGCAGGCAGTCGATCCTTTTCTTATTTAGCATCTTAACTCTGGATCAGTCTTCCTAGCATTGTTCAGGAAAAATGTCTTTAACCTGGCATACACATAACAATAAATTATTGTTAGGCTGCAAAAATTAGATCAGCCGGCACCAGAAACCCTTCCCATAACAACTGATGTACTCGTTACGTCATAAAAAGAATGGCATCTGCGCTAATATTAGTCTCTCTGTATCCCAAGGTTTACAGTAGTCTGCCAGATCCGGGCCGTATCCAGATCAGATAGTGGACCTGCACGTTCAAACGATCACAACGCAGCCCTGAAGTGTCAGAAGAAAGGCCTCCTTCACTGCACTTTTCCTTTGTAAAGATGAAAAAGATCGAAATAATTACTGTTCACATGGATCCACGGAACAACTAAAAACCCTGTATTATGCATGCCAGACAAGTAACGTTCGTACATACGTATTCAAACGCACTTGCCTATACACTAAACACGTAATGCTTACGTGCATGCCACCACCATTTGATTATTATAATTTTTTTTTTTTACGTTTACATGAAGAAGGTAAGTTAAAAATGGTGTTGTCCCCAAAGTAAATAACTAATGCTTTTTTACAACGGAAATTAATCAAAAACTTACTTTAACTGGACAATTTTTTTTTTTTTTGTAGAGCTGCTAAAATAAATTGCGTTGACATCAGACATGAGAACCAATGAGGTTTGTATGCAGTTTCTTAATTGCGCTCACTCCATGGAAACAAACCAACGCTCTCAGAAGCACTCCAGATTCAGAGGAGGGAGGACACGATTTGAGTTAATACAACTTAAAGTCTCCACATAAAGCAATCTAAACGAATTCAGAAGACTTGAGCCCTTTAAAGGTCCCATGGCATGGCATTTTTCTATTATTTTATAATGTTTCCTGAGGTGTACTTAAATTCTTAGTATGATTTTTACATAAAAAATGTCATTATTTAGAAATAAAATGCAATTTTTTCTATCCTGTTATTACCCCTCTGGCTGAATGCCCTGTTTCAAGGGGCGTGTCTACTGTGAGACTTTAGTGAAAACGGGCGCTGTTGTGATTGGCTGACATCTTTGCATTTGAAATGAGTGTTAGATTATTGGCTTGTTCGACTTCATCCAGCGCAGACCGATCGGCGGCTGACTAGAAGCAGTGCATGCCAGTTAGAAATTTTGTCTGACTTGAGACGTGACTGTGACGTATGTCAACAAAGTACCGCGAGAGCGATTGGAGAGCAGCCGGCTGATGCAGGCGGTGCAGATTCTCAAGGGTGGCTGCACGAGCTCCGATGACGACACAGCTGATCCACGATAGGCCGGATTCACCGCATGACAGCAATCAAGTGTGTTTCGTGTTTATTGTAAAACTGATGTTACACTAATGCACACAAATCATTTATTTATAACAGTAAAAACTCTTTTCATGTAGTCGCGATGTGTCATGTTTATCAAACTAAAACGGATAAAAACCACTTCATTAATAGTGTGGGTTTATATGTTGAACTTTATTCTTGTCCAAATAGACGCTTTATTAAGCAGTGCATAAAGTATTGAATGAAAATTGCATCTGAAACATCTGTGTAATTGAGAAATATTGCGTTTATTTAACTTTAGCTGTGATAAAGTTTGCAAACACAGCGCATACATCACTGCGGGAAACAGAAAGTGTCCGACTTCACGTCTCCGTTTGCAGCTCCTCCCCGCCTGCACGCGGCTACTCTCGCCGATCGGATGCATCCAGCCGCAGCCGATGTCGAACACACCTTATGTTGCGGGAGGGACTGCACTGACTGCATGCATGAGAGAGAGAGGCTGACTGCTGGGCACTCGTGAATCATGGAGAGCTGGAGGAAGTTTTATTGTACCGAGTTATTAAAATAGCGCTGTGCTGTTAGCGCAAGCTTATTTGTATCTGAGAGTTCTGATCTCTCTCTTTAGTTGAATCACTTAATAATGGATTTGTTTCATGCTACTAACAGAAACGATCGTTTTAGTCACTGGCTTGATTCACTGATGCATTACACTTAGGGCATCAAGATGGCGATCGACGATCTAGAAAGAAAGTCTGAGTGAACTTAAATGATTAGCTACACATCAGAAATCACTGATCACAGATCAGGCATTAATGAACACTGTTACTCACTGTTTGTCGCGGTGCTGTCAAATCCATATCATAAAGTCTGTTTGTAAAGCCTGTACCGACATAAACTGAATACATTTTCTCTGAATGCTATGGGAGGGCAAAGCAGAGGAAGGGGAGGTAACCTCTCCGGTGTTCACGTCATAACCGGAGAGCTTTCAGATCAGCTCATCCGGGCTATCATTTTCTCAAAGGCAGAGGAAAACAGCCATAACTCGGTTTACACTGATCAAAATTTCTAGCCACTTGGGGACAATATTCAGGCTGGGGGAACTCATATTAATGTTGAAAAACCTCATAAAATGAAAATGTCATGCCATGGGACCTTTAAGGGTACATTTTTGCAACGCCGTACAGGTTCTGTTTTTTTCTGCTTTAACCTTGCCCTTTTTAATGATTAACAGTTCTAATTATGTAGAGAGCTGATGTCCTGCAGAGTTTAGCTCCAACCCTACTAAGCCACCACAGTATAAAACGCATGGCTCCCAGCATGCTTTGCAGCATTAAGTATGTCACCATTGTTGAGATTCATATGCTGCTTTTTGATATCTGTGTGTAACGGAGGCCAGCTAGTAGTTGCTGTGCGAGTAAACCTCACTCCTCTGATCTCAAGAGACGCTCTAGTGACTGACGCTAGAGGTTGCAGCCTTTAGCCTCCTTGTTAGAGTATCCAACTCTTATGCCGGCGGACCTGGGTTCGAGTCCCGCTTGGAGCGGGGCGGTTCGAGCAGGAGGGGTTACATGTGTGCATCTCAACTTTGATCCCCCTAGAATGTTTTTAAAACTCGAAATTCAGAATGTCTGATCTGTATTGTTGGTGAATGTTATTTAATGAATATGTTAAGTCAGGGATGAGTCAAACGGGATGAGTTTCTTTATAACTTTTGTTTATGGCTTCTTTTGAAATGAACAGAATATGTGTTTTGTTAACACTTTAACAAAAACCACAAACTCACATAAAGAGCTAAGAGTCAAACTGGCCAACTAAAGGAAACACTGAGCTCCATAATGGTGACCAAACCTTTTCAATAAAACATCAACATCTAAACCTCTGTTAATCCTCAATAAGAGCTTCTATAGATGTCTTTCAGTGGCTCACTAGGACCGAACTTGCCTTCCCCTGCTCTAAGTGTCAGGGTTCTGCCCTGGCAGTCTTGTCTGTTTTGTCTTTGTTTAATGTTTCTATGTTTGTGTTGTGTCTTAGTACATGGGTCTGTCTTTCTTTGTGTTTGTCATGTGTTCCTCTTGTCCTGCCTCCTTGTTTGCTGTTACCACGCCTCCTTGTCTAGTCCTCGTTTCACTAATTGTGCTCACCTGTTCCTCATGTGCTCTGGTCCCTTTATATTGTGCTACCTTCCCTCATGTCTTTGCTGGTTCGTTGCATTTGTGTGCGTTTGTGTGTACGTGCATAGTCTCTAGCTCTGTGTCAAGTCAGTTCTAGATTTAGTGTCTCCTGTTTCTCTTGCTTTGGCTTAATTTTCAGTTTTTTCTTTGTTCCTGAATTTTTTAGTCTAGTTAAGTTTCTGACTTTATTTTTGCTAATTCTTTCCAGGCTTTATTTTGGTATTCTCCCTAGCCTTTTTTGTTCAGTTTTCTTGTTTTGATAATTACCTTTTATTTTATTTCTCTCCAGTTTTTCCTTTTTACTACAGGCTGTTATAGAGATTGGTTTTGTTTTATTTTTCTCTTTTGCTAGCTCCAGTTATTATTTAGGTTTAGTTTTTCTTTAGCCATAGTGTTTGTTGGTCTTTTATTTCTTGTTGTCTTGTCTAGTGTCTTGTGTGTGTTCTGTGTTGGTTCCTGTCCTGAGTTTTCCCTGGCCGCTGTCTCCACTGCCTGTCAGCCAAGACGGGAGGGCTGATTCTGTGAGTACATCGAGCCTCAGGTTCCGGCCTGGATTGTCCCACCATCGCCCTGCCTGGTGTTGCCTCCCAAGCTGTCGTCAAGTTCATTGGCTGCCTGGACTGGTCTCAGTGGTCATCCTCCCCTGCCCTGGTGTTTGGACTGTCACTCATCCACTACCCCATTGTGCATTGTGTCTTGTTGATCTGTCTTGTTATTAAACCGTCATGTATTGTTCTTCTGCATCTGGGTCCTCCATTCCTGATTCCTGACACTAAGTAGAGGAAAACAAGGGTATAATGGGTCAATTGTGTACCTTTAAAGGTACAGTTATATATTGTGTTCCCAAAGGAAAAAACCTGTACCTCCACTGTACCTTTTTTTCTGAGAGTGTATTGTATGTTTATTAGTTTGAGATTGTCATTTACAGTGATCCTTGCATTCTGTTTCACGGATGAAACATCATATGGTTTGGAAAGATATACGGGGTGAGTAAATGACAGGATGGTTATTTTGTGCTAATTATTCCCTTTTCATATTGGCCCAGTTGTTGCACAATTAACTTCACACCCCTCCAGTGTTTGGCCAGGTATGTGATGCATTCCAGTTTGATAGAAGAAGAAGAAATTTGATCATATCTAATACAGATATGTACTGAGACTGACACAGGTGTAAAAAAATGCAAATGAGGAATATCATTTTCCACAACTATTTTCCTGCTTTGAAGAGATGTGCGTGAGTACACAAATATTGAGGAAGTAAAATGTAAATTTTTTTTTTTTAGAGTAATACACAAATGATGTGATGCGCTGAATGAGGGATGAGAGCAGATATAATAATCACGTAGTTTAAAGCTGCAGACAGAAACATCAGACTCAGGACAGAAACACACCACCTCTAAAGTAAGAACAACTCACATGATCATTCTTCACACACAATTAGACTTTGAGATGTTCATATTGTCTGAATGATTGTGTGTTTCATTAATGCTGCGGTTAAGAAACTCAAACTGTCATATTTACTCCAAAATGAATCTGTGAATGTTTGATGTCTGAGTTTTTCAATGTGTTTCTTCCTCAGAAATGGAGCAAACTCTATATTTCGTTCTTTTTCTCATCGGTGAGTGTGTTTGTAGTTTTATTTATGGTTTATAGTTTCATCAGGTTTGACCCTGTTATGAAAAGCATTAAATCAAACCCTCTCTTTCACAGCTCTCTGCTCCGTATCTGAATGTGTTCAGCGTCAGTATCACTTTATAAACAAGAGGAAGACCTGGACTGAAGCTCAGAGATACTGCAGAGAGAAATACACAGATCTGGCCACCGCTGACAACATGAACGACATGAACGAGCTGAACAAGAGTGTGACTGATAGAGGTGGTCCGTATGTCTGGATTGGGCTGCAGAAGACGGGTGTTAATAAATGGCAGTGGTCTTCAGGTGATCCTGCGCTCTATCTGAACTGGGGATCTGGACAACCTGATGGCACAGACGAGTGTGCTATGATGAGAAATGGACAATGTCATGATTGGAGATGTAGTGACAGCCGGACTTTCATCTGCAGTTCATCTAACAACAGTAAGTGCAGCTCCATACAATGACAACAAACACGAATCTATAGAAAGATGAACCATATACTGTAGCATTCCCGGCTGAACAGATGCAATTACTCTCAGGAACTGATGTTTGTAAAGGGTTTAATTCCAAAAAAACACCGTAAGAGCTGAATAAAACAAACAAACAGACAATAATTAGACATCTGTGCAAATTGTATAAATGTCCATAAACTAATACATATACATTTGCAATCTAGATGGCCTACACAATACAGTTTGAGACAAAGCATATTTTAATATACAGGCTAATGTAATAACCTTGCATTACTGTCCTGTAGTAAGCTTGAATAACAAGTTATGTTAACATTGACAGTAGCAAGCTTTAATGCACATAAAGCACTTAGCAAAATTAGTTTTAAAACAATTGACAAACTTCTATCAAAGTGCCTGAATGACCTATGAATTTATGAATTGTTTTATTTACAACAATCTCCCTTTAAGAGAGCAATATTAACTAAATGAAACACCTGCGCTTCTGTCACGCCCGGGGCTGGCTACTGCCTGACTAAGCCACGCCCCTTTTAACTTCCACCTCGAGGAGGTCCCCAAAAGCCAACCCAATGACCAGACAACACGGGAACAGGTAAGTTAAAACAATTTTATTTAGCTATTTAAAAGAGATAGTCTCTGGGGAAATGGGAAAGGGGCAATTAAAACTAAACAGTTCTGCCCTCCAGGTGGACGGCCAAAGGGTAGGTGAGAGGAGGGGAGTGCAACGGGGTCCGTCCCTTTGGTTGTAATGTCCGTGGCGCCCTCCTCTTCCTTCCTGGAGGCAGATCGAATGTGCAAGTAGGTGGAGGGTTTATCCCGGTTACTCCTTGGTGTGGCCGCACAGTGCGGAATCGACGATGGATGTCCTGGTATCTCACAAGTTCTCCTTTTCTTCCTACAGGCTGCTGCAGATACCCAGGGACACAGTTATTTGGATGGGCTTAGTTCTCACCTCTTTGCCAGGTACGACCTGCGGTCGGTACGAGTTTGTCCAGCTCCTTCTTGTGTGTTTCACTTTAGTTCTCTCGCTCCACAGGTGACCGCTCCTTGCTGGTTACAGCAGACGGTAAGTACAGGATTACACAGCTCCTTCCCGTGTGGTTCACTTTGTCTCTCTTTCTCCACAGGTGGCAGCTGGGACACAAAAGCACCGTTACTCTGGTATACTTCACTCTTTGCTGGATATAGCAGACGGTAATTGCAGGTCTTCACAGCTCCTTTTGTGTGGTTCGCTTTATCTCTCTTTCTCCACAGGCGGCGGCTCTTTGCTGGGTACAGCGGACGGTAAGCACAGGTTTACACAGCTCCTTCTCGTGTGGTTCACTTTATCTCTCTCCCTCCACAGGTGGCAGCTGGGACACAAAAACACCGTCTCTATAAGTCTCCTAGGACAGTACACTCACATTCACTCCCGGACTCCGTTTCCCCTTTGCATTCCTCAATATCAACGATCTTTGTCACAGCTTCGGCCCATAGGGTTTGTATGTTCCTTCGGTATACACACTTCAGCCTGGGAGAGAGATTTAGATCCGCAACGGATGTAAGTATGCCTGCAGCGCGACGCTACAATAGCACCAACCAGCACCAACACAACACGAGCACTAACTCCAGCACTACCCTCCTGTGATTTTCCAATGTCTTTAAATACTGCTTTGTTTGTCGTATCCTCCAATCATCATCCGCTCTTGTTAATCCCACACAGCTGTACTCCATTCGTGCCCGATTACTCTCTGAATGCCGCCGAACTTCCATGTGTACTGCAACACCTCCGGGTGGAACCAAACTTCTTCTGACTTTTGGTTCCACCTATAAAAATCGTCACCTTGTGACACTTCAATTAATTAATTTTGGTACAACTGACAATTTCAAATTAGAGAGAAAAACATTAATATCTCGAATCAAGACTTGATTTACTGTAAACAAGCCATCTCAAGCGCACACCAAGAGAAATCACCCACTAAATGTAAATAGATAGAAAATATAGTGTGAGGGGTGCAAGGCTGATGCAAGGCTGTTGGGATCATTTAGGTTGTCTACTGAGAGTGGTCTACTGTTTACGATCGCCATAGCTTCATAAAAGAATGTCCGCAGTGAGGCATCGTCCAGTCGGTCGGAAGAGAGTGAGAGAGTTGAAAGAACATTTCTCACTGTTCTGATTTGCCTCTCCCATACCCCACCTGCATGACTTGAATGGGGTGCATTTAGAACAAAGTCACACTGCTTCTCAGCTAAGAACACTGTCAGACGGTCGGCATCGACCTCCTTGAGAGCATTTTTCAGCTCATTCTTGGCTCCTACAAAGTTGGTGCCCTGGTCACATTTAATTTGGCGCACTGCTCCCCGTAATGCAACAAAACAGCGCAGGCCATTGATGAATGCATCAGTAGACATATCATTTAGCATTTCTATATGAATAGCTCTGGAGCTGAAACAGGTGAAGAGGAGGCCATATCTTTTATGTTCCTTCCGACCCAGTTTAGAGACGAAGGGACCAAAGCAGTCCATTCCACAGTATGTGAATGGTGGGGATGGATTTGTACGCTCTGAAGGGAGGTCGGCCATCCTTTGTTCTTCCGTAGGTCTTCTGAGCTTCCGACATGTCACACAGTGATGCACATGGGATGCTACTGCTCTGCTCATTCCTGGAATCCAGTAGCCCTGCGATCTGATCTCATTAATTGTTAGACCCTTTCCTTGGTGCTTGACATTCTCATGACATTGAGAGATGATCATCTTTGTTATGTGGTGATCTTTAGGAATGATCACTGGGTGTTTGACTGAGCTGGGTAGGGGTGCATCATGAAGCCTTCCTCCCACCTTGAGAACTCCTTTGTGATCTAGGAAGGCATCAAGATGATACAGCTTGCTGCTAGGTGACAGCTGGGCTCCCTTGCTCAATACTTTAATATCCTCTGGATAGGTGCTCCTTTGTAAGTCTTTAATAATTATGCGTCTAGCATCTTCTCGTTCAGCTACCGTACTGTGACTGCTGGACTTTTCCCCTTTAGCTCTGCGAATGAGGCGAGCCACACCTTGAACAGCTCTAGACCATGAAGACAGCTTTGACAAGTGGTCTGGGAGGCTGACTTCTGTTGTTTCTGCACTCAGTGTCTGAGCCTGTCTCACTTCTGGATCTCCAATCGTTAGTGATGTGTCAATGTCTGAATATTCCAACTCTTGTTTAAGCATATTGCTCATGGCAACTGAGATGACAGCAGCTGTCAGTTTGAGCCTGGGAATAGTCTGGACCTTAATGGGAGCAACTCTGGATTTACCTATGACCAGGGCACAATGGATGTTTCCTTCTTCATTTGTGAGTCTCAGATAGGAACACTGGCCGTATCCGCTGTTGCTGGCATCAGAGAAGTGATGAAGTTCTCTTTTGATGACCTTTCCAAAGTTTGCAGGCACATAACAGCGGGTATATTGATCCTTTCCAAGTTCAGAAGATCAGCTTTCCAATGCTCCCACCTTGGCTGCAATTTCTTAGGAAGGGGGTCATCCCAGCCTGTTCCGTTTCTGCACATTTCCTGAAGCACTAATTTTCCATTGAGCAGGAAAGGAGCAATAAAGCCCAGTGGATCGTACAGTGATGCAACTGTGGATAATATGCCACGTCGTGTTGCTGGCTGGTCTTTCAGGTCAACAGAGAATCTAAATCTGTCAGAATCAATGTGCCAGTGGATCCCTAGAGCTCTTTCTAAAGTTGTGTCTTGAAGTTGAGGTCAAACGTCTTTACTTCATTAGCTCGTTCAGAAATTGGAATGCTATCCAGGACAACTCTGTCATTTGAAATAAATTTGTGTAGTCTAAGACCACCTGAGGCACACAGTTGTCAAGCTTCTCTTGCTACCTGGACAGCTTCTTCTGTGCTGGTTACACTGGTGACGCCATCATCCACATAAAAGTCTGATGTGATGAGTTTTGAGCCAAGAGGATACATACACTCATTCTCCTTAGCGAGATGTTTCAAACCATAGTTGGCGCAACCGGGTGATGAGGTTGCACGAATAAATGGACCTTCATGCGGTATTCTTGTGGGTGTAAAGTTAAATCCCCATTTTTCCACCAAAGAAAACGGAGGTAGTTTCGATCTGCTTCTTCCACATGAAATTGGTGAAACATCTTTTCAACGCGTCGCACATAAGGGCAACGGGATGTTGTCTGAATCTTAAGAGAACACCAGTCAGCTTATTCAATAAATCTGGGCCTTGGAGCAAGTGGTCATTGAGACTGGTTCCTTGGTACTTGGCAGAGCAGTCAAAGACAACACGTAGCTTGTCTGGCTTCTTAGCATGGTACACCCCATGATGAGGATGTACCACTTCTCTCCATCCTTTCCTTCATCATGCACTTCTTCCGCCTCACCTCTCTCAATGACGTCTTCCATAAAACTCACATAGTGTTCCTTGTACCTTTCATCTTTCAACAATTTCCTTTTAAGGTGATTGAGCCTTACGATGGCAAGTTGCTTATTGTTAAGCAGGTGAGGTCTCGCTTGAATGGGAGTGGCATCTCATAATGCCGTGATCGTTTTTCCTTATGCCTTGCTGCAGTTTGTTCAAGAAGAGGATGTGACACCGTTTTATTATCGTCACCAGCGTCTTTGAAGTCAGACTCCAAAACTTTAATAACATCTGCTGGAGTCACTGGGGAGCTCTTTAATGCTGATTCATGGTGTGAAGACAGGCGACCAACAATGCTCCATCCTAGGTCTGTATGGACTGCATATGGTTCATTGTCTCCTCCTAAAATCACCTGTTTTGGTGCCAAAGCCTTTGGACAACTGTAGCCTATCAAGAGACCAACCTCACAATCCTGCAGAGGTGGAATTTTGTCCACTAATGTAGAAAGATGCTTCCAGTGTCGTGCTGTGTCACAGGTAGGGATATGAGTACGGTTTACTGGAATGGAGTCCTTAGTGTAGGCAGGGGGCAGGTTGAGGACAACGGGGAGCTGTAGCCTCTTACTTTGAGACCTGACACTCTTTCACTTGGCATAACAACATCCTTTGCAGTCATGGTTGTCAACTTCAGTCTCACAAGACAGGAGTCAACTTGTAGCTTGTAGCTCAGTTCTCGGTCGACAAACACAGTATCACTCTGGGTGTCAAGCAGAGCATAAACAAGTTTTTCGAAGCCTGGATTCCTTTCCGTTGATACCCACACTGGCACAATCTTTGAAGTATTTGTGGATGGCTCATCATTATCTACTTTGAGAGACATAGTAGTAGTTGTCTCTGTGTCACCTTGGTTTGAGAGTGGTGCTGAGTTGACTTTCCTTGAGTAGCTTTCATCATGTAGACATGTTGGATGCCTACCTCTACATGTGTCACAGGACAAACGGTGACGGCAGTCTTTTGTGCTGTGGCCTACTTTCATGCAACCGTAGCAGAGTTTGTGCTCTTTCACATACTTCCGTTTTTCTTCTAATGATTTTGCCACAAATTTAGGACAGTTGTGAATCTTATGCTTGCCATATTTGCAGAAGAGACACATTTTATAATTTCCTTTAGTGGGGCTTTGTTCACTTTCATAATTTTGTTTATTTTCCGTAGCTGCTTGAATGTGAAAGACGTTAGCCCTGTTCCTTTTACTGTCCTTGGGGTTCCGTTTTTCTGAAGTGGGGTCAGAAGCACGAAGAGCACTAAAGGAAGTGACAGGATTGCAAGTGATCTCTGCTTCCATTGACATGAAGGTCACAAAATCTATAAACCTTGGAAAGTCACGAGTCTCAATCAGTGTCTGAGTGACTTACGGTTCCACCGTGCTGCTGCCCAATCTGGTAATTTGTGTACAAGTTTCTGATTTTCATCGCAATCATTTAGTATTTCAAGCCCCTTGACATGAGGCATTGCTTGATGACATGCATTCAAGAAGTCAGAGAATTCTCTGAAACCCTCAGCATCTTTAGGCTGAATCTTAGGCCATTTGGCTAGTTTCTCTAAATGCCTTCTGTATGACAAATGGCTGTCCGTGCCGTTGGTTCAACTTATTCCATGCATCATTATAGGCCTCATCATCATTTCTGTAGAAGATGCCATCAAGAGATTTACTGAGCTGGCCCACTAACGTACCTTCTTAAATAGTGCAGCTTGTCAGCAGAAGAAATGGCCTTTCCATCAATGAGCGACACAAATGCAGCCTTCCACTCAATGAATTGGATAGGATCACCATTGAACACTGATGGTTCTGTTGTAGGTAGCCTGTTTAGGCTATGCTATCTTGGACTGCTTGAGCGAGATAAGATATATCAGATTTTGGAAGTGAGGATGTTGCTATGAGGTCAGTAGGACGTGTTGCTGTGATGTTGGTAGGACATTGGATGAGAAATGGAATCACATGCTGCTGCATTGTTATGCTTACATCCTGCTGTTCCCCTGTATTTGAGACTGAAGAATGAGCGCTGACTTCCTGTGCAATTTCTTGATCATAAGCCTGCACTCTGGCTCTAGCTGCTTTTAGATCTTTCTCTGCCTTTAACTTTTCCAGTTCACACTTCCGAGCTTCAATCTCTTGTATCAATGAGTATTCTGCTTCTTTGGCTGCTAACTCAGCTGCTGCATCTGCCCGCTGCAATAGACATAACTGAAGACCTTGATGATGTGATGCAGCGAGACAGTGGATCCGTGACAGAGCGAGCATAATCGTGATGGAGTAACTCACAAAGGTTGTGTTTACATTTTCTCTGTCAAAGTCCTCAAGGCATGCCATTCTGTCAAAAATTATCCTTGAAATGTCTTTTGTCACAGCTTCACAAGTATCGATTCTGCGTCTAGTGTCACTAGATGGAGCGATGTAATCTCTAATTTCCAGGTAGATGTGCATGACATCATCCCCTTCTCAAGTGTATTAATAAGAACTACTAGTTGGCTTTCACTAATGTCTGTTTTTAGCTCTTCCTCGTCTTGCAGCCAGGTCCTTCCATTGTTCGTACAGTTGAATCAATCTTTTCTCCCCTTTTGTGCCTCCTCCTGTTTATATGCACGCATCTTCTCCGTGAGGTTCCGTTGGGGACCAGAACGGTGAAGCTCCTCCTCTTCCGTTCCATTATTAGGGCCTCTACCTGCTGGTCTGAGGTTTATTTTCAGATGCATACATTTTCTTTACAGGAGTTTAACAGACTAGATCATCGCATCAAGTTCTTTGATTATCATTAGACAGCTCAGATGTGTGGTAGGATGGATGAGGTGAAGCTGTTGTTCTTCTGGGTGAAGCTCTTACTGTAGCATTCCCGGCTGAACAGATGCAATTACTCTCAGGAACTGATGTTTGTAAAGGGTTTAATTCCAAAAACACCGTAAGAGCTGAATAAAACAAACAAACAGACAATAATTAGACATCTGTGCAAATTGTATAAATGTCCATAAACTAATACATATACATTTGCAATCTAGATGGCCTACACAATACAGTTTGAGACAAAGCATATTTTAATATACAGGCTAATGTAATAACCTTGCATTACTGTCCTGTAGTAAGCTTGAATAACAAGTTATGTTAACATTGACAGTAGCAACCTTTAATGCACATAAAGCACTTATCAAAATTAGTTTTAAAACAATTGACAAACTTCTATCAAAGTGCCTGAATGACCTATGAATTTATGAATTGCTTTATTTACAACAATCTCCCTTTAAGAGAGCAATATTAACTAAATGAAACACCTGCGCTACAATTAATTAATTTTGGTACAACTGACAATTTCAAATTAGAGAGAAAAACATTAATATCTCGAATCAAGACTTGATTTACTGTAAACAAGCCATCTCAAGCGCACACCAAGAGAAATCACCCACTAAATGTAAAAGATAGAAAATATAAATACTTCAATGTTTCTCAAAATATACTTTGCAGAATAAAATTCAAACAGTACCTTGTGCCCTTCATCAGCCAGGAGCTATATGGTAGAGAGAAACCTTTTAAACGTAAATACACAAGAGAGTACCCAAAGATTAACCTTTCCTCTCTGTTAATCAGAATGATGTTTCATGAAAAAGTGCGCCAACATACACACAGCGCAGCATAGCTCCTTATCTACACTTCAAAATAAAGGTCGTGAGGTAAGAAACAAACACTCTTGAAAACAAAAAGAGTACGGCTTTAAGTATTTCTCAAGCATTATTTGACAAACGAACATTAAAATAAAAAGTTCATTTGTAACATTTGGCTAAAGTTTAATATTAAAGTCCCTTTTTGAGAAAGTCTTCTTCCTGCGTTCAATGCAACACTGCCCTCTATGGATGGAGGTAAAGGTGACAGCCCATTTCAGTGATTGGGGATTTAATGGTCTTTACATATACTGTCGAATATCAATGAGAATGGAATGATGGGAAATGTAGTGACAGCCGGACTTTCATCTGCTACAACAGTGAGTAAAACAACTAATATAATAAACAATTATTTAACAAAATATGCTTTATTTAGATGTAATGTAAATTAGAAAATGTTTTAGTGTAAATGAAAAAAATTCAACATGTAGTGGGGGAGAGCGGGGCACATTTTTGTAAATCCACTTGGGGTTCAGAGTATTTATTTTTTCTTACATTAATATCACACATGTCTAGTACAATGATGTGGTTTTGTTTCATTAATACAGTGTGTACTTTATTCTTGATTTACACTGAAAGAATGGAAGTGAAATGTGACAACATGCCCCATAGGTGGAGTACATTATAACATGAGCATATAACAGATTAACCTGATATATTCAAAAAAATATCCAAAACAAAATAAAATATTTTGTCAATAAATTACAATTATTAACTTTTTAAAATTAATGACTTTATCATTAATCATTTTTTGAGTTTGACAACAAACACGTCATTAAATACAGCTATTCAGCATAGTTCAAAACATAATAATGATGAATAATTTATAAACATTGACTCTCTTTATTCACATTCTCAAAATAATAAATAAAAGTTTAGAATATAATAGCGTCATTCTAATAGGGGCTCATTGTAACGCAGTGTGACAACATGCACAACTGGGATTTAACTCCGGCTGGTGATAAAGAACAAGATTAACAACAATTTGTTTTGCCTTTAAACCAGAGAAAGGCAAATTAGACTCTAGATGTGAACATTCATAGGTTACGACAAAAACAGCCCTGAAAGTCTCCACTCGTAAATGCAGTGCCATCATCTGAACGGATGCACTTGTCTTCTCCATAAGAGAATGTCTTCTCCATAAGAGCTATGTCTGCAAATAACTTTTCTGTGGACTGGACTCTTTTGGAAAATACACTAACACAGTACTTGAATAGTGATCTGTAGAAGACTGTGTATATCTGTATCCTTCTCTGCTCTGTGTTGGCTTGGGGCCAGGCCAGCCAAATCAGTGTGGATTAGTTCTAAGTGTTCTTACTTGACCCTGATAAAGTGGAATGATAATGGTAATATGGGTGCGGTCTGGAAGTAGCCAAGACAAGCACAAAGTATTTCAACTGTGAATAACTCACAGCGCTCGCACTCGCCCTGATCCAACGCAGCAGCCGCGTGCTCTTCTCCCAAACAGCAGTTTGTATCCATTTCTGGCATTGTTTTTCTGCTTGGTTTTCTTTGATTGAACTCTTTTCACTAGTGAGACAAAGATGAGAAAGAGAAAATCTGCACACTGCCAGTTGAAATTTAACTCCTAACAAGATCTAGTCAGATAAAGAGAGAGAATTTTTTGGCACACATCAACACAGAACAGCCTCTGAAGACAAAAAACCTGACGAAGCAGCTTTGGCTCATCTATTTATAGCCTCTGATGCTGGCGCATTCTGATGATGTCACTAACAGAGGCTATAAAAGCTCTAGGTCAATACCGTTGACGTGTTGTAATTACACAATGGCTTCTTTTTCACATTTCAAAAAACTGTAAATTGAACAGTATTTTACTGTAAAATAACATTAAAAGTAAGGTTAGATCTATTACAGTTTTTCACCGTACAGAGTACGGAAACTTTCTTGTTTTTAACCAAAGCATTTTATAGTCTTTTACCGTTAAAATCGTGATCATTTTTCAGCATAGCAATAAGCGTTCTTCTGTCTGTCTTCGGCTAGCTGTTCTGCGTCAGCACCAGTGGGCTCATGCAAAATATTATCTTTTAACTTTAAAGTATGTAAATAGCTTAGGAATCTTGTTTCCCCATAGATATTTATCTTATTATCCGTCAAACAAAAACGTCAGTGCCAGGACTCCTGTCGCTCTGCTTGCCATATTGTAAAATTGCGGACTTTTGCTACTAATATACACTCACCTAAATGATTATTAGGAACACCTGTGCAATTTCTCATTAATGCAATTATCTAATCAACCAATCACATGGCAGTTGCTTCAGTGCATTTAGGGGTGTGGTCCTGGACAAGACAATCTCCTGAACTCCAAACTGAACGTCAGAATGGGAAAGAAAGGGGATTTAAGCAATTTTGAGCGTGGCATGGTTGTTGGTGCCAGACGGGCCGGTCTGAGTATTTCACAATCTGCTCAGTTACTGGGATTTTCACATGCAACCATTTCTAGTGTTTACAAATAATGGTGTGAAAAGGAAAAACATCCAGTATGCGGCAGTCCTGTGGGCGAAAATGCCTTGTTGATGCTAGAGGTCAGAGGAGAATGGGCCGACTGATTCAAGCTGATAGAAGAGCAACTTTGACTGAAATGACACTAATAATTTGCACGAGCTCACCAAAATTGGACAGTTAAAGACTGGAAAAATGTTGCCTGGTCTGATGAGTCTGGATTTCTGTTGAGACATTCAGATGGTAGAGTCAGAATTTGGCGTAAACAGAATGAGAACATGGATCCATCATGCCTTGTTACCACTGTGCAGGCTGGTGGTGGTGGTGTAATGGTGTGGGGGATGTTTTCTTGGCACACTTTAGGCCCCTTAGTGCCAATTGGGCATCGTTTAAATGCCACGGCCTACCTGAGCATTGTTTCTGACCATGTCCATCCCTTAATGACCACCATGTACCCACCATGTTACAAAGCTCCAATCATTTCAAATTGGTTTCTTGAACATGACAATGAGTTCACTGAACTAAAATGGCCCCCACAGTCCCCAGATCTCAACCCAATAGAGCATCTTTGGGATGTGGTGGAACGGGAGCTTCGTGCCCTGGATGTGCATCCCACAAATCTCCATCAACTGCAAGATGCTATCCTATCAATATGGGCCAACATTTCTAAAGAATGCTTTCAGCACCTTGTTGAATCAATGCCACGTAGAATTAAGGCAGTTCTGAAGGCGAAAGGGGGTCAAACACAGTATTAGTATGTGCTCCTAATAATCCTTTAGGTGAGTGTATATGCCTCTTGTTAAGCTGGATCGTCAACTCATTCGAATAATGTGTTATATGTCACGTAAAACTTACTCAGATTGCTCACTTGATTCTATTGACCTGGCCCATAACCTGTTGGGCTTGAGTGCGCAGTTCGCCATCACTCTTCTTATAGAAAACAAACTAAATGTTGCTTATTCATCTCTTCAGCAGCTTTACCCAGCACAACTTGAACAAGCATTAGCATAGTCCAAAATAAAATAAAAAAAAACTGTTCAACTGTTCTCAACTGTTAAATAACATATATAAGATTACAATAATAACAGATTTGTCTTATTTTAAATAAACACAAAAACCAGAGATGAAAAATAAACTTAAGCAAGAAATTTACTTTTCTTATGGTTAAATAAATGTTCAGTAATATCTTCCAAAGATTTTTATAATGTTGGCGACATTTTTTCTCTATATAGTGTTGATATAGCAACGAGTAAATACACTAAGTTTCCTGATCCTGGTGTAACGGAGGACAGCTAGTAGTCGCTGTGCAAGTAAACCTCACTCGTCTGATCTCAAGAGACGCTCTAACGACTGATGCTCGAGGTTGCAGCCTTTAGCCTCCTATTTAGAGCGTCCAACTCTCATGCCGGTGGACCCAGGTTCGAGTCCCGCTTGAAACGGGTGGTTCGAACAGGAGGGTTTACACTTGCATGTGTGGAATTTTCCAAGTCAAATCTCCATTTGAAATTTTGTGCAAAATATATCTGACATTTATTAACAGAAAAATTTACAGAAAGAGAAAGATCAACCAACCCTTATTTTAAAGATCTCATAATATTAATAATCTTTAAAATGCAAATGTCTGATGCTTCCACCGCTGCTCTTATTGACATCCAGACCATAAATCAGTGTGAGAATAATGAACAAACTGACTCATGAATCTGTGTCTGTGTGCACAGGACTCGTCTTTGTCAATCAGACGGTGAAGTGGAGAGACGCTCAGAGTCACTGCAGACAGAATCACATTGATCTGGTCAGTGTGAGGAACCAGAATGAGAGTCAACAGATTCAGAAGTTCATCAATGATAGTCACATATCTAATGATGTCTGGATCGGCCTGTTCAGAGACTCATGGCAGTGGTCAGATCAGAGGAACTCCTCATTCAGATACTGGAGGTCTAATCAACCTGATAATGCTGGAGGTGGTGAAAACTGTACAGTGATTGAACCGAAGGCTCTGGGACAATGGATGGACATCTCTTGCAACAACCCATTTCCTTTTGTGTGTCATGAAGGTGAGCAGATCCTCTCAAACACACACAATCCATCCATCACCTCCAGATATCTTAAAGTTCACACTACATGTCTGACATGACAGATTCCTCCACAGTGTTGGTTCTGCATGTTGTTTTTGATCATCTCTCTCTAGTTTTTGCTTGTGGTTTGTTTTGTGTCCAGATAAACTGATTCTGATCAAAGAGAACCGGACGTGGTCTGAAGCTATGAGATACTGCAGACAGAATCATGTGGATCTGGTCTCGGTTCATTCAGAGGAGATGCAGCGTGAGGTGATGAATGTGGTTAAAGGGGCGTCTACTGCGGAGGTGTGGATGGGTTTACACAACTACTGCATCATGAACATGTGGATCTGGCTGAGCGGAGAGGTCGTGTGCTATCAGAACTGGGCTCCAGGGAACGGAACGACACCGGAAGACTGCCGCCTCGAGAAGAGAAACGGAGCAGTTCAGTCTGGAGGAGATCAGCGCTGGATCAGCCGTCCTGAAACTCACAAACTCAACTTCATCTGCACAAATGATGGGTGAAAACACAAGCGTGTGTTTACTTAGGGTGCTCACACACTTGGTTTGTTTGCTTCCTCTTCTCCTGCCCCCGTTAGACTATGTTCACATTATATTAGTTGGGTCCAAACTACACTGTGTTTGGAGCAAAATTTTCTTTTATATTATGGTTTTTGAACCTTTGGTTTTGTTTCCAGAGTGTCCGCACATACTAATTACCGGTATATATTATCTCATCATTCACGCTTACCAGGTAAAAACACACACAAACACGTGTTTATCAGATTATATGTCATCAATAGAGATTCAGTTTTGCGATTGCGTTCATATCATCAATGAACTGTACCCCAGACCACCCTTTTTAGGTGAATTTGGGAACGGTTCGAGTGTACGCAACCGTGAAAACAGCGTTCACATCATCCGAACAAACCAAACTCTGACGTAAATCAAACTACCAAAAGAGCTTGTGTGAAAGCACCCTTTCATTCGCTGTTTTCATTGTTTATTATTTTGCATTTAATAAGGAGACAAAAGTGGATACAGGCAATAAGACGTAAAGCTTCATCAGGAAGATTGGGTCAATTTGGGGATCCTGACACTCAGTATGCCTACATGTGCAGTAAAAATTTTGTCAAATATCCAAATGTCAGTTTAATATATTATATTTCTTATATAATTATGTTCCCCTCCAGTGGGTGTAGGTATCAGTGTGATCACCCTCAGTGTGTCGCGCTCTGTCTCTATTGCCTCTATTCACTTTTGTGCTCGTTTTTGTTGGGTCAACAAATTATAAAAACTGGGTTTTTGGTTCTGGGTTCTTTAGCTTGTTTTCTGTACACCTTCTCACATATCAGCTTTTAGACATTGTTCGTTTTTTAGTCATAAAGAGGCTGCTTCATGATAAAAAGTCAATGGAGACGGTTGGTGTGGCTTTCAGATTATGACGTGTGTCGCTCTATATGGCGGCATTATAATGCCATTAATAATCGAGCGCACAACTGATGCTTGCTCGCATCAGAATAACAGAGAGAATAACAGATCTACACACGAGGAAATGGCAGCCCTAGAGCTCCTTTTAAAGCTATATAGTTACCTCTATACTTCCACTAAATCTATGTTGTTTACCCAGTCACAATTATATCACTTCAGAATTGTGAAAGTGTCCATTAAATAGTTGTAACTATGATTCTAAATTCAAAATTGCGTCTTGTGGCTTTGGATAAAAGATAAATCACTGGTTCATATCAGTAAGCAGGAGTTGTTGTCCCCTATGGACATCTGTGGACGTGTGAAACTGGTTACATTTCTGAACGTCCGAATAAAGACCACTTTGGACATCTGTGGTGTGTACCTGCAAACTTAGTTCAATATCTGGATGTCTGACTAGGACCCCCTATGGACGTCTGTGGATGGGCATAACAGGTTCAATTTCTGAAAGTGAAAAAAACATGTGACGGAGAGGAAAGGATGTGGAGGGTATACAGGGGTGGACAAAGTAACTGAGTACTGTAAGACGTGTGTTTATTTCTAGTTTAAGGAACTGTGTCTCTCTCCCTCTTCCTTGTTTTTTGTTCACTTGGCAGCTTACTGTAACCATTAGAAGTGTTTTATGTACTAGCCTGTTAATATTTTGGTGAGAACCTCATTAAAGATGGAAAAAATATTGTAATTTTGTAATTTCAATCTATTTATGCCCTTTTAAATAGATAAGATGGTACTTATTTTCTGCTAAAATGTCTTTGCATGTCTTGGACAGGTGCATCAAATGGTTAGGTATTAATTTATTATTTTAAAGCAATAGTTCTGCACACAGCTTTTGCTACGTCTAGAATGAGTTTTATTGAGTACGGTCATCCAACCTTGGAACAATAGCCTACCCGATGAAGGTTTGATGACCAAAACATGGCTTAATAAAGCTTATAGTGAGACAGGATTGCTGGGCTCATTAACAATTACATTAATACAGTTGGTTTGGGACATATGAAATCAGTCCAAGAAATGCGTCATAACTGGTGTGAATGTCCTGTAGATGTCTGTGACATTGAAAAGACATCGTAAACACTTTCATTTAGAAACCTGTAAAGATGCTCCTCAGGGGACGTCTTCTGAACGTTCACTTTTAATGTCACTTGGACGTTGATAGAGAACGTTAAAACGACGTCTAAAAAAGACATCATCAAAACTTTCATTCTGGCTCCTCAGGGGACGTCTTCTGAACGTTCAACAAAGACTTTTAATTGACGTCTTTTGGACGTGTCTTTGCTCATTGGGATGGCTCCTCGAGCACGGTTTCATAACGTTATTATTTCTCTGTCCCTTTATTTTGCATGCTTGTTGAGTTTGATTTGCATTATGACTGACTGTAATTAGATAGATTATTAAAGTGTTAATGTATCCATTTCTCTACATTCTTAAAATGCATCTTGTTTTTAGGAATTTCCTGATTAAAGTAAACCATCATTTAACTCACAGGTTATGTTCAGAGAGTGAGTTGCTATGGATACTCACAGGTTATGTTCAGAGAGTGAGTTGCCATGGATACTCACAGGTTATGTTCAGAGAGTGAGTTGCTATGGATACTCACAGGTTATGTTCAGAGAGTGAGTTGCTATGGATACTCACAGGTTATGTTCAGAGAGTGAGTTGCTATGGTTACTCACAGGTTATGTTCAGAGAGTGAGTTGCTATGGATACTCACAGGTTATGTTCAGAGAGTGAGTTGCTATGGTTACTCACAGGTTATGTTCAGAGAGTGAGTTGCTATGGTTACTCACAGGTTATGTTCAGATAGTGAGTTGCTATGGATACTCACAGGTTATGTTCAGAGAGTGAGTTGCTTTGGATACTCACAGGTTATGTTCAGATAGTGAGTTGCTATGGTTACTCACAGGTTATTTTCAGAGTGAGTTGCTATGGTTACTCACAGGTTATTTTCAGAGTGAGTTGCTATGGTTACTCACAGGTTATGTTCAGAGTGAGTTGCTATGGTTACTCACAGGTTATGTTCAGAGTGAGTTGCTATGGTTACTCACAGGTTATGTTCAGATAGTGAGTTGCTATGGTTACTCACAGGTTATGTTCAGAGTGAGTTGCTATGGTTACTCACAGGTTATGTTCAGATAGTGAGTTGCCATGGATACTCACAGGTTATGTTCAGATAGTGGGTTGCTATGGATACTCACAGGTTATGTTCAGAGAGTGAGTTGCCATGGATACTCACAGGTTATGTTCAGAGAGTGAGTTGCTATGGATACTCACAGGTTATGTTCAGAGTGAGTTGCTATGGTTACTCACAGGTTATGTTCAGAGTGAGTTGCTATGGTTACTCACAGGTTATGTTCAGAGAGTGAGTTGCTATGGATACTCACAGGTTATGTTCAGAGAGTGAGTTGCTATGGTTACTCACAGGTTATGTTCAGAGAGTGAGTTGATATGGATACTCACAGGTTATCTTCAGAGAGTGAGTTGCTATGGATACTCACAGGTTATGTTCAGAGAGTGAGTTGCTATGGATACTCACAGGTTATGTTCAGAGAGTGAGTTGCTATAGATACTCACAGTTTATGTTCAGAGAGTGAGTTGCTATGGATACTCACAGGTTATGATCAGAGAGTGAGTTGCTATGGTTACTCAGGTTATGTTCAGAGAGTGAGTTGCTATGGTTACTCACAGGTTATGTTCAGAGAGTGAGTTGCTATGGTTACTCACAGGTTATGTTCAGAGAGTGAGTTGCCATGGTTAATCACAGGTGGTTGTTGTTGTTTTATTAAAAATGGGTATTATTAGGCTATTATTATTGATTTAAGAGTGGAGAGGTACACAATGACACATCCAAGCCCCCTCATTCTGTATGTCCTGGTGCCGACCCTGTTTTAACCTTTCCATAACCAAAACAGTATGATTGTGAAATATTCTTAGAACAAACATTTGCTCACTGGGATGTCTGTGTGTGCGCATGATAGTTGCTTCCTTGTATTGATTCATATTGCTCTGGTGCCATCTGCTGGGCAGAGACTTCACATAACATGGGATATACACATTTTACTAAATTATTATCTTTTTGAATTATTTGAATTATCATCAGATGCCTGACACATTCAGATCTGATTCTCAGGCGGCGAAAGCAAGAGCACCCGGCACGTACAAAACGTATAAATGTGGTATTTATGGATGATGGTTATAACCATAGTATGGGACAAAAATAGGAGGTCGAAATAGATGTGACATGCATTAAGCAATGTAAATGCAGACTAAATTAATAGAAAAATGTTGCATCACATTTGCTGTTGAAATTACTTCGTTCAACACCCATTCGTGATAAAATGAGGTTTTATAAGAGAGCAACATCTCCAATGGCAAGCGTGACAGAACGCCCGAGAACTCGCCTCCATCACTGTTGGGAATCATCACTGAAGGTGAAAGATGACCAGATTTTACAGCATCGCTATGAACAAACTTTCTATTGTTCATCTTCATTTGTTTTTCTTTCAGTTTCAGTTTAAGTGGAAAGAAAACAAGAAAGGGATTCAGCCTTAACCTGTTCATTTAAATGTACCTGATTTACTGGTTTCTCTGTAAATGACATTCTATTGATGGGTTAGTTCAATTAATTACTCTGTGTGTGATGCGTTTATATGATGAACAAATTGGATCAAAATAAACATTGCTCAATTCACACATCAGTGGGTTAATCCAGAAAGCAAGGTTAACATACCATCATTTATACCTTCTCAGTTGATCAACCCAAACCTTGCTCGAGGTATGCTGGTTCCAAAAACGAGTCCTGGGAGTAAGTTCAGACAACCCAGAGTTTGCTCCCGCTTAACTTACAAGACATTCTTAAAGGGTTAGTTCACCCAAAAAGTGAAAATGCTGTCATTAATGACTCCCCCTAATGTCGTTCCACACCCGTAAGACCTCCGTTCATCTCCAGAACACAGTTTAAGATATTTTATATTTAGTCCGAGAGCTTTCTGGTCCTCCATTGAATGTATGCCCAATATACAGTCCGTGTCCAGAAAGGTAGGAAGAAAGGAATGAAAAACATCATCAAAATAGTCCATATGTGACATCAGTGGGTTAGACTCATTTGAAGCATCGACAATACATTTTGGTCCAAAAATAACAAAAACTTCGACTTTATTCAGCATTGTCTTCTCTTCCATGTTTGTTTTCACTCCGCGAACAAAGGTTCGAATGGTGTTGAGTCAGTGTATCGATTCATAAAGTCGAAGTTTTTGTTATTTTTGGACCAAAATGTATTGTCGATGCTTCAAATGAGTCTAACCCACTGATGTCACATTGACTAAACATACTCACAGGTTATGTTCAGAGAGTGAGTTGTTATGGATACTCACAGGTTATGTTCAGAGAGTGAGTTGCTATGGATACTCACAGGTTATGTTCAGAGAGTGAGTTGCTATGGATACTCACAGGTTATGTTCAGAGAGTGAGTTGCTATGGTTACTCACAGGTTATGTTCAGATAGTGAGTTGCTTTGGATACTCACAGGTTATGTTCAGAGAGTGAGTTGCTATGGTTACTCACAGGTTATGTTCAGAGAGTGAGTTGCCATGGATACTCACAGGTTATGTTCAGAGAGTGAGTTGTTATGGATACTCACAGGTTATGTTCAGAGAGTGAGTTGCTATGGATACTCACAGGTTATGTTCAGAGAGTGAGTTGCTATGGATACTCACAGGTTATGTTCAGAGAGTGAGTTGCTATGGTTACTCACAGGTTATGTTCAGATAGTGAGTTGCTTTGGATACTCACAGGTTATGTTCAGAGAGTGAGTTGCTATGGTTACTCACAGGTTATGTTCAGAGAGTGAGTTGCTATGGATACTCACAGGTTATGTTCAGAGAGTGAGTTGCTTTGGATACTCACAGGTTATGTTCAGAGAGTGAGTTGCTATGGTTACTCACAGGTTATATTCAGAGAGTGAGTTGCCATGGTTACTCACAGGTTATGTTCAGAGAGTGAGTTGCCATGGTTACTCACAGGTTATGTTCAGAGAGTGAGTTGCTATGGATACTCAGGTTATATTCAGAGAGTGAGTTGCTATGGATACTCAGGTTATGTTCAGAGAGTGAGTTGCTATGGTTACTCACAGGTTATGTTCAGAGAGTGAGTTGCTATGGTTACTCACAGGTTATGTTCAGAGAGTGAGTTGCTATGGATACTCACAGGTTATGATCAGAGAGTGAGTTGCTATGGATACTCACAGGTTATGTTCAGAGAGTGAGTTGCTATGGATACTCACAGGTTATGTTCAGAGAGTGAGTTGCTATAGATACTCACAGGTTATGTTCAGAGAGTGAGTTGCTATGGTTACTCACAGGTTATGTTCAGAGAGTGAGTTGCTATGGATACTCACAGGTTATGTTCAGAGAGTGAGTTGCTTTGGATACTCACAGGTTATGTTCAGAGAGTGAGTTGCTATGGATACTCACAGGTTATGTTCAGAGAGTGAGTTGCTTTGGATACTCACAGGTTATGTTCAGAGAGTGAGTTGCTATGGATACTCACAGGTTATGTTCAGAGAGTGAGTTGCTATGGTTACTCACAGGTTACGTTCAGAGAGTGAGTTGCCATGGATACTCACAGGTTATGTTCAGAGAGTGAGTTGCTATGGATACTCACAGGTTACGTTCAGAGAGTGAGTTGCTATGGATACTCACAGGTTATGTTCAGAGAGTGAGTTGCTATGGTTACTCACAGGTTATGTTCAGAGAGTGAGTTGCTATGGATACTCACAGGTTATGTTCAGAGAATGAGTTGCTATGGATACTCACAGGTTATGTTCAGAGAGTGAGTTGCTATGGATACTCACAGGTTATGTTCAGAGAGTGAGTTGCTATGGATACTCACAGGTTATGTTCAGAGAGTGAGTTGCTATGGTTAATCACAGGTTATGTTCAGAGAGTGAGTTGCTATGGTTACTCACAGGTTATGTTCAGAGAGTGAGTTGCTATGGATACTCACAGGTTATGTTCAGAGAGTGAGTTGCTATGGATACTCACAGGTTATGTTCAGAGAGTGAGTTGCTATGGATACTCACAGGTTATGTTCAGAGAGTGAGTTGCTATGGATACTCACAGGTTATGTTCAGAGAGTGAGTTGCTATGGTTACTCACAGGTTATGTTCAGAGAGTGAGTTGCTATGGATACTCACAGGTTATGTTCAGAGAGTGAGTTGCTATGGATACTCACAGGTTATTTTCAGAGAGTGAGATGCTATGGATACTCACAGGTTATGTTCATAGAGTCAGTTGCCATGGTTACTCACAGGTTATGCTCAGAGAGTGAGTTGCTATGGATACTCACAGGTTATGTTCAGAGAGTGAGTTGCTATGGTTACTCACAGGTTATGTTCAGAGAGTGAGTTGCTATGGATACTCACAGGTTATGTTCAGAGAGTGAGTTGCTTTGGATACTCACAGGTTATGTTCAGAGAGTGAGTTGCTATGGATACTCAGGTTATGTTCAGAGAGTGAGTTGCTTTGGATACTCACAGGTTATGTTCAGAGAGTGAGTTGCTATGGATACTCACAGGTTATGTTCAGAGAGTGAGTTGCTATGGTTACTCACAGGTTACGTTCAGAGAGTGAGTTGCCATGGATACTCACAGGTTATGTTCAGAGAGTGAGTTGCTATGGATACTCACAGGTTACGTTCAGAGAGTGAGTTGCTATGGATACTCACAGGTTATGTTCAGAGAGTGAGTTGCTATGGTTACTCACAGGTTATGTTCAGAGAGTGAGTTGCTATGGATACTCACAGGTTATGTTCAGAGAATGAGTTGCTATGGATACTCACAGGTTATGTTCAGAGAGTGAGTTGCTATGGATACTCACAGGTTATGTTCAGAGAGTGAGTTGCTATGGATACTCACAGGTTATGTTCAGAGAGTGAGTTGCTATGGTTAATCACAGGTTATGTTCAGAGAGTGAGTTGCTATGGTTACTCACAGGTTATGTTCAGAGAGTGAGTTGCTATGGATACTCACAGGTTATGTTCAGAGAGTGAGTTGCTATGGATACTCACAGGTTATGTTCAGAGAGTGAGTTGCTATGGATACTCACAGGTTATGTTCAGAGAGTGAGTTGCTATGGATACTCACAGGTTATGTTCAGAGAGTGAGTTGCTATGGTTACTCAGGTTATGTTCAGAGAGTGAGTTGCTATGGTTACTCACAGGTTATGTTCAGAGAGTGAGTTGCTATAGATACTCACAGGTTATTTTCAGAGAGTGAGATGCTATGGATACTCACAGGTTATGTTCATAGAGTCAGTTGCCATGGTTACTCACAGGTTATGCTCAGAGAGTGAGTTGCTATGGATACTCACAGGTTATGTTCAGAGAATGAGTTGCTATGGATACTCACAGGTTATGTTCAGAGAGTGAGTTGCTATGGATACTCACAGGTTATGTTCAGAGAGTGAGTTGCTATGGATACTCACAGGTTATGTTCAGAGAGTGAGTTGCTATGGTTAATCACAGGTTATGTTCAGAGAGTGAGTTGCTATGGTTACTCACAGGTTATGTTCAGAGAGTGAGTTGCTATGGATACTCACAGGTTATGTTCAGAGAGTGAGTTGCTATGGATACTCACAGGTTATGTTCAGAGAGTGAGTTGCTATGGATACTCACAGGTTATGTTCAGAGAGTGAGTTGCTATGGATACTCACAGGTTATGTTCAGAGAGTGAGTTGCTATGGATACTCACAGGTTATGTTCATAGAGTCAGTTGCCATGGTTACTCACAGGTTATGCTCAGAGAGTGAGTTGCTATAGATACACACAGGTTATTTTCAGAGAGTGAGATGCTATGGATACTCACAGGTTATGTTCAGAGAGTGAGTTGCCATGGTTACTTACATACCCTGAAAGTTACCTCTGTTTATGGAACCGAAAGTTGAGGTAATCCGCTAACTTACTTTTAAACATACCCGGGTATGTCACATAACCTGCTTTCTGGAATACACCCCAGTTCTGGTAAACTGAAGCTCAAGCACGTTCACTTGACATTTGAGAGTAAATCCGATGCATCTGCATCTGGCAACATAAATTATATTTTGAAGAATGTGGGTAACCAAACATTTGCTGGTCCTTATTGACTCAGTGGGGACCAGCAACTGTTTGGTTACCCACATTCTTCAAAGTAAGTATTATTTTTTTTCAACAGAAGAAAGAAACCCTTTTAGGTTTAAAACAACTTGAGAGTGTAAACAATGCCAGAATGGTCATTTTTGGGGGAATTATCCCTTTAATGTTAATAATAATACAACAAAATCCAAAGAGAAAAATCACTGCTATTGAGTGTTGGATTTGTTCATTTAATTTCTTAATTGAATGATGCTGTTTTACGAGTTTGTTTACCCATATACTCTTTAGCTGATAAGGTATAACATATGTGGCTTGCTGTCCGCGGTGGAGGGGCTCGAGGAAGCTGCTTGTACTCGAGCTTAGGTGTACCCCCCAGGGACTAATAGTGCTAGGAAGAAAAGACGGGTAAACATGGATGTAAGTAGGTGGAGTTGGGGAGGTGGAGGGACGACTGATGCCTAAAGGAGGTAGGAGGCTGCTTGTATGCTTAGCGGTTTATTGAAAGATTAGGTGGGTTCACGCCTCCCTAACTTGCATCTGTGTTCGTTGCTAATTGAAAGATTAGATGTTATAAACTTCACTTCATGAGTTCGTTTACCCATATACTCTTTAGCTGATAAGGTTTAACATATGTGGCTTGCTGTCCGCGGTGGAGGGGCTCGAGGAAGCTGCTTGTACTCGAGCTTAGGTGTACCCCCCAAAAAGTGCAAAATAGATTTAGGGCAGCAAGCTGGTAATATGTGAGTGGAGTTGATGGCAGTATTTGATCTGGAGTTTTAGTTTGATTATTTAAGGCCCCCCAAAAGAGTAATAATTGAGTGACAAGAGGTGGCGGGAAGCTGGGATGAGTATTACTGTGGTAGTGTAGGAAGCAAGTCCAGTTTGATGCATCTCGCTGCTGCATTTATTGACCTGGGTCGTGACGCTCCTAGTTGCTCCTGCGAGAGCAGCGTTTGGACTGGAGGGAGAAACCTGGTAGAGGTGGAGTGCATCCTGCCTTAACATTCACGACATGGGACCCCCACAGGTTGGAATAACAGGGGGCCCTTAATGTCGTGAATGAGGAAGGAGGTCCTTTCCCTGGAGAGCGGGCCAAAACTGCTCCCTAACGAAACCACTCCTCCGCCACAGAAAGAGAGAGCCTACAATGCGAAATTGATGCAGTGCTTCCCTCCCTGTGAGGCAAGGGTCTGCACCGCACGAGAACACGATGGCCCGCAACTACCGGGGATGAATATGGGGTTCCTCCAGTCCGCTGTTCGGATAAGATAGCCCTCACTGCAATCCGAAAGGGAGAGCCCTCAAGATAGAAAACCTGAAGGTTCCCACTGCGATTCAGAAAGGGAGAGCCCCCACTGCACCCGAACAAAAAGAGACTCACACTACAATTCGAACGGGAGAGCCCTCACTGCGTTTCGAATTAAGAGCCCATGGTAAAAATAAGACATGAAGGCTCCTGTTTAGGCGAACGGAAGGGCCCACACTGCAATTCGAACGGGAGAACCTGCGTTGCACCTTGATTGGGAGGGCCCACACTGCGATTCAAACGGGCGAGCCCACGCCATGCGTGGTAGCAAGCCCTATTGAATGGGAGGGCCCTCGCTGCAACCAGATGTATAGAAACCCTGCAGGGCTAAGCAGCGAGATCTATGAGGATGTGAGAGTTTGGTGGGCTTGTCTGATTTGGAAGAGGTTCGATCTTACGTACGATTCAAAAGAGTGGGAGGTCCAACGACCTAGCATTTTAATCTGGGTTTCTGATAGGCCTTTCTGTGCAGCTGTGGTAGCTGCTCCTATACGGAATGAGTGGGAGGAAAAATATTGAATGGGAATTCCTGATCTGGCGAGGACGGTTTTTAGTTTTTTCTGGAACCAATGTCTGGATGCTGGGCAGTTATTCTCATCGAGAAATAATGGTTCAAGCGGAGATTTGATTTGTGAATGTCTCTGAGATAGGAATGCGGCAAGGGACTGATAGGGCTGGATGGGTGTTGGTAGACTGAAAATGAAGACTGGATGGCCACGTTTCAATTGGTCGGTTTTACTCTGTTTGATGTTTAATCGAATTGTGTCATGGTTTAAAATCTGGAGATCTGAGACAGTTGGATGGTTAGCTGGATTGAAAGTGGAATTGGTTGTAAATTCTGAAACTCGAAGAAAGCCGAAAAAAGCTAAAATGAACATGGCGTCCAGGGTTCTGGTTATGTTCGGAGGGAAAACCCCGGAGCGGATGGTAGTCAGGCATTTTCCTAGGAGGTCGATGGGAAGAGGTTGCCTGGTATCGGGTTTGGTGGGGCGAGCTTTTTGTAGGCCTTTAATAAGAAGAGATGTCTGGGGATTTGAGATGGCAGGGCACTCGTGGCCATAGATGATTTTAAACAAGAAATGTATGCCGCTGAGGTAAACTTTAATAGATCCTGGCTGAATGGATTTGGAACTGTTCATGTGGGAGATGAAGGAAGTTATAGAGAGGAGAGAACAATCTGGGAAAGCTAAATTGTAAACTGTATGGAAGTTTTTAAAGGAATTCCAGGCTGTCCAGTAGGACCGAAGACTTGGAGAAACAGCCTGCAATATAGAATCCATAGAAAGGGTGTGAAGATGACTGAGGGGGTGGTCTATGGGAACATGAGCTCTGAATAGGGAGGAACTGGTGTCGGGTTGTAGTCTGATTCTGGAACCAATGTTCTGAATTTCTGCGAGAATTTGAGAGCGGAGTTGTGAAGACGCAGGTGGAGGTTCCTGGGCTAGTGCATGGGGAGGACATAGTTGAAGTTCTGCTGACGCGAGGGTATGGGAAGGCCAGCGAGCTGGGGCTGTAAACATAGAGGGCTGGTCTTGAGGTATCCTTGCAAGAGGTTCTTGACTGGTATGGGTTGCTGCTGGAAAAAGTTGGGAATTAGAAGGAAAAGAAAGAAGTGGGAATGACTGCAGAGGCATCCTCACGCTGTTCTCACCACCTGAAGAAAAAGGAAAAGGTAGGGGGGGCGGAATATTCAGCGGAGGCAACCTCACGCTGGATTCCGCCCCTTTAAGAGAATGGAGATGGAAATTAGCTGCAGAAGGAAGATACATTAATTGAGACGGGATTTATGTCTCAAACCTAGAAGTTCTTAAGCCTGGAAAGAAAACCTGAGGGTTTTTTGGAGCGCGGTCCAAACAATGTTCGGCAGCTGCTGTTGCTGGCCGGAACGAGACGGGAGCGGACGCGGAAGTATGAGCGGTCGCTGTGGAGATAGCGCGCTGCATTTGGTGGCGATTTCCCCGCTGTGGCGCGGAAAAACAAATGGCTGATGTGCGTTGAGTTTTGCTCCTGGGGTTTTTTAGATTAAGATTAGGAGGACTAGAAGTGTTATTTGAACTCACCAATATCTCGAAAAGTTGGATCTTTGTTGATCTGTGTGGAAAGTGGATACCTGCATTAGCGAGTGCTTGACGGAGACTGTTTACGGTCCATTTTGAAATAGAGGGAAATGACGGAACCTCTATACGAGTAGTTAGAGATGAGCCTGGTTGAGGTCGAGGAGGAGAGGTAGGCTTCTCTTTGACGCTGAGAAGTTCGTCATCTGACGGGAATAGCTGCAATTCTAGGAGATCGGACATGTCGGAAGCAACGTCCGGATGATGCAAAATGACTGATGCCTAAAGGAGGTAGGAGGCTGCTTGTATGCTTAGCGGTTTATTGAAAGATTAGGTGGGTTCACGCCTCCCTAACTTGCATCTGTGTTCGTTGCTAATTGAAAGATTAGATGGGTTCACTCCTCCCGAAATTATGTTATAAACTTCACTAAATACACCTGTAGCCGGAAAAATAAAGCACAAATTACTTCATTTGTAAATATATATATATTGTGTTTGTGTGTGTATATGTATATGCAATGTGTATCTTTGGTCACTTGTAAAATAATAGAACCAACATAAAAAAAAGGAAAAATGGTGATATGATATTTTTGCCATACCGCCCACCCCTACACTAGAGCACCCTCGGTGATTTGTTTCTGGAACCTGTCCTTTTTTCAACTGTCTCTGTGAAAATTAGGTTTTATTTAGTAAGAGAGCAAATGGCAAGCGTGACAGAGAACCCCCAAACAGAGAACTCGCCCTCATTGAATCATCACTGAAGGTGAAAGATGACCAGATTTTACAGCATTGACTTTCTATTGTTCATATTCATTTGTTTTTCTTTCAGTTTCAGTTTTAGAGGAAAGAAAACAAAGAAAGGGATTCAGCCTTAACCTGTTCATTTAAATGTACCTGATTTACTGGTTTCTCTGTACATTACATTCTATTGAAGGGTTAGTTCACCCATAAATTAAAATTCTGGAAAAAAGTGTGTGTGTGTGTGTGTGTGTGTGCTTGTTTATGTGGTATTGCACTGGTATTACAACATGAATGTGGTTTATGAGGACATTTCATATGTTGAAGGAATTTATTTATTGATAAATGTACAGGAAAGTTAACATGTGTAACTGCAACACACAATTTCATATTTAACAATCCTAGCAGGCAAGGTGGGATTAATCTGAATAGCATGTATTTTTTTGTTTGTTTTTCTTTACAGTTTACAGATTTTTTATTTTAAAATGGCCAATAGTTAATACAACTTGAAATTGTAATTACTGAATAAAAAAATAAAAAAAACGTCAATATTCTTTTTTTTATTGAAGTTATTTATTGACACGATTAGTAAATTCTTGTACCTTGTCAACGACAACTGTTGCATTCTCATAGTTCAGCTTTGCAGCTTTAGTCATTGCGTCATACACTGAATCAGCGTCTTCTGCAGCTTTCCATCCAGTGACTCCTCCAACAGCGGCTCCTGCAAGAGCTGAAGCTTTGAGAACACCTACAGCAGTTGCAGTCACAACCCCTGCACCTCCTGCTGCCGCTGCTCCTCCTGCGGCCGCTGCTCCTCCTGCTGCCGCTGCTCCTCCTGCTGCCGCTGCTCATCCCGCGACCGCTGCTCCTCCTGCTGCCGCTGCTCCATCCTGCTGCCGCTGCTCCTCCTGCTGCCGCTGCTCATCCTGGGCGGCCGCTGCTCCTCCTGCTGCCGCTGCTCCTCCTGCGGCCGCTGCTCCTCCTGCTGCCGCTGCTCCTCCTGCTGCCGCTGCTCCTCCTGTGGCAACTGCACCTCCTGCGGCCGCTGCACCTCCTGCGGCCTGAACTGCTGCTGCTCCTGCGGCCTGAACTGCTGCTCCTCCTGCGGCCTGAATTGCTGCTGTCATCTTGGCTTGTAGTAATGCATTTACAGGGCAAAGTGCTTGTAAAAAAGGCACTTGAACTGCAACAATTGCAACACCTACACCCAGTAAAGCACCAATCAGCATCCCTGTTGTTGCTCCTACAACTTGCAACAGAATCTTTTTAACAATTCCCTTTGCTTTTTCCCGTTTCTCTGCTGGAGGCAAATTGTCCTTGTTTATCTTCATCACCTCTTGAATCTTTCCCTCCACCTTCTGGTACACCTCATTGGTGTAGCAGCCGTTCTCTTTCACCATCTCGTCGATGGTGTCCAGCAGATTTTTCACCTGAACTCTGTTGCTCTCATTTCCTGAATCCCGGCCATTCCAGTATTTGTTGTCGATGACATGACAGCGTCCTCCACATTTGTCGACAAGCTCCTGTAGTTTGGAATTGGCCTTCACAAATGTTTCAATGGTCTGGCCTTCTAGTTCCTCACCATAAGTGAATAAGATCACTGTGTGTTTCAGAACATGTTCCCCTTTCATTGTGTTCAGAAACTGTTGTACCACGTCGTTTTCATGTCTCGTGTATCTTCCCACCTTCAGGACAATGGCAAAGGCATGAACAGCAGGAGCGCATTCAATCAGAGCTTTGATGAGCTCAGATTTGATTTCCTCGTCTTCACGTTCTGTGTCGAAGAATCCAGGTGTGTCAACCACTGTGATCTTTCTTCCATCAACCAAGCCAGATTTAGCTGTAGCATTAGCTGAAGCTTTAGTGCTGAATACATGTTCTCCAAGAACTGTATTTCCGGTGCTGCTTTTGCCATCTCCTGTTTTTCCAATAAGGACAATCTTTCTCTCTGTCAATAATAATATTTATTTATATATTTTAAATACAAAATTATAATGATAGGTATCAATTATTGTACATTTTACACTGAAAACATTGTGTGCAACAATAATTACTTACGTTCCATGATCCTTGTCTGTTGATAATGTCAGTCTCTGTAAGGTAAATAATATCCAGGTTACTCTAGGCTCTGGGCCCTTCTTCATATGGGACATTAATTCAAATATTTCTCTAATCACCAATTAATTTGCCCCAACGCTTAAGCAAATGTCTGCGAAGCCCCTAAAAGGGCGTGGTGGTGGAAAAAAATATGGGGTGGGAGGAACATTTTTTTAAACTTTGCATTTTCTTGCAAAACATGTTAGTTCGGGCAAACACTTCCTGTTTAATGTCCCGCTGGCAGTGTTGTTAACAGTAGAGCGGTTCATAGTTTTATTTTGGACTTCAGTATAAAGACATACGGTCAGTGCTTACTTCAAGGAGTTCAGTAAAGTCGGCAATATATTCGCAGATTCAAACTTCCCAGATCAATAACTTGTGAGCTTAACGTTGTTAAAACACATGGCAACTCTTTCCAATCATATGTAGACAACGAGTTACAAAGCAAATTTTCTTCAAAACCAACCAAATGTTTCTATATGAGCAGGCGGCTGAGAGACTGAAGGGGACCGCCTGCTGTGGTGTCACTAAATTCAGTTCACACATCAATGGTCTCCAACTGGTCATACTACAACACTCACGTTTGATAAAATGTGCTTTTTCACGTTATGAAAAATATTCAATGACTTCATTGTAACACACTCTACTGTCACCAAATTAAATCCACACATCACTGCTCTCCTGCTGGTTATACACTCGAAAATGGCTGGGATAAAAACAACCCATTTGTCAACCCAGTGCTGGGTAAATATAGGACAGAACGCAAGTTCGGTTACACATTTTAACTAAGCAGGTTGGGTTACGCAATTTAACCCAAATTCATTCGTATTGACTAAATGCTGAGCTAATTTTACAACATTAATGGTTTTTTTTTCTTTCCTTGCATCAAATGCAATTTATATATTTTATTAAGTCTATATAATATATACTGTATATATATACACTGAACAAATTATAGACACAACACTTTTGTTTTTCCCCCCATTTTTCATGAGCTGAACTCAAAGATCTAAGACGTTTTTTATGTACACAAAAGGCCTATTTCTCTCAAATATTGTTCACAAATCTTTCTAAATCTGTGTTAGTGAGCACTTCTCCTCTGCCGAGGTAATCATCCACCTCACAGGTGTGGCATATCCAGATGCTGATTTGACAGCATGATTACTGCACAGGTGTGCCTTAGGCTGGACACATTAAAAGGCCTGAAAACCAGTCAGTATCTGGTGTGCACCTGCCTATAGGCTCATATTACTCACACGGCCTATAAATAAAAAAAACACAAAATATACTTTTTCAGTACCTCAAAATTAGCCTGGATGCCAGCCGAATTTAACCCCGCCCACAAAATTTTTTGCTTGGGCAATTCGGACTGAATCCATAGAGGAGTTATTATGCCCGAACAGAAACTGTTCGGACCAATGAGATCATCAGGGCGGGCTTTAGATGATGATGGACAGATGATCAACAGTAACGTAATCATCCACGTCATCAAAGGCACTTTGGGTTACTTGGGATCTAAACGGAGAACTTGTTCGTATATGCATTCACCTTCACTATTTCTCTCAGAAATGATGATCGTGTTGGGAAGTGCTCTGTGTATCCTTAAATTCCTTTTTTACAACACTGGCAAAGATCGTTTACACTCACCTTTTTCTTCTAACGTTACTTAATCCAGCGCGCGTGCAGACAGGGTTGCAAAGTTTTTTTGCAAAGTCGCGCCATTGCTACTCAAAACTATAGCCCAAAACAATCCCAATAGCTTTCCGGGGGGTTCTCCGGAAAAAAATGGCGTTTGGTTGGCAAAATATGTTATTTTGGCAAGGTTGCCTGCTAAAATTCGCATTCCTGGGTTTATATAATCACATAATTGGGGTCGCTTCAACCCACGGACATGGAGAAAAACACAGACTTGGCAACACAGTGCAGTTGAGTTCTGCTGACATCTGACAACTAACGTTACGCATCGCTCCGTTGCTCTGATTGGTCTTTCCCGGTTCGGGTGAAACGCCCCATAATCAAAGCCCAATGGAGCAGTTTCAGACTCATATTCTGACTAGAATTGAGTATGACCACGTCAGGCTACCTCAAAATAGCAATGTGCAAACAATGCGCCTGAACACACCTGGTTTTCAGACCAGCATGCCCTGCTCATATAGAGCAATTTCTCTTATAAGACTTGTTTTAAGGTAAATTAGCTTTGTAGCTCGTTGTCTATGTTACTGTGATTGGAAAGAGGTTGTTTATTTAAGCTATACTGTGTAATTTTTTTTAGTTTATTCTTAGCTAAAAACACTTACCCCTGGTTTCACAGACAACTTTTAACTTTAACATATTTAACATATTTTAAGATATGTCAGTGCAAGTTACTTTATTTCAAGATGCACACCAGTACTGTTTTTTTTCTACGGCATTTTTTAAAAAGCTACTTAAATGCCCTAATTAAACTAAGGCCTAATCATATCTTAGTCTAAGCCCTGTCTGTGAAACCAGGCCTTAGTTCTTTCAAAAATATATGTGCTCATTAATGTATATTTACTTCTTTCAAGTAATAAAGTATTCTCGTAAGTGTATAATATGCCATTGAAAATGCATACGGGTGAGGGGTTCGAATGCGCGTCGCCTGTTGCCCCTCCATCTTGAAAGTACAGTAGCCAAAGAGGGACACACCCGTAAATTCAAGCTTCGCCTTTGGCGTTTTAACACTCGATGGCACCGTGTCGAATGTGAAGAGGGGGATTGCTTGAGACTGATATAGCCTACAATGTAAACTTTGCCTAATGTTAGTGATGTCGTACAATATACAGAATAACGATAGCACCGATAAAAGTTACTTTACTAAGATTAGCTTGCATTCGTCTGGGAACCTGATCACTGATGTTAGCAATGAAATGGTAAAAAATAACGAAAAGGTAAAACTATTATTCATTTTACATAGATGTCATAACCTACATGTTAACTGACAAATTAAATAACTGCAAATTATAATAGTTTTCTAAAGTAACCTCATCACTTGATCGAACTGGAAGCCATATTAATCTTGGACTTGCTTCTGTAAAGTTCAAGAAAGTTATATACGATTAAACAATGACAGTTCTTCCTATTGACAACATAACATTTTACTTCATAAATCTCCTGTTATACATACACAACTACATATTATTTAATCAATGAATTCAACCTTAAGAGCACCAAATGTTTTTCTCACACTGTCTTTACCACTCAGTTAACTTTTTGATCACTAATTAAAGACCATGAAGTCCTTTCTGCTCAATACTTCTAAGCTGTTTCATGAGTAGTTTGTCGTCTAAGACTTGCATCTGCTTACATCTTTCCACAAACTCTCGTTTTAATCAATGCGCTGTGACAGTAAGACCCGCCTTCTCTGATTTGATTGGCCATCTCGATCAGTTTGACATTGACGAGCCCTGTTAGACCACTGAGGTAGAGCAGCCTAAAAGTAATCAGCCTTTTGTCATACTAAACACATTCAGCTTTACTCATTGCACACTAAAATGATAAGATGAGACAAATACAATTAGAATAGAATTATATTATAAATAAAAAAATGTATTCATAGCTCAAAATCATTGGCTCTGGTCTGGGGTTGTAGAAAGAGTAGAAACAACATTAAAGGTATTGATGAATGAAGTATGATAGTGTAAGAATATAAATGTATTGGAATGTGATATAGGCCTATTTGGTGTGTGAAATATCTGATGCATGTTTTAAAATGTGTTTTTCTGCATCAACGAGAGATCTCAGCCACATGTGAGAGCGAGCGAGGACCGGTGACCACAACAGCTCAGTTCAAGTTAACCTTTCACAAGTTCTGCTGCTTTTGATACATCCTGTTCTCTGTTTGTCACTGTACGCTCAACGATATATTGTATAAACTCATAAAGTCCCCCCATGCTCGCATGGCATTTTCCCCAGACTCTAGGGCTTGATTTGATGTCAATGGGATACTTTCTATCATTTTAAGTGTTTTAGTTTAAAGTTTAAAGTGTAGGCAACCATATTCCAGCATAAACTAAAAGAATATCCCTGATGCATCCACTGACGTCTGAGCTCTAGAGCTGAGCCTGGGAACACTTTACACAGTGACCGCTTTACTTTCTGTCAATAGTGTGACATGCAGAGTACTCACTTTTCAGAGTATTTCCTTTGCGAGAGGTTGTTGGACGGTCAAACCAAGATCTAGCTTTCACTTCCTTCTCACAACCTGTATGGAGGGTGAGTAAATCATGTGGTAATTTTTATTTTTGGGTGAACTATCCCTTTAAACTCTTATATAACAGGAAAAATAACAATAAATTATCAGTTTATATAATATCTTTCAAAATGTGGATACGATTGGAATCATGTTTGTGAACTTAAACTGATAACAAACAGAAAAACAAAAATCGATATCATAAATGTCTGTATTAATCTATTATTTATGTTTGACATGTATTATAAAAGTAAAGAAGGATCGGTCTCGACTTGTTCAGGCATGTCAACTGCATCTGTGCAAAGCTTTGTGTTGACAGACCAAAGCAATCAATGTCATCTGGAACCACATGATTTCATTTTCATCAAAATAGTAGACAAAGAGTCCAAACAACTTTCCAAACAAGTGATTTGAGTGATGTGCTGTCAACAAGAACTACTTTACAGCGAAACTTCCACATGATTGTGATCTGTGAGATAGATTCACTTCTCATTTAATCGCTTGTAACGTTTAGCTTTGCATGTTGGAACTTGCTCCAGTGTCTTGATTTGAGGAGTGTACTATGAACGTTTAAAGAAAAATATGACTCTTTCTGGGATTCGCGAATCTTTCAGCTCGGCCAGATTTTTACTTTCACTTTCTGAATGACTAACGGAGGTTTGAGACTTCTTTACCGCGGCATACAGTTTGCACATTGCTTGTGATATATATCCACTGCCTTAATGGTTTAAAAAACGGAAACATGTCCAATATTGCGACGTGACATTTTCCATTAGGATCAATTGCTCTCAAAATTATGACTAATACTTATGTTTCTCGCATCGCTTCCCGTGATAAGTTAAGTAAATTATTAAATAAATAGTAAATAAACTAATTTGAAACTAAATAAACTAATACAAAATATGAATAAAAAGTGTGATAGCCTACTTACCATCTTCTGCACCACTGTTAAAGAGACCCGAACGATGTGGCTTCTGGTAAAAGATGTGGGAGGAGTGTAAATTACAGTCAATTATTACAGGCGTGACAGAGTTCAGACTGAGGGACATCATTTAGAGTTTGACTTTTATAAATAGGTCGGTGCTATATCAAACCACCATTGGGTTATCTGTTTTGGGTTAAACTTTTTTAAGTGAGTATATATATATATATATATATATATATATATATATATATATATATATATATATATATATATATATATATATATATAAATAATGTTTTTGCTCAGGTGACTAAAATATCCGGCCAACAGAGAAAAGCTTTGCTCAGTGAGAAAAGAAATTAGAGGGAACATTGCTCATATTGGTTTCTAAAATTAAAAAAGAATTGAGGTAATCAGTGTCCTCAAATGGAATGAGTTAGCTTAACTTACTGGGTTTGACTTTGTGTGCGCTATTGTGAGCTAGCAGTAACTGCACGCGCTCTGAGTTCATTTAAAGTTGGTAATTTTACTGGTTTTACCCAATATAGTTTTAGCTATATCAAGTATGTAACAAACATTGTATAGTTTAATTGTATATTAAGAAATATCCTTGTTTCATTACTCTTAACTATTGTTTTTTTTTTTTATTATTATTATTTTTTTTTTAATTCACTTAATTGAATTGAGGTAATCTGTGTTCTCAAATGAAATGAGTTAGATTAACTTTTTGGGTTTTACAAATAAAAAAATTAAAAATATCCAATAAAACCAGAAAACACTGAGGATGCACTGACTGATCAGTTGTGAATAATCCTATAAAATGATTGCTTTAGGAGTCAGTATGCAGAATCAATGAGTAAAGACACTATTGTAAACATAAACAGTCTGGAAGTTAGATTTACTTTATTGTCGTTTTTATTGTATGGCTCTCAATCTCAATACAATCGTGAATGCAATAGAATATATAATCAAAAACAAATAACAATATAAACAAACATGTTCTATATAAAATATATGGACCCACTAGATATAAGGTGGCCTTAAGTACGAACATGTTAATTAATAATTTGATACGATCCACTTATTGTGTACATACATGTGTTTACATTATACTACATTTTAAACATTACCTGCATGTAATTACATCTGTAATTAACTTCTGTAGTTACATATATAATTACACTGTTGACACATTGCTTACAACTAACCCTACCCTTAAAGGAATACTCCACTTTTTTTTAAATAAGGCTCATTTTCCAAGTCCCTTAAAGTTAAACAGTTGAGTTTTACCGTTTTTGAATCCATTCAGCCGATCTTTGTATCTGGCGGTAGCACTTTTAGCATAGCTTAGCATTCATCATTAATTTGGATTAGACCTTTAGCATTGCACTCAAAAATGATGACCAAAAACTTTACCCTTAAACTTACCCACACCACCACACCTGTCCCTAACTTTACTCTTAAACTTACCCATACCACCACACCTGTCCCTAACTTTACTCTTAAACTTACCTACACCACCACACCTGTCCCTAACTTTACCCTTAAACTTACCCATCCCACCACACCTGTCCCTAACTTTACCCTTAAACTGACCCACACCACCACACCTGTCCCTAACCCTACCCTTAAACTTACCCATCCCACCACACCTGTCCCTAACTTTACCCTTAAACTGACCCACACCACCACACCTGTCCCTAACTTTACCCTTAAACTGACCCACACCACCACACCTGTCCCTAACTTCACCCTTAAACTGACCCACACCACCACACCTGTCCCTAACTTTACCCTTAAACTGACCCACACCACCAAACCTGTCCCTAACTTTACCCTTAAACTTACCCATCCCACCACACCTGTCCCTAACTTTACCCTTAAACTGACCCATACCACCACACCTGTCCCTAACTTTACCCTTAAACTGACCCACACCACCACACCTGTCCCTAACTTTACCCTTAAACTGACCCACACCACCACACCTGTCCCTAACTTTACCCTTAAACTTACTCATACCACCACACCTGTCCCTAACTTTACCCTTAAACTGACCCACACCACCACACCTGTCCCTAACTTTACCCTCAAACTTACCCACACCACCACACCTGTCCCTAACTTTACACTCAAACTAACCCACACCACCACACCTGTCCCTAACTTTACCCTTAAACTGACCCACACCACCACACCTGTCCCTAACTTTACCCTTAAACTGACCCACACCAACACACCTGTCCCTAACTTTACCCTTAAACTTACCCAAACCACCACACCTGTCCCTAACTTTACCCTTAAACTTACCCACACTGCCACACATGTCCCTAAATTTACCCTTAAACTGACCCACACCACCACATCTGTCCCTAACTTTACCCTCAAACTTACCCACACTACCACACCTGTCCCTAACTTTACCCTCAAACTGACCCACACCACCACACCTGTCCCTAACTTTACCCTCAAACTAACCCACACCACCACACCTGACCCTAACTTTACCTTTAAACTTACTCATACCACCACACCTGTCCCTAACTTTACCCTTAAACTAACCCACACCACCACACCTGTCCCTAACTTTATCCTTAAACTCACCCACACCACCACACCTGTCCCTAACTTTACCCTTAAACTCACCACACCACCACACCTGTCCCTAACTTTACCCTTAAACTGACCCACACCACCACACCTGTCCCTAACTTTACCCTTAAACTGACCCACACCACCACACCTGTCCCTAACTTTATCCTTAAACTCACCCACACCACCACACCTGTCCCTAACTTTACCCTTAAACTGACCCACACCACCACACCTGTCCCTAACTTTACCCTTAAACTTACCCATACCACCACACCTGTCCCTAACTTTACCCTTAAACTCACCCACACCACCACACCTTTCCATAACTTTACCCTTAAACTCACCCACACCACCACACCTGTCCCTAACTTTATCCTTAAACTCACCCACACCACCACACCTGTCCCTAACTTTATCCTTAAACTCACCCACACCACCACACCTGTCCCTAACTTTACCCTTAAACTGACCCACACCACCACACCTGTCCCTAACTTTACCCTTAAACTGACCCACACCACCACACCTGTCCCTAACTTTACCCTTAAACTTACCCACACCACCACACCTGTCCCTAACTTTACCCTCAAACTAACACCACCACACCTGTCCCTAACCTTACCCTTAAACTTACCCACACCACCACACCTGTCCCTAACTTTACCCTCAAACTTACCCACACCACCACACCTGTCCCTAACTTTACTCTTAAACTTACCTACACCACCACACCTGTCCCTAACTTTACCCTTAAACTTACCCATACCACCACACCTGTCCCTAACTTTACCCTTAAACTGACCCACACCACCACACCTGTCCCTAACCCTACCCTTAAACTTACCCATCCCACCACACCTGTCCCTAACTTTACCCTTAAACTGACCCATACCACCACACCTGTCCCTAACTTTACCCTTAAACTGACCCACACCACCACACCTGTCCCTAACTTTACCCTTAAACTGACCCACACCACCACACCTGTCCCTAACTTTACCCTCAAACTAACCCACACCACCACACCTGACCCTAACTTTACCTTTAAACTTACTCATACCACCACACCTGTCCCTAACTTTACCCTTAAACTAACCCACACCACCACACCTGTCCCTAACCTTACCCTTAAACTTACCCACACCACCACACCTGTCCCTAACTTTACCCTCAAACTTACCCACACCACCACACCTGTCCCTAACTTTACTCTTAAACTTACCTACACCACCACACCTGTCCCTAACTTTACCCTTAAACTTACCCATACCACCACACCTGTCCCTAACTTTACCCTTAAACTGACCCACACCACACCTGTCCCTAACCCTACCCTTAAACTTACCCATCCCACCACACCTGTCCCTAACTTTACCCTTAAACTGACCCATACCACCACACCTGTCCCTAACTTTACCCTTAAACTGACCCACACCACCACACCTGTCCCTAACTTTACCCTTAAACTGACCCACACCACCACACCTGTCCCTAACTTTACCCTCAAACTAACCCACACCACCACACCTGACCCTAACTTTACCTTTAAACTTACTCATACCACCACACCTGTCCCTAACTTTACCCTTAAACTAACCCACACCACCACACCTGTCCCTAACTTTATCCTTAAACTCACCCACACCACCACACCTGTCCCTAACTTTACCCTTAAACTCACCCACACCACCACACCTGTCCCTAACTTTACCCTTAAACTGACCCACACCACCACACCTGTCCCTAACTTTACCCTTAAACTGACCACACCACCACACCTGTCCCTAACTTTATCCTTAAACTCACCACACCACCACACCTGTCCCTAACTTTACCCTTAAACTAACCCACACCACCACACCTGTCCCTAACCTTACCCTTAAACTTACCCACACCACCACACCTGTCCCTAACCCTACCCTTAAACTGACCCACACCACCACACCTGTCCCTAACCTTACCCTTAAACTAACCCATCCCACCACACCTGTCCCTAACCCTACCCTTAAACTTACCACACCACCACACCTGTCCCTAACCCTACCCTTAAACTTACCCACACCACCACACCTGTCCCTAACCCTACCCTTAAACTGACCCACACCACCACACCTGTCCCTAACTTTACCCTTAAACTAACCCACACCACCACACCTGTCCCTTATATAAAGTGGGACCCAATATGAAAACTATATATACAGTATAAATGCTATTTGCACATTTATAAGTTCCTTTTTATGTTTCATTCTTTTTACATTTCCCCCATTATTTATTTTATTTTGGTTAACAGTGTCAAGAGTATATTAGTTTTGTGTTAATTTTTTTTTTTTATTCCTGTTTGCCTGAGTTCTCATTGCTTATTTTTTTCACATCAGTTTTGTTGATTAACATCTTATATAAGCCCTCAGTTGTTTGTTTGACAATGTTTACACCTGCATCTCCTGCAAATACATCGTTGAATCAAGGAGTGTGTTGTATTGGACTCTTCTTCAGATCTCGTATCTCTTTTTGGACTCTCCTCCTTATCTTGTGCTACATCCAAATTGTGCAACCATTTGTTAATCTTGTCTATGGCACTTTTAATGTCATCCACAATTGTCTGGTATTCAGCAGCTGTTTTTCTCATAGTCTGAATGAATTTCAAAGTTTCTGATGTCATGTCTTCTGCTTTCCCTTTGTCTGCTGATTGATTCATTTGATATAACTCTTTTGAATCTTGAACAATACAATAGATATCAAGACCAACCATCACAGACGAGAGTATGCCAGTGATTGTTGCTGCGACACGAAGACCTTTGGCAGCTTGTGCAGCTACTTTCCCAATCTGAGCCATGTCAAGTACAAAATCTGTAACCAATAAAGCTGAATGTATGCATGAAAGATTTTGGGCAGAAATAATCAACTGTTGCTCCTGAAACTTGTCTGTGTTTGTAGAAATTGTACTCAGCTGCTCAGCCATTGGTTTGATTTTTTCCTGGAAATCACCTGTGATCTTCTCAATAGTTTGACGAAGGTTTTTCTGCTTGATAAGGTTTGCGATGTTACTTGCTGCCCCTGTTACCCCTCCAGTTGCTGCAATGCCAGCACCTACTCCTGCGATCACCAACGATGCACCAAATGTGAATGGGATTAAACACAGACCAACTATGGACGTGATTCCTCCAGTTGCCCCCATCACTGCTCCTGTCAGACTGCCCACTGTAGTGGCCTTGTGCATGGATTCAAGTTCATCAGTAATGTCATTCAGCTCCTTTATTAGACCGATGACTTCCAGATGCTCTCTGTCATAATGTGAGTTCAGTTCCTTCATGCACATTTTCATTTCATCAAGTATCCTGATATATATAAATCAATATTAGATGGCATTTGAAATTTGTTTTGTGTGCCTCTAGTTGAGACTAACAGTTTTAATGTAGGGGTGAGCAGGGCACAGCCTAAAGCAGGGTTTGTTCCCAGCCAGCACAGCCATGTGGGGGTTCAATCACTTAATTATCTCATTAGCATAATCTGATTCAGTGTTGCGTTTAACACCCTATAGTGTGCATTCTGAGCAGTGTTCATTTCATCTGGGATAATCTATGTCGGGTTGTAATTGTAAAACACATGGTTTAACACTTTCCACACATGCCATGATGACAAATCTAGTGTATTTACTAGTTGTTGTTTTTTTGGACGCTATCACTGAGCATTTATTAAACCATAGTAGCAAGAGTAAGTTTATTTATTTATTTTTATTTCTGATTTTAATCTGATATTATCTTAACCTTATATTTATTTATATACTTATATTTATTATTATTGATCAGTTGAGATGGATCTTTAATGCTGATCTTACAGCAGAAGACACGAGCCGTGGTTAATCCCAGTGGAGCAGGCGGGGCATGTTGTCACACTGCGATACAATAAGCCCCTATTAGAAATATGATATTTTATTCTTTATGAATTCTTTTGAGAATTCATTTGAATAATTTACATTGGATCGTGCCTGAAAGTGAAAGCTTTCAGAGCTGTTTTGAAGCATTTCATCATGGACTTTTGAACCCATGAGAAAAGGGTAAATAAAGACTGAGAGTCAATGTTCAGAAATTACTCATTATTATTATGTTCTGATCTTTGCTGTATAGCTGTGTTTAGCGATGTGATTGTTGTCAAAATCAAAAACTGTATATTTTTTTATTATTTAAAATACCAATATTTTATATGAAAAAGGTAACAATTGTATTTTATTGACAAAATATTTTAGTTTGTCCTGTATATTTTTTTGGACTATATCAGATAACATGTTAATCATTCATATGCTCGTGTTATAATGTACTCCACCTATGGGGCATGTTGTCACAGTTCACTTCCATTCTTTCGGTGTAAATCAAGAATAAAGTACACACTGTATTAATGAAACAAAACCTCATCATTGACCTAGACATGTGTGATATTAATGTGGGAAAAATAAATTCTCTGAACCCCAAGTGGATTTACACAAACTGAGACAGTCAAAAGTGTTAGGTTGTGCCCCGATCTCCCCTACATGACTTTACATTTCACCAATATATATATATGTAAAGACCGCAACAACTAAAGAAAAGAAAATGTTACTTATAATGACATCAATCGAGTGATAAAAGCTCATTTTTGAGGAAGAAAACTGTACCTTTTAAATGTCTCCTTTTCTTGATTCCCATCACCTGCAATTGAAACAAGATTGTAATAATAGTCATTTAAAAAAAAACTTATTGTATTATTTGGGACATCAAATTTCTGAGGATCATTTGTTGCTTTATACAAAATGAATGTTTCTCATAATTGATTAACTCACAGTTTCTTGTAGGAGGTTGTTCATCAGTGCGATCTGAAGCAATGCTGCCCTTCCTGCAGCCAAAGACAGAGCGAAGGGGATTCATATCTAGAACAAAGTTTTACAAATGTATGTGATATTGCTTGAGGCCCATTAATTAATAAGCAATAAGTTTTAAATATATTGCTAATTAACTAATCATTGTCCATTTTGACTGGGGAAAAACATGTTATGAAAAATACTGTAATGTTACATTCAAATATAGATTTTCTTGTATACAACAGGAAAAAAATAATAATAACAGTAACAATACTATTTAATGAATAATAATATAAAGCCTTATGAGTTCATGCATTATTTTCTCTTGACCTCATAATCTCAGGAGAAAAGAAAAGGGCATCCCTTAACACTGGACAGCTGCAAATTGTCTCTACATCTCTGAAATATGATGCCCTGCTTCCTCAAAATCCTCATTATAGTTTCTAAAGTTTCATCCAGAGTCAGAAACTGATTCGAAAGGGTTTGATTCATGACAGAGCGTGATCAAATCAAAAATTAATTCACTCATGATACAGCTGTGCATATAAAGTATACTGCACAAAGAAAAACGATTTGCCTCCAAACCACGAAAAAGAACAAGAGAAAAAGATATGGATTAAGATAAGACAAAACATGGCTTACCTTATGCTTAACAATATCCACTCGTTTCTCAGAAATCACAAGGCAATTATCACTGAACTGTGTTTCAGTTTGAGTGATTGTGACGAGGGAGATGGTTAATAATACAGTTTTTATTGTCTTTTATTGTCTTGTTGTGCAGTTCAACAGTGAACAAAGTTTTGCCATGCTGGCCATTACAGGTCATACACATTTCATGCATGATAGTATTGGGATTTTGTTGTCTATATTGCACAAAGATTTCATCATAAAAAAAACTTGTATCTCAGTCATCCTAGATACACTTAAGATGATACATTTTCCACTGAGAAAAGGTTTGTTAGGAGATTATGTTTTCTATAGTAAAATATTAGATTCTCAGATCTGTGAGAGTCTGATTCAATTTTCATTCTTACAGTTTAATTTAAACATATTATTTTGCTGTTCATTATAATAACTCAATGTTAATTCTCATGTGGCCCTTGGTGAGTGATTTACATTGGATCCTGTGTGAAAGTGAAAGCTTTCAGAGCTGTTTTGAAGCATTTAAGCATGGACCTTTGAACCTTTGTCATGTGAAGTTGAAATGCATGGCTTTGACCCGTTGTTAACACGTTAGTTTACGTTATTAGTTAATATAATATGTTATTATGGAATTAATACATTATGACACATTTAACTAATAACAATTGAATGATTACTTAATCTTTTAATCATGTAGTATCTTCATTAGTTGCTGATGCAGTAATCATTAATAAATGGGTTAGTTCACCATTAGTAATACATTAACTCATCATTATCTGTGCATTAGTTAAGCATGGATTAATGCAAATTAGTGCACCCGTATTGTAAAGTCTTACCATGTAATTCCTGCAAAACACGTGACACAGCGAAAGAGAAACTAAACAACTAAAAGATAAAACCCAAATTAGGTCTGAGCTTTTTTTAAAGATCTATAATATTAAAACCCTGGCTCTATGACTTGATTCATGGACTGTGCTTCTGTAGACCAGTGTTTCCCAACCCAGTTCCTGGAGCCACACCAACAGTGCACATTTTGGATGTCTCCCCTTATCTGACCCATCTATTTCTGGTTTGGAGTTTCCACTAACGGTGAGTTAAATCAGGTGAGTTTGATTAGGAAGAGTTGGAAAATGTGTTGTGTTTGTGTGCCTCCAGGAACAGGGTTGGGAAACACTGCTGTAGATAACCATCATCAGCATATGAATGTATGACCTATGTCATTTATATAAACTGAAAGTAAAACTGGTGTTAAAACAGATTCACTTTGGATTCAGTTTTCAACTGAGACACTGCGGCGCTCTTTATTAAACTCATTTTATTAAAGCCTGAGCAACTGAGTGATTTTTATTTTATCATTTACAAAAGATTCAAAAAACTTTTGCCAACACTGATAACCTTGAAATATAGGTTGGTAATTATAAAATTAAAAGGGAGAACCGTCTAATTTCCATGCATGTGGGATTACATTTATTTTACATACACTGTACATTTGAAGTTAAAAGAAAATTAAAAGAAGGAGTGATTGGTTACACTAGAAAATCTGCAGTAATTTTAAAAAAATTGTGAGGGACTCGACATGGAGGTAACATGGGATCCAAAAGCTGGAAGTTTATTAGAAAGAAGCAACCAAATCCTAAACAACAGGCAGAGACGTAGTCGTTAAAGCAGGCAGAATCAGTGATGAGTAAACAGTCCAAACAAGCATCCACAGCAAAAGCGTAATACAAAAGGCAAAAATCCAACAAAGCAGGCAAGAAGGTCAGTAACAAGAAAGCCAATAAAACGAGCAATATAAATGCTTGGTAAGGCAGTGAATAACTGGCAATACTTCACAAAGTAGCAGTGGATCTTGCTTGACTATTTATACAGGTGTGTAACAGGAAGTAACCAACGAGCAAGAGTCCAAGTTAGTATTCAGGAGAGGGCTCCCTCCGGTGGCTGGATGAATGAGTGCCAGCCTCTTCCATTACAAAAATATGACTATATTATCAGGCTCCGCTGATTATTTTACTTCTGTGAACTTTAGGAGTAAAAGTAAAAAAAATAAAACATTACATATTTTATATTCCATTTTATACTTGACTGTAACCCTGTTCCCTGATAAAGCTTCACTCAATGCTGCCCCCAAGAAAGAACCTCAGGAACTTCCTGTGTTGTGTCAATACTTATATGTGAAACATGCATCCTTCAGATCAATCTGGTTTTCTCCATGACTTTGATAGCTCGTCATGGAGTTCCTCAAAGAAAGGGAGAGAATGATGTTGTGGTCCCTCCCCTCTGGAAAGAAACATATCCTCGAGCTCACTGCGTTTGGGGATATCTCGTTCACGGGTCCAGTCAAGCTGTAACCTGGCCACCGTGCGAACAACCACCTCGATACATTTCTCAACGGATACCATCATACATATCGTCCTTTACTATCATGCGAGGAACGCTCGAAGGCCGGCTGCTCGAAGTCCGCAGACCCAAGAGATTCGTTCCCCATGCGAGCCGAAGAGGCACCAGAGATTTGGTCAATAAGCAAATGAAAGAGATGGACCCGTCTCTTGCTTGTCAGCCAAACCCATTCAGGAGCCCCGCAACGCTGGTGCAGACTAAAAGTAGCCAAGACGAGCACAAATCATTTAAACTGTAAAGGCTTGCAATGCTCACACTCGTCTGACTCAATGCAGCGGCCGCATGCTCTTCCCCAAACACACACAGCAGTAATCGTGTGTATCCAGAACATGGAGAGACACAGCGTTTGCCCTGCTGACTCATTTTCAACCGATAGACTTATTTGAACTCTTTTCACTGATGTTCTTCTAACAGAGATGAGAAAGAGAGAAATCTGCACACTGCCAGTTGAAAACTAACTCCTAACAAAGATCTTAAGTTGAGTTTTGAAAGGTAGAGAGACATTTTCAGAGAGATTGTTTTTGCACACCAACACAGTATCGGTCTGAAAGCAAGTCATCAAATGTCTTAAAGCTAAGAATCACTCTTACCCTCCCAGTTATTTAAGGCAGCTCGAGAGGTCTCTCCAGTGGTTAGGAGTTGGTGGTAGGGGCTTGTGATGGCACTGAGGAGACAGAGACGGGAATCTTTCAGGAGAGGAAGAATGGTTTTGAAGAGCAGCTCCTCAAACGGTAGCGTTCGGACAGAGCAGGCATCATCTTAGCCAGTGCTGGTTAATGTTGGGCTGAACTTGCCTTTTATAACATGTTTCCACTGTTCGACTACTTCAGCGAATCACGCTTCTTCCTCCCGCCAGTTCAGTTTCATTTTAGAATTCATGGTGTCTGATTATATTATACAATCTAGGCTATATATAGGCAGGTCAGTGAACAGCACTCAAAATGTTTCTAAACTTAAAATGCATTTTTGCCCCATTTGCATTTGTATTGTTTTACTACTTACACCTAGCCTGGATGCCAGCCGAATTTAGCCCCGCCCACAAAATTTTTTGCTCGGGCAATTCGGTCTGGACTCGCTCCATAGAGGAGTTATTATGCCCGAACAGAAACTGTTCGGACCAATGAAATTGTCAGGGCGGGCTTTAGCCGATGATGGACAGATGATCAACAGTAACGCAAAATATGTTATTTTGGCAAGGTTGCCTGCTAAAATTCGCATTCCTGGGTTTATATAATCACATAATTGGGGTCGCTTCAACCCGCGGACATGGAGAAAAACACGGGCTTGACAACACAGTGCAGTCGAGTTCTGCTGACATTTGACAACTAACGTTACGCGTCGCTCCGTTGCTCTGATTGGTTGTGGGTCTATCCAATTGAGGTCTTTCCTGGCTCGGTTGAAACACACCCCATAATCAAAGCTCAATGGAGCGGTACCAGACTCATATTCTGACTAGAACTGAGTATGGCCACACCAGGCTAACTTACACCATTATTTTAAGTATATATCATTATATTATTTACCATACTCAGCATGGTTTTTAGGGGGGGGCAGCTCTCAGATGGATGGGGTCCTGAACTAATATGCTATTATATTATGGTGAAAACTGATCCTAGACCAGCAGGTATATGCAGCTTTTCCCTCTAAAATCGACCAGAAGCAGCAGCAGGCAGTGGTTTGAGTGAGAAAATCCCTTGTCTTAAGTCCATAGATAAAAGAAGGCATTTCCTCAAGAACTGCCCAGCCTTACAAGTTCCATGTATGCATTATTAGGATATAATTATATATATATTTTATTATATCATTAAATCATTATTATAAATATCAGCTTTTTACCTGTAACATTACATTACCACTGAGCCCCTCCACTGACACAAGACGGTATGTGTATAAATATGAAATAAATAATAATAAAAAACATTGTACATGTACAAAACTTTGTATGTTTTTATTTATTTATTTATTTTATACGCTATTGCTTTACCAGCTTTATTAGAGGCAGTTAAATCTCAACCTCAGACATCTTCTGTCATCAATCCCTCCTTCGGATGAGACGTTAAACCGAGGTCCTGACTCTCTGTGGTCATTTAAAATCCCAGGATGTCCTTCAATAAAGAGTAGGGGTGTAACCCCGGCATCCTGGCCAAACTTGCCAATTGGCACCTCTCTAATCATGGCCCCCTAATCAGCACCAAATATTATAAATATATATATATATATATATATATATATATATATTATATTTTAGAGTCATTGCACACCAACTGAAATATTTCAGGTCTTTTATTGTTTTAATACTGATGATTTTGGCATACAGCTCATGAAAACCCAAAATTCCTATCTCAAGAGGGATAAGGGAGAAGTCATTTCCAAAATAGATGGAAGGTTTTTTTTTTTTTTTTAGGTGTACACAATTTAATGAGTAAAATTCCATCAAATTGATCATCAAAATAATATTATATTGCGTATATTAAAAAAAAAAGGCTTAACATTTGTTTTGAGTGCTAACGTTATTGACGTCTTTATACACTTGATTATTAATAACCGAATTGATCTTACAGTGTAATCATGAAAACATGTCTGATGTTGTTCTGGTGCACCATTTTACACTGGTCTGGGAACATGACATAAGTTCATGACAGTTTAAGCATTTACGTCTGTATAAAAAAAAAACATTATTTATTGAATCTTATTACCGATGGTTTTCTCAAACATTAACCCAAACTTTCAGAGATGGGGAGCAATCAGTCAGTTCTAAAAGACCATGGCTATGAATTAGTGAGTGAACAAGAGAAGATGATACTGGTGAAAAATGAAGGTGGTGATCAGTTTGTCATTAAAAAGAGACCTAACAGGGTAAGATGCACTTTGTTTCTAATTATATTTTAATGGAAAGACAGACATTGTTGATGCATCGGCCTTAAAAACAGTCAGCTATGTGTGAATAACAGTTACCCAACAGCTCAATCATTCACACATCGTCCATCACAAGGAAATCAGAGGTTAACACATATGTGAAGTATTTAATTCTCATGTATGTAGGCTACCTCTTCTGGGTCAAAACAGACCACAATGCATTAGAAGGGTCAAGTTCAAATCAAGAGCATCATTTACAGGTGCATTAAGTACGTCAATAGGCAGGTGTACAAAGATAAATGAAAAATATGCATCTGCAACATCATACATTACAGTTACATATGGAAAGGTCACCCTGTTGGCATTGACATTCTAAAGATTATGAAGAGTTTGACATAAACGCGATATATTAACTAAGCAGGAATTTCTTTTTACTTTTTATTAGGTTCAAACATTTCTTTTGTCTTCTGAATCAGATATAATCCCTTCTCAAAGGTATCCGTTGCTGCTTTTGCTATCGCGTCAGGCACAGATTCAGCTTCTTCTGCTGCGTGCCATCCATTGAATCCTCCAGCGGCAGCTCCTGCTAAACCTCCAGCTCCAAGCACACCTGCAGCAATTGTACCTGGTGCTGCTCCTCTTAATATTGTAAACACACTCTTTAGCTGATCAAATGATTTTAAAACAAACACAGCTGAAACTACAGCAGCAGCTACGCCAAAAAGAGCACCAATCACTGCCCTGGTTGCTGCTCCGGCAAACTTCACCAGATAACTGGCATGAACAGTTTTCTTTGCTTTTTCTCGTTTCTCTTCTGAATGCAAATTGTCTTTGGTTGTTTTCTTCATCTCCTCTTGAATATCTTCCTCAATCTTCTGAAGCAGCTCATTGGTGTAGCAGCCGTTCTCTTTCACCATCTCGTCGATGGTGTCCAGCAGATTTTTCACCTGAACTCTGTTGCTCTCGCTCCCTGAATCCCGGCCATTCCAGTATTTGTTGTCGATGACGTGACAGCGTCCTCCACATTTATTGACAAGCTCCTGTAGTTGTGAACAGTCCCTTATAAATTCTTCAATGGTTTGGCCTTCTAGTTGTTCACCATGAGTGAATAAGATCACAGTGTGTTTCAGGACGTGTTCCTCATTGAATGTGTTCAGGATTTTTTGTACCACCTCCTTTTCATGTCTTGTGTATCTTCCCACCTTCAGGACAATGACAAAGGCATGGACACCTGGAGCGCATTCAATCAGAGCTTTGATGATCTCAGATTTCAGTGTTTCATCATCACGAGCTGTGTCGAAGTATCCAGGCGTGTCAATAACTGTGAGCTTCCTTCCATGAACCTCCCGCTCTGCTTCTTGGCATTTGGCTCCTGAACTTGAAGCCGAAGCTTTAGGGGTGAACACACGTTCTCCAAAAATTGTATTCCCGGCGCTGCTTTTGCCATCTCCTGTTTTCCCAAGAAGGACGATCTTTCTCTCTGGCACTGGGACATGGGAACATTTTAATGAGAGTTATTCAAACAAGAGTTATATGGGAGGGAAATTATAGGTGTTCCTAAAGCATTCAGTAGCTGTACTCTGACTTTTTAGAAAATAATAATATAAATGTGACATTGTGCAACATTTATAACTTACATCCCATGATCTTTGTCTCCTGATGATGTCAGTCTCTGCATACAAGTAAATGATATTCAGGTTAGTTTTGGCATTAATCATTTGTGCTGTTTCTCCAACCACCAAATGATCGAACTAACTGACAGACACACATGTCTGGTTCACTATCTTTGTGGGGAGTCCCCATAGGAGTAATGGTTTTTATACTGTACATTACACACACACACACACACACACACACACACACACACACACACACACACACACACACACACACACACACACACACACACACACACACACACACACACACACACACACACACACACACACACACACACACACACACACACACACACACACACACACACACACACACACACACACACACACACACACACACACACACACTCTTTTACTTTCTCCAAAAAAACTCATCCTGTGTGATTTATAAGCCTTTTGAAAAGTGTGGACCACTGGCTGGACGCCACAATGTATGTGATCTCAGGTTTTACTATCCTTATGGGGACATTTAGTCCCCACAATGTAATATAAACAAGGACACACACACGATACCCGATCTGGCAAAAATGCAGTATCAGAGCCAAAACCCGATCGGAGCATCCCTGACTGTGAGTAAAACCCACCACCGCTACACTGTAAAACCTAACAGTCAGATTAAAGTCGAAATGTTTCGAGATTAAAGTCGAAATGTTTTGAGAATAAAGTCGAAATGTTTTGAGAATAAAGTCGTTATATATTTTTAGTAGCTAAAGAACTGCGCTGGTGAAGAACTGGTCCAAACTTTATGTGGCACATTGACTCGTACGATAAGATTAAACGTACAGCCTCTGCTCGGATTCTCACGAAATGTGATGTGGTTGAAAGTGTATTTCACCGATAATGACCCGAAAGTCATGCAACATATTTTATTGAGACAGTAAAGAATAGAGATGGTTGTCCTAGAAGGATCCGTTCCGATAGTGGGACTGAAAACGAATTGCTATGGAGCAGATGCAGATCTTTCTTCGACGAGATGCTATGGCAAATAACTGCATTATTCATATAAATATGGAAATACCCCAAGATGGCTTGAAAAATACACATAAACAATATATGATCACATCGTGTGTTTACTGTCTTCATGTTTCAGTCAAAATGTTCTGCTTTTCATTCAATATATCAGGATGATCGCCCCCCTGCTCTCAGGACATATAGCCTATTAATGTAGGCTATAAAATAATATTGATAAAAGGGTTTATTTAATCATATTCACAATCACAGCAGTTTAGGCCTATAATCATTCATTTTGAGCCTCGCTTTAGGCGCTCGCAGTTTGAAAACATTTCGACTTTATTCTCGAAACATTTCGACTTTATTCTCGAAACATTTCGACTTTATTCTAAAACATTTCGACTTTAATCTAAAACATTTGACTTTATTCTCGAAACATTTCGACTTTATTCTCGAAACATTTCGACTTTATTCTCGAAACATTTCGACTTTATTCTCGAAACATTTCGACTTTATTCTAAACATTTCGACTTTTTATTCTCGAAACATTTCGACTTTATTCTCAAACATTTCGACTTTATTCTCGAAACATTTCGACTTTATTCTCGAAACATTTCGACTTTATTCTCGAAACATTTCGACTTTATTCTCGAAACATTTCGACTTTATTCTCAAACATTTGACTTTATTCTCAAACATTTCGACTTTATTCTCGAAACATTTCGACTTTATTCTCAAACATTTCGACTTTATTCTAAACATTTCGACTTTATTCTAAACATTTCGACTTTATTCTCGAAACATTTCGACTTTATTCTAAACATTTCGACTTTATTCTAAACATTTCGACTTTATTCTAAACATTTCGACTTTATTCTCGAAACATTTCGACTTTATTCTCGAAATATTTCGACTTTATTCTCGATATATTTCGACTTTAATCTCGATATATTTCGACTTTAATCTCGATATATTTCGACTTTATTCTCGAAATTCTAGATTTTTTTTTACATATATATATATATATTTTTTTTTACTTTGCGGTTCAGGGCTTCCGTAGGTAATTATTTAAGTAAAAAAAAATGTTTTAATGTATAGGCCTATTTATTGAATGCTTTATGATTTTATTCAGTTTTTCTCTGTTGTCAGAAACGCTGCAGGTGCGTGAAAATTTGATAATGAGTCCAGGTTCTGTTGTTGTTGATCTGTTGTGTTTGCTGCTGTTTGCACAGTAAAATAAAATATTTGCAACAGGTCATAGACACTCGTCAATTGTATTTTTTATTTAATGTCAATTAAATATTATAATCTTGTCACTTAACGATTAATGATCATCGGTTGTCGGTCAGGAAAATTAACCGAAATGAGCATCCCTATTAGGCCCCGATCACACAGAGCGTTTTTCAGGATCAAAAACGCGAGGCGTACCGCACTGCCTTTTATTGGTTGACGTTTTTCAATTTAGAAAAGAGCAGTGCGCTGCAGTTTTTTTTTATGTTGCTAGGAAACCTGCAAATCAAGGTAACGGTCAACACAACGGTCCACTCATTCGATTGGACAATGGGGAAAAACGCGATGACGGCGGGCGCTTTTCCGCTCAGTTTGTTATTAAAAAAATGTTTTTACTTGGGGTTCAGCCTGCCAAGTTTGCCTTTTTCACGCTCTGCTGACAAATCTACTTTTAACATCCAAACTACATCACATTAAAACATGTCACAAGATTATACTTCTATAAATACCACAGTGCCCCTCGATACTTTAAAGATGAAATCTGCTGCAGACAAAAGGAAAGAAAACGAGATATCACGTGCTAGATGTGTGTCTGATAATGCGAGCTGCCATAGTTATGCGTCTCCCGGTGAGATCCACTTTTCTTCTGTGCTTCCAGAGAGCCCAGGTAAGCCCCCTTAAAGAAGGGCAAAGCAGAAGACGACAACGTGATTTCCGCTCTCTCTCAATTGATAAATAATCACTCGGACACCCTGGAAAAAAGAGGGACAACGCTCGTAAAGGAACACTCCACCGTTTTTAGAAATAGGGCTTATTCAGCTTCTTTCCTACATTTAGATATGTGGGCAAATGCATTTTTGTCTCAGTGCATGCATTGTTTTAGTTTGGCAGGGTCGCCGCTAGCTTAGCTTAGCATAATGAATGGAATCCTATGTTGCCAGCTAGCATGTCCCGAGTAAAAGGGATAAAAAATAAAAAAAACGAATTACTTCTTGTGGCCTGCATATTCACAACGAGTACAAATAATCTGCGATGCAGATTAAGACTGGGCGATTTCCTAGGCAGATATTAACTTGGGACTATATTATGGGGAAGCACAGGCGAAGCACTGAAACTGCAGAGATATCATGCAACACATGAAATCGTGTTTTATGGACTACTGGCTTGTCTCACAATCTGTCAAAGATTTTAAACTTGATGTCAGTGTTCTGCCTTCCCCATGACTGATCATAAAGCAACTCTTATCCAATCCCCTCTATCTTCAGTTCTCTCTTCTTCAAGATCTAGAGCCTTTTATTTGAAGCTTAACTCTTCTTTGCTTAAGCATGACTGATTATGAAAAAATATTTTATTTCTAATTTAATATTACTGGATAAAAGCGCAAAAGGAAAATAAATACGGCCTAAATTGGGAGCTTCTTAAACACAAAATTAGTAAATGTGCTAGGAAGTTCGGTTGCCATTTAATTAAATCTAAAAGATGCAAAGCTGGGAAAATGCAGGATGGTTTGTCAGAAGCTGAGTTACATTTACATTTAGGCATTTAGCAGACGCTTTTATCCAAAGCGACTTACAACATAGGAGTACAGGAAGCGATCGGTCATGAATAGGCGAAAACCCAAAAAGTGCCTTAAATACCAAGCTTTGGATTTTTTTTTTTTTTTTTTTTTTTATGATAAGTGTTCACGGAAGAGATGAGTTTTTAGCTGTCTTTTGAATGATGACAGTGATTCTGCCATCCGGATGGAGGTAGGAAGATTGTTCCACCAGCCAGGAACGGTGAGTGAAAAGTTCTGGAGAGGGATTTCATGCCTCTCAGGATGGTACCACCATAAGCCTACGCTCCTTACCTGAGCGAAGGCTTCTGGTAGGTGTAGACTCGTGAGGAGCGAGTCGAAATAAGCTGGTGCCGAGCCTGTGGTGGATCCATGCGAGTGTCAAGGCCTTGAACTTGATGTGGGCAGTGAGTGGCAGCCAGTGCAGAGAGATGAAGAGAGGTGTGACATGGGCCCTTTGGGCTCATTGAATACAAGACGTGCTGCAGCATTCTGAATCAATTGAAGAGTTTTGATTGCACACGATGGAAGACCAGCCAGAAGCGCATTGCAGTAGTCAAGCCTAGAAATGACAAGGGCCTGGACGAGAAGTTGTGTTGCATGCTCTGTAAGGAACGGTCTGATCTTCCTGATGTTGTGCAGAGCAAACCTGCATGATCGAGCTGTCTTTGAAATGTGGTCTTTGAAGGACAGCTGGTCGTCAAAGATTACTCCAAGATTTCTGACCGACCCTGAGGGGGTAATCAGAGATGAACCTTGCTGGATGGTGAAGTTGTGTTGTAGAGTGGGATTGGCAGGGAAGACGAGAAGCTCAGTCTTTGCCAGGTTGAGCTGAAGGTGGTGTTCTTTCATCCATGCCGAGATGTCTGCCAGACAGCTTGAGATGCGTCCATTTACTGTGGGGTCATCTGGTTTAAATGAAAGATAGAGTTGAGTGTCATCAGCATAGAGTTAGTAGAATTTACTGATCTGCAAACCCAGTTAGACTCTATATAAAGGCAGAGGGCTCCTTTATTTGCTCTAGCCTCCTGAGACCCAGCGTCCTCATATGAGGACATTACATTTTTGCCTCTTGACACAATGATAGTCAGTTTTGTAAATCTTAGACCTGTTGGCCACATTTAGGGACACTGCCCACACCATCTTGTGGTAATATCACAACATTACACCACTGCCAGTGAGAAGAAAATGGCTGGAATATGACTCCGGTAAAGAAAGAAAAATGACTCAGGTAAAAAATCTATTCAAATTATATGAATGAAACAAATGTATTTATGTACAATTAGGGTTGGGAACCGAGAACTGGTTCTTATGCAGAACCGATACTTATTTTTGAAAAATACCGAATCGCGCAAAATTCCTGAGTTTCGGTTCCAAACGGTTCTGGTGCAATGTGTGTGCGAAGCGCTGGGAGCGTATCCTTTAATAGCGGGCGACAGCTAACCTCATCATGAATATTAATTACGTTGCCTGCCGCTTCCAGAAGTGCAAACAATTAACTAGTGGCCGTTATCGGCGTTAACGTGCTGCTTTAACGTGAGACTCTTATCGGGCGATACAAAAATATCGCCGTTAATCTATTCTCAAAGTTGGGTTGGGAGCTGGGTCTATACTACGCAAGCCATGATGACTTTCACAGTGATATTTTAGCGCGGATGTATAGCTACCTAGCCTAATTGCACTGTAGGAGGCGAAGCGAGTCTTGAACCTGCGTGTATGCTGTGAAATTACCACATCATGCGTGAACGCTGTCTTCCGAACTCGGCGCGCACACCGCGAACGTTCTCGAGTCCTGATGAGCGTGACTGACATACTGTAAGCAGAGAGCTGTAAATCTCATTTTTGCTCATCTTCAGCGTTCTTTAGAGTATTTGCAGTACATCCGCGGCAGATAGACGCAAGTGCCATTACGTACTGAAGCTTTGGTAACAAAACCAACGGTTCAAAAACAAAACTATAAAAGTTAGGTGAACAACGCTATTCATTCTGCCACCTCCTCGCTCTACGTCGTTGCAAGTAACGGGTAAACAGCTGCTGCTTTGATGACGCAAACGCACCTCGGTTTCGGACCCCAAAATATAATATGAACACGGTCCAGGGAGCAATCGAACTCGGGTTCGGTCCAGGCAATCGAACCAAGTGTGAAAGCACCAGTCATTATTTGGGTAGCACACATATTCACCCCTACAATGCTGAATTACCATTTATTATTTACAAGTTCACTGAATAACTGAATTTCTATTAAATTAATATACAACTAACTAATAAATATAACTAATATATATATAATATTTTTGCAAGAATGCTTTGAATACTGTAATATATGTACAGTACAGGACTTTTGACATTGCCAACCTGTAAATGAATCAGAGATCATGTAATAAACACAAAAAGGATTGTTTGAGTTATTATGCCTATTTCCTTTACCACTATTTGTTTAATAATTTTAATGGAACCGGAATCGAACCGGAATCATTAGGCGGAATCGAACCAGAACCGAACCGGAAAATTTCTCACGATTCCCAACCCTATGTACAATACTGTCTCTATCACCATATGGGGATTAAAATTTGACATATATTAGTAATAGTAGCAATCTAGGACATCAATAAATGTGAAGGACTCGTTTGAGGACATTGGGACTACATAACGTGATTTTTTTTCTACCATGTGGTTAGCTAAACATGGGAATATTTAGATGGATTGCATTAGCATTGAAAAAACAACAACATTTGTCTGTGTGTGTGTGTGTGTGTGTGTGTGTGTGCATGTGTGAGCAGAGTAAATCATAGTAAATCATAGTAAATAATACTACAATATGGTTTATCAAGGTGAATCGTGCTAGAAACCTGGTAAATCATTCTAGTAAATAATACTTATTGTATTAAGCTGAAATTTTGCATTTTTACTAATTAGGACCTTCTGGCCCCAACAGCAAATAATATTTATTTTAGTTATGATAGACCCACTGTCCTCGCATGAAGACATCTTTTTCTGCAAAAACTACTTCCTGTACAAAAACATATTTTAGGTATTGTACTTATTAGTTCCTACATATCCCAAATAGCAAGAACAATTATAAAATGCACACCAGGCAAACTCTCGGGTCTCAGGAGGCTAGAAGATGGCTAGAGAAAGGGGAACAAAGTACTGCATATTTCAGATCGGAAAAGAGAAATTCTAGAAATCTAACTATTAACTCTTTGAAAATCAATGGTTCTCTTATTGCTGAGCCTAAAGAAATCGGCACATTAAAATCTTTAAAGTCTAAATATTGCAAAGACTCTATCTCTTTTTTCCAGTCTTTGAGGGATGTTAAAACTTTACCTGATGAAGGTTGGATCGTCTGCGATAGTGATACAGCTATTGACTAAGGGTGTCATGATTTCAATTTTAAATCGACCGAAATCAAGTGACAATCTCGGACATCGAATTAAACACGTGTTGAAGTGCTGCGAGTCAACCTCCTCTAACCTACAGCCACTCAAAAGATAGCATGGACACTGCAGACGCAGGATCCGACACGGACCCAGGAGACCCTTCAACATATCTTGAACCCCCTCCTGTTTCACTGAAGCAGTGTTAATTTCGTTGACGAATAATTTGTCACAGACGAAAACGAGACGATAACTTAATAAAAACTAGTGTTGGATGACAAAAAGCTATGACGAAAATCTACTGTCATTTACATCAACGAATAAAAACGAGACAAATGTTAAGGAGGGATGATTAGGGAAGAGATCCAGTCAGAACTGATATCATGTGTAAAAGATGCGCACATTTAAAGTGTAACGTGCGGAACTAACCGCGGGGAGACCATAGAGGGAAACGCGCGTCCTTCAGGCTCTCCAATAGCGCTTCAGAACGGCTAGATCAATGAATAGCTCATATTTATGCCAGGCAGTTGTTTATGAACTAATGCTGATGAACAATGACCAGGTTTACTTTACTATGTAGTTATACGTTTTAGACAGTTGTAACAATGCATATTATATCTCCCTCATCTGAACTTGAATGAGCATCCTGCAACTGCAATAGTAAGGCAAAGCGTTAATTAGCGTGCTAGAACTACGCTAAGAAATCCCAAGTAGAACGCATCTCTAGGCCTGTGGCGATAATCAATAAATCGCACAATAAAAATTTAGCTCGATAATTTTTCTGGCCGCGATCATTTCAATTTGCATGTTCTCTCTAATGCCTGGCTCACACTACAGGAGTTTTAAAATCCTATCCGATTGTAAAATCTGGTTGCAGCACACACTTCAGGAGAATCTTTGCAGATTTTTTCCTCAAATCTTAAACATGCTCACACTACAAGATTTGAAATTCATGAAGCATCACACACTACAAAATGTTATTAAGATTATCGTACAGAGGAAGCGCATCACGTGATCTACGCAACAGATTGTAATCGGGAAAATGGATACTGTAAACCGAAAACTTGCTCTATCAATAATGATCGCTTTGTTGTGAAAAAAAAACAAAGTGGAAAAATAAACGAGTGTGGATGAGAAAATGTTTGGGGAGACGGATCAACATGGACTGTCAGTTCTTCAGCGAGAAATGGAGGTAAAATGTACCTTATATTAGTATCATAGTGTGCTAGAATGTTTACCGTTATAATATCGCCTGCCTAGTTCAAAAGCGATAGTGTCACCTTTTCCAGCGTAGATTTGTGCTGTAATATGAAAATACAATTGATGCTAGTATAGTATGTATTATGAAATGTGTCTACATATAAGAAACAAGGGTTTGCAGCTTTTCTCTCTCACACACAAACACACAAACACGCTGCGCGCATACATACACATACACACACGCACAAACAATCCCCTCTATCTATCTATCTATCTATATAATTATTGTTATCCGTGTTGTCGGTTTTCATGTCGCCATTTCAAATGTCCGTCACTTCCGTCTAGTCGTAGACTTCTTGTTTCCTATTGGCTATCGTGACAGTACTGACGTTATTACAATCTTGCTCATCCCGATAAATATCAAACATGTTTGATATGATCGGGAGAGCCCGATTTATGTGAGAGCAGATCGGGAGGGCAAGATTTTATCTGTGAACGCCTCACATTACCAGATAATCAGCGCCGAACATCGGAACCGATCGAGGTCGTGGACAAGATTTTTCTCCGATTCTCGGGAGGAAATCGGGTATAAATCGGTCTAAAACTCCTGTAGTGTGAGCCAGGCATAAGAGGTTCCTTAGCGTAGGAGGAGCGAACTCAGGCAGCGCTTATCAGTCACATGGTCATTATACTGGAATGCGGGAGTGCTTGAGGGGGCTGCCTGGCAGTCAGAGAAAGAAGACGGCAAACACTAGTGGCAAGTTGGAGGAATAAAAAAAGATGGAATTGGTTTCAAAGCCAAACGCGACAGCTGCAGTATGGGAGCACTTCAGATTCAAACCGAATAACCGTGGTGAACCTCTTAACCTGAACGAGCCGGTATGTCGCATTTGTTGTAAAACGGTCTCAACTAAAAGCGGTAACACAACAAATATGCAAATGCACCTAAAGCATAATCATCCATTGCAGTTTTCCCAGCTGGGAAAAAATCACTACAACAGACGAGCCATCTAGGTCTTCCCGACAGCGCACAATCACTGGGACATTTAGTCGACAAAAAGTACAAACAGGACAGTGCAAAATGGTGTACACTCACATACAGTGTAGTTCGCTTAGTCGCTAAAGAGATGCTGCCCTTTAGTCTCGTTGAAAAGCCGGCATTTCAACGAATGCTGCAAACATTCGACAGCCAGTATGAACTGCCTGGGAGAACATACGCTCACAAATGACAATTCCACAACTGTACAACAGCATTAAAAATGTCATACTAAAGGAGATCAAAGACATCCAATTTTTCTCTGCCACTACGGATATGTAAAAACATGACCCCTTATATGAGCTTGACTATACACTATATAACTGCTGACTGGAGCCTTCACTCAAAGTGTTTAGAGACCAGATATGTCCCAGATAACCATACTGCTGACACCCTTGGAGAAAACCTGAAGTCTGCTGTAGCAGACTGGGAACTGGATGAGCACAAACTAGTTTGCATCACTACAGACAATGGTGCTAACATTGTTGCTGCGATAAGGGTCCTTGGCTGGCCATGGCTCAATTGCTTTGGTCACAACCTCCATCTCGCTATGTCCCATGGTCTGGACAGCAACAAAGATCGGACAGCACGTGCCATAGGACTCTGTAAAGGTTTGGTCAACACATTCAACCTGAGCTGGCTTAAGAGGAGAGATCTGAGGAAGGCACAGAGTGAGGATAATCTCCCCCAACACAGTCTAATACTGGTGAGTGGTGTTTCATTAATTAATAATACTTTAATTTGCAACATAAAATAGTTTTTTTTATTAGTTTATTTTTTATAGCAGCCTGTAGAATAACCCAGTATCTAGTCTTTTATTATGAACTGTCTGGCATATAAACATAATATAAAATTAATAATGATAATTAATAATGGACATGATCATGATGTAAAAAGTCGTTTTTTTTTTTTTAAAGAATTTTGATAGACTAACTAATGAACAAAAACAATATTATCTTTCACACAGGATGTTGTCACACGATGGGGCACTAAGCAGAAGATGGCAGAGAGGGTGCTGGAGCAACTCCCAGCCATAAGACGTGTCCTGGTTGAAGACAAAAAACATAGCCACCTCAACCCAACCTGGCAGGATGTTTCTGTGTTGGAGTTCATCAACGCAGCAATGAAACCACTGGCTGACTTCACAGACATCCTCTCAGGGGAAAAATATGTCACAGTGTCCTCAGTTAAGCCTGTGTTGGAACTGATTAAAGACGACTTTAACTTTTGCTTTATTTGAACAAAGCTCTATGCTGGAGAAATTATTTTTCAAAAGTTTTCCATATGGCCTGTTGAGGCATTTTTTGTTTGTTTGTTTACAAAGGTCCTAACTGGCAGTTTTGACAATATTCTGTTAGTATGTAATTATAATATCTCTAAATTGCCCATCAAACTATCAAATTTTCATAAACAGGTACTTTTGGCTTGGCACTTAATCTACAAACATAATTTTAGTCCCCACAGGTATTTTATTTGGAATAACCATGACATCCGATATAAAAATAAAATACTTAAAAAAAAAATGGTTTAATAATAATAATAAATATTGTTTTGGTTTCTCAACTTCTAAACTCAAATGGTCATCCGCTTTCTTATTCTGAATTCTTAACTAAATATTGTATTTAACTTTAACTTACATGCCATGCCATAATATATATTATATATAAATAAGCCACATACTTGGGCTTTAAACAACTACTTTCTCGCCTGAAACACTCTTAAAACTATATTTCGTGACACAATAACTTATTTTTCATTACACAGGTTTTCTGACGCTTGCTCAAGTCGTACATCCATTACACTGACTATCTGATAGTTTACAACAACGTCTATATTTAAATTCACAAAAAACAAATAAATAACACGCAATTAGTCAACATCTATGGACATTATAACTTATTGTTCATGTTATTTCATGTTATTTCGTATATCCCCCTACTGGTAACGTCAGTAACAACAGGGTGTAGAATAGGTATGTGCATTTCTGGCAAAAATACTATTCGATATTCGCTGATAAGTATTCGAATATTATTCGAAAATCGGTCAAAATTCCCCGCGCATGCACGCACACACAAATCTCGGATACACACACATACAATGACACAGGGAGAGGTTTTTATGATTTGTATGAAATCAATCTGTTTAATACAACAACTGCACCATCAACATCAATTAATTTCAACGTAGGGTTAGGCAGAAAGGCCTACGTGCCCGAAAACAAGATTCAAGAGTTTTATTTGTCACATACACAGTTATATACAGAATATACAACTGGCAGTGAAATGTAAACAGGTCCGCTCTAAAGACAGTGCAAATAACAGTTACAAGAAAACACAAGAGGAGATTAAAATAGAAATAGAATAAAATAGAATAAAAAGTACTAAACATATGTAGAATTATAAATAATCAAGTAAAAGATAAAAATAGGAAATAAAGATAAAAATAAGTGGAATATGATAAGTGGGATAAACTGTAGACTTAAATAGCTGGTTAGCATAAAAATATATATATAAAGTATAATGTGCAAACAATAGGTATAATGTAATGTGCAAACAGAAGTATAATGTGCAAACAGGTTTATAACAGGTTGTTACACAGTAACAATAAGAACATAAAGTGCAGTGCAATGACAGTATGTGGATGTTAATGTTAAAACCGGATGTTTATGTGTGCGGGGTGAAGTGCAGTCACGTGACTGAGTTCAGGAGTCTGATGGCCTGGGGAAGAAACTCCTCCTGAGCCTTTCAGTTTTGCCATCAGGCTTCAGCGCTTACCAGATGGCAGCAGGGTGAAATGAGAGTTCGCAGGGTGGGTAATGTCTTTGATTATTTTAGTAGCTCTACCTCTGCAGCGTTTGGTGTAAATGTCCTGCAGAGACGGGAGAGCTGACCCTGAGATGCGCTCGGATAAGCGCACAACTCTTTGCAGGGCTTTGCAGTCATGACTGGTGCTGTTCCGTACCACGCTGTGATGCACTGAGTCAGGACACTTTCTATCGCCCCTCGATAGAAAGTTTTCAGGATATCTGGTAAAACCCTGAATTTCCTCAGCTGGCGCAGGTGGTACAGTCTTTGCCTGGCTTTTTCACCTGTGCCTGGATGTGTGCAGTCCAGGTCAGGTCCTCGGAGATGTTCACACCCAGGTATTTGAAGCTGTTCACTCTCTCTACCGGTGTCCCGCTGATCATGAGAGGAGTATGACCGTTGCTGTCTCTTCCTGAAGTCCACAATCAGTTCTTTGGTCTTGCTAACATTCAGATACAGGTCCTTCTCAAAATTAGCATATTGTGATAAAAGTTTCTTTTATTTTTCCATAATGTAATGATAAAAATGTAACTTTCATATATTTTAGATTCATTGCACACCAACTGAAATATTTCAGGTCTTTTATTGTTTTAATACTGATGATTTTGGCATACAGCTCATGAAAACACAAAATTCCTATCTCAAAAATTAGCATATCATGAAAAGGTTCTCTAAACGAGCTATTAACCTAATCATCTGAATCAACTAATTAACTCTAAACACCTGCAAAAGATTCCTGAGGCTTTTAAAAACTCCCAGCCAGGTTCATTACTCAAAACCACAATCATGGGTAAGACTGCCGACCTGACTGCTGTCCAGAAGGCCATCATTGACACCCTCAAGCGAGAGGGTAAGACACAGAAAGACATTTCTGAACCAATAGGCTGTTCCCAGAGTGCTGTATCAAGGCACCTCAGTGGGAAGTCTGTGGGAAGGAAAAGTGTGGCAAAAACACTGCACAACGAGAAGGTGACCGGACCCTGAGGAAGATTGTGGAGAAGGACCGATTCCAGACCTTGGGGGACCTGCGGAAGCAGTGGACTAAGTCTGAAGTAGAAACATCCAGAGCCACCGTGCACAGGCGTGTGCAGGAAATGGGCTACAGGTGCCATTCCCAGGTCAAGCCACTTTTGAACCAGAAACAGCGGCAGAAGCGCCTGACCTGGGCTACAGAGAAGCAGCACTGGACTGGCGCTCAAATTTTGCATGTCATCCGGAAATCAAGGTGCCAGAGTCTGGAGGAAGACTGGGGAGAAGGAAATGCCAAAATGGCCTGAAGTCCAGTGTCAAGTACCCACAGTCAGTGATGGTCTGGGGTGCCATGTCAGCTGCTGGTGTTGGTCCACTGTGTTTTATCAAGGGCAGGGTCAATGCAGCTAGCTATCAGGAGATTTTGGAGCACTTCATGCTTCCATCTGCTGAAAAGCTTTATGGAGATGAAGATTTTGTTTTTGTTTTTCTGCTCACAGTGCCAAAACCACTGGTAAATGGTTTACTGACCATGGTATTACTGTGCTCAATTGGCCTGCCAACTCTCCTGACCTGAACTCCATAGAGAATCTGTGGAATATTGTGAGGAGAAAGTTGAGACGCAAGACCCAACACTCTGGATGAACTTAAGGCCGCTATCGAAGCATCCTGGGCCTCCATAACACCTCAGCAGTGCCACAGGCTGATTGCCTCCATGCCACGCCGCATTGAAGAAGTCATTTCTGCAAAAGGATTCCCCACCAAGTATTGAGTGCATAACTGAACATAATTATTTGAAGGTGTGGATTAAAAACACTTTTCTTTTATTGGTCGGATGAAATATGCTCATTTTTTTATTTCGTTTCGTTTGATAAGACCCTTATTCATCGTCTGGTGTGGTTTAAAGCCCTTTGAAGCTGCACTGAAACGGTCATTTGGACCTGGAACAGTTTGGGGTCCATTTACTCTATTATAAGGAGAAATATCCTGGAACATTTTCATCAAAAACCTTAATTTATTTTCGACTGCAGAAAAATTTTGTGTAAATTATCAACAAAAGTTTATTTAAAAGTGAACTAATCCTTTAAGTCAATTCTTAGCAGTGCTCTTGTGAGTAATTCTAAGATGCAGGTCTGCAGCCTCCCTCCTCATAGGGCGCAGCGGCGGTTAAAACTAGCGATGCACCGAATATTCGGCCACCGAAAATTTTCTGCCGAAAGACTTTCATCATCGAAACAATACGGCCAAAATGTTGTGATGACGCAAACAGAAACCGTGACCCGCACGTGCTTGTCTAAACGGTCTAAACAAGCAACATGTCTGCGGTGTGGATGTATGTGGTTCATCTCACATACGTATGTGGTTCATATCACATACGTATGTGGTTCATATCACCAGAACATATGACCATATCAAGCCAGTCCTCAGGTCTTTACACTGGCTTCCAGTTACATTTAGGATCAATTTTAAAATATTATTACTTGTTTATAAATCACTCAATGACCTAGGACCTCAATACATTGCAGATATGCTGATTAAATACAAACCCATCAGATCACTCAGATCATCAGGATCAAGTCAGCTAGAAATACCAAGAGTTCACTCAAAGCAAGGAGAGTCTGCGTTTAGCTATTGTGCCAGCCGCAGCTGGAACCAGCTTCCAGAAGAGATCAGATGTGCTCCAACAGTAGCCACATTCAAATCCAGACTCAAAACACATCTGTCCAGCTGTGCATTTATTGAATAAGCACTGTGCCACTGTACGTCCAGACTCAAAACACATCTGTCCAGCTGTGCCTTTACTGAATGAGCACTGTGCCACTGTACGTCCAGACTCAAAACACATCTGTCCAGCTGTGCCTTTACTGAATGAGCACTGTGCCACTGTACGTCCAGACTCAAAACACATCTGTCCAGCTGTGCCTTTACTGAATGAGCACTGTGCCACTGTACGTCCAGACTCAAAACACATCTGTCCAGCTGTGCATTTACTGAATGAGCACTGTGCCACTGTACATCCAGACTCAAAACACATCTGTCCAGCTGTGCCTTTACTGAATGAGCACTGAGCCACTGTACGTCCAGACTCAAAACACATCTGTCCAGCTGTGCCTTTACTGAATGAGCACTGTACCACTGTACGTCCAGACTCAAAACACATCTGTCCAGCTGTGCATTTATTGAATGAGCACTGTGCCACTGTACGTCCAGACTCAAAACACATCTGCCCAGCTGTGCATTTACTGAATGAGCACTGTGCCACATCTGTCCAGCTGTGCATTTACTGAATGAGCACTGTGCCACTGTACGTCCAGACTCAAAACACATCTGTCCAGCTGTGCATTTACTGAATGAGCACTGTGCCACTGTACGTCCAGACTCAAAACACATCTGTCCAGCTGTGCCTTTACTGAATGAGCACTGTGCCACATCTGTCCAGCTGTGCATTTACTGAATGAGCACTGTGCCACTGTACGTCCAGACTCAAAACACATCTGTCCAGCTGTGCCTTTACTGAATGAGCACTGTGCCACATCTGTCCAGCTGTGCATTTACTGAATGAGCACTGTGCCACTGTACGTCCAGACTCAAAACACATCTGTCCAGCTGTGCCTTTACTGAATGAGCACTGTGCCACATCTGTCCAGCTGTGCATTTACTGAATGAGCACTGTGCCACTGTACGTCCAGACTCAAAACACATCTGTCCAGCTGTGCCTTTACTGAATGAGCACTGTGCCACATCTGTCCAGCTGTGCATTTACTGAATGAGCACTGTGCCACTGTATGTCCAGACTCAAAACACATCTGTCCAGCTGTGCATTTACTGAATGAGCACTGTGCCACTGTACGTCCAGACTCAAAACACATCTGCCCAGCTGTGCATTTATTGAATGAGCACTGTGTGCCACTGTACGTCAGACTCAAAACACATCTGTCCAGCTGTGCATTTACTGAATGAGCACTGTGTGCCACTGTACGTCCAGACTCAAAACACATCTGTCCAGCTGTGCCTTTACTGAATGAGCACTGTGCCACTGTACGTCCAGACTCAAAACACATCTGTCCAGCTGTGCATTTACTGAATGAGCACTGTGTGCCACTGTACGTCCAGACTCAAAACACATCTGTCCAGCTGTGCATTTACTGAATGAGCACTGTGCCACTGTACGTCCAGACTCAAAACACATCTGCCCAGCTGTGCATTTATTGAATGAGCACTGTGTGCCACTGTACGTCCAGACTCAAAACACATCTGTCCAACTGTGCCTTTACTGAATGAGCACTGTGCCACTGTACGTCCAGACTCAACACACATCTGTCCAACTGTGCCTTTACTGAATGAGCACTGTGCCACTGTACGTCCAGACTCAAAACACATCTGTCCAGCTGTGCCTTTACTGAATGAACACTGTGCCACTGTACGTCCAGACTCAAAACACATCTGTCCAGCTGTGCCTTTACTGAATGAGCACTGTGCCACTGTACGTCCAGACTCAAAACACATCTGTCCAGCTGTGCATTTACTGAATGAGCACTGTGCCACTGTACGTCCAGACTCAAAACACATCTGTCCAGCTGTGCATTTACTGAATGAGCACTGTGCCACTGTACGTCCGACTGATTGCACCTATTCTAATCTATGCATCATCTTAATTTTTTATTTATTTTATTTTTTATCTATATGTATACTGCAATAATTTTATTCTTCTTAAATATCTTTACAACTATATATTTATTTTGTCTTCTTATTTTAAAAATTCTCTTTACAACTGTTTTAATTATCCTGTTTTTATTTTTAAGTCTTACACGTGGTATTCTTAATTCTTATCACTATTTTAATTTCATTTTCTATGTAAAGCACTTTGAATTGTCATTGTGTATGAAATGTGCTATATAAATAAACTTGCCTTGCCTTGCCTTGTATGCCTTAAGTGAACTATACAGTCGAGAAAGATGACGCATATCCCTGCATCGGCTCTTAAAGGGGCAGTAGCCTTTACTGCGGTCTGTTTAATGTCAACAAAAGACAAGGACATCACTCACTGCTCTTGATTGAATAGCTTTTGTAAGTTTAATAAGGATTATTCTTTAATTTAAACAGTTAGATATGCAGTTATTTTATGTTTGATTACTTTATTACATTTCTGTACCTTTCTGCAGGCCAGTAGGCCTGTACATTATTATTTAATGCACACATGAGTGAGGTCAAGTTAAACATTTTTAGTTTGAATTTTATTTTATACTGTGCATTGTTGCAATGTGCTAAATAAATATTTGCATAATTTGTAATTGATTTTTATTATTTGAAACTTTAATATTAATTTATGCAACTGCAATGCCTTGATTTTTAGTAAAAATGCAATGGTACTAATAATTGGCATAATTTATTTCGGTGTTTCGGTTTCGTCTTTCGGCCTTGGTTTCCTCTTTTTCGGTTTTGGCCAAGAATTTTGATTTCTGTACATCCCTAATTAATCTAGGGGCGCATCACGCACTCTGCCAACAGAAATCCATTCAAAAAAGGCGCCTCACGCTGCAAAAACGCGTTCGGTGTGATCAGGCCCTTAATCCTGACAAACTATATTCCTGAGACCCATTGTCCTCATATGAGGACATTACATTTTTGCCTCTTGACTAGGGGTGTGCGATATATATCGTTTGCGATAATATCGTAATTGTTGTTTAAATGATATGCAAAAACATATTATCGAGTATGTCATCCATTTTCAGAAACCAATCACAACGCTGCATCGATTGTTCAAGAACTGACTGCGCGCAAGGGTGATGCACACAGCACACAAGACACGTGCATTCAGAGCGTGCAGTCACTGTAGTGCTTGACAGAAGTTAAAATGAGCAAAGAAACTGTGAGAGAAGAAGATATTCAAACACCAGCAAACTTACAATCCACGCTAGACTTAATTCCTAGACGTGGGTCATCATCACTAGCATGGAGGTGGTTTGGTTTTGAAAGGTCAGATGTTAGTCAAAAGACACCGATCTGCAAAATGTGCCGAAAATCAGTTACAGTCAAAAACAGCTTGACGACCAATCTCTCATCATCTTCGAACTACCCACCGAACTGAATATGAGGATTATGAAAAGCTACGCGAGTCAGCCGAACATGACGCGCCTGCAGCTGATGGGGTAAAATAAAATAAAAACACACGCAACAAAATCTGGCCGATTCGTTTGCCAAGAAAGTTCCAAATTTGTGGACAAGCAGAACGTCACAGCCATACCTCTCCCTGACAGCACATTTCATTGATGACACTTGGCAACTCCAAAGCTACTGTCTCCAGACATCTTACTTTCCAGATGACCACACAGGCGACATAATTGCTCAAGATCTAAAAGATGCACTGGCATCATGGTCATTGCCCGAAGATCGCATGGTTTCCATGACAACAGACAGCGTGAATGTTCAATGGACTCCAAATGTTTTAAGTCTCTTATGTTTTATTTTAAATGTTTTCCAGAGAGGAGCATGTGGGACCCTAGAATAGACAGAGCCATTGGAGTATGCAAGAAAATCGCTGCTTTTTCCAGAAGCTGGAAAAAAAAAAGCTCTTGCTGATGCACAAGAGCAGCTGAAGCTTCCTCAACACAAACTGATCACAGAGTCACCAACAAGATGGGGCTCAAGACAGCGCATGATTGAGAGGTTTCTTGAGCAAGAAAAGGCCATTCGTCATGTTTTAACTGCAGACAAAAAGCACAGGCACCTTGTGCCAACATGGCAAGATGTTGAGGTGCTGGAGGCGGTAAGCAAAGCAATTGGTCCTCTGCTAGAATTGTCAGGTGAGCAAGTTGTAACAATTTCCTGTGCTGTCCTTGTTCAACACTGAAGTTCTGGAGGTGAAGTCTGATGACACCGAACTAACCAAAAAAAAAAATCAAGCAAACCATTTTGGAGTACCTGAACACCAAGTACTCTGAAGACTGTGTGGAAGAGTTGTTGAGTTTGGCATCCACACTTGACCCCCGGTTCAAAAACCGCTATAACAACGATGGCAGGATCAAAACCATTGGAACAGCAGTGACTGCAGAACTCATAGCTATGGTGACAGAGGAAGACAGCCCTACCCCAGGCCCATCAACTGCTTCTGCTCAGGCTACAACAGCAGAACCGGAAGGAGGTGATGCCACTGAGCCAGCAAAAAGAAAGTCTTTTAGCAGTTATTTCAAGATTCAGATTCAGATTATTTTATTTAATGCCATGTGAGCATTCAAAGCTATTTTCATGGCAAAAATTCAACTACAAAAATACAAATATCATATAAATACAATAAAAAACAGAACAGCAAGTCATATTATACAAGATGTTTAAAATTAACATATGATGAAAAATCCAAAACCTTTTCAGGCATAATCTCATTAAATACGTCCTTAAGTGAAGTAACTTCATAAAAGAGCATTCTGCTTGTAATAATTCCAGGACAATCCAATAAAATATGTTTAACAGATAAAGGAATTTTACAAAACATGCATAAAATTGGGTCTTCACCCTTAAGCAAAAAAGCATGGGTCAAACTTGTGTGACCCATACGACATCTGGTATAAACCACTTGATCAAGTCTAGTTTTAAAATTTTGAAAAAATCTGTTTGTAATTTCTGGATGAATTCCATACAATTTATTAGTCTTGTACATATTCCACTCTTCTTGCCACTTATTTAAAATATATCGATTAATAATCGGTCTGCTGTCTGAAGGAGGAATTTGACATTCATTAACCTCCTGATTAAGAGTGTCCTTAGCAGCTGCATCAGCTCGTTCATTTCCTGAAAGTCCCACATGTCCTGAAACTGAAGAACTGATTTAATAGATAATCCACTTTTGTTAAGATGCAGTCCACTAAAGGATGATCAGTTTTTAAAGTGTCCAATGCTTGAAGACAAGATTTCGAGTCTGTAAAAATTATATAATTTTTTTGTTTTTGTCTTTAAAAATTGATAATTAATTTTGTCTGGACCAACAGCAGTGTCATGTGAGCATTTTAAAGAGTGTATTAATTCTTCTATCTTAAAAGGTTGATTATATAATTCTTTGTTATCTGAACAGAAGTTCAATTTTTTCCTTTCCTGCTGTGTTCATATTAACTGGAATTCAGGGAGGCAGTTTTCTATTGACGAATTCTTTCAAAAGATTCTGCTAATGTATTTGCTACATCCATTTCCTTTGTCTGAAGAATATCCCGTTTTTTTATATGTTGTATATGAGATCCATTTCCAATGCCCTTCATTTTGCGAATCATGTTCCAGATCTTCTTCATGGGAGTATAACATGTTAAACTTGATACAAATTTTCTCCAGCTTTGTTTTTTTGCTTCATTTATATTTCTGTGAGCTTGAGCTCTACAAATTTTAAAAAAAGTGTAAAATTAGTCGTTGATGGCTGTCTATTAAAAAGTCTTTCCGCCTTTTTCTGTGCCCCGATAGCTTTTTTACACTGCTCATTAAACCAAGGGTTAGTCTTACAGTGTGATTTAGAGGACGTCTTTGGAATTGTTTCATTTGCAATATCAATTAACTGTTCAGCAAAAGTTTCTATAGAGTTCTGATTATCTTGAGTTGCTGAAATACATTTTTCATAACACATGATTTCAAAAGAAGGCCAATCTGCTTTCTTAAGTAGCCATCTTGAAGGTCTTTGTTGGACATCCCATTTTGTAAATGAAGTAATAAGTGGAAAGTGGTCACTCCCACATAGATCATCCCAGACCCTCCATGTACAATCTAAAAACATTTCAGCACTGCAAATAGTCAAATCAATTACAGAGTAAGTGCCATCATTTAGTAAACACAAATCATTATTATGTATAAAATCTTCCACTCTCTTTCCTTTAACATCACATCGATCTTCTCCCCATAAAGGATTATGACTGTTAAAATCACCCATAAGTATAAATGGAGTCGGCAATTGTGCTACAAGTTTATCCAATTCTTGCGTTGTAATAGCTTTACTGGGAGGTATGTAGATAGAGCATAGTGTAATGACTCTATGAAGGGTGATTCGTACTGCTATTGCTTGTATTTGGGTATCCAGTACAATATGACTGTGGATTATATCCTTATTAACAAAGACGGCTGATCCACCAGAAGGTCTTTGTACATTTGGTCCATATACACTAAACATCTTAAAATTTTTAACAGTCAAGGGATCATTTGGAGATAAATGGGTCTATTGAATACAATAAGCAAGGGGATTTAAAGCAGCTGTTGTAACTCCGCAAAGTTAGCTTTTAAACCCCGACAATTCCATTGAATTATATGGTTACTTATCTTCAAGTGGGGAAGATAGGTACAGGTCCTTTATTCTTGCACTTTGGAGAAAGGCTACGACTTCGACTAGTCATAGGTTCTGACATTTCAACATCTTTTGGATGGTCATGTTTTTTAGTTCTATTTTTGTCTTGATTTGATTGTGGAGTTACTGTGCTTTGAGATTTCTTTTTCTCTCTGGATTCTCTTTGTTCCAACTGGGTGTCTTGAGTCGGATTAGTTTGGATATATACATTCTTGCTTTTTGTGAAGACAAGTTCTTATTACTGCTTACAACTTGAGGTTTGTCTGTAGATATCCAAGTCAGTTCTGTCTGAGTACTAATTTCCCGTATGTTTGGTTTGACCACATCAGAATAGGATTTATTCAATGTGAAGGCAGGGAAACCTTCAACAAGTTTGCGAGCTTCAGGATAGCTCACCTTCTTTTGTATTTAATTTTTGTATTTCCTTTTCTTTAATCCAGGCAGGGGATTTCTTTGATGAAGCTGCATGATCACCAAGACAGTTTTTACATTTAGCGAGATTAGTACAGTTTGTTTCATGGTCATCCTTACCACAATTGTGGCAAACAGCCTTATTTTTGCATCCAGCAGAACCATGTCCAAATTTCTGCAATTCTTGCAATTCTCTGGTGCGGACCACTCCTTTGCTGTTATTCAGAGAAGGGTGACAGAATGCTTTCATAGTGACTCCTGCCAGATTTGTTGCTCGTAATAAGTTCTCTGAATTTGCTTTCCGAACACATTCCACCAAAATTTGTCCCGATCGCAGCTTTTTGATATCTTTGACTGTTCCTGCTATTCCTGTGATTCCTTTCTGAATAGCAAAAGGAGACAGTTTAGTGAGGGGGCTATCAATTGATAAAGACTCAAGTAATATAAATCTTTGCCAATTTTCTTTTTTTGAAGTAAAGATAAGATTAGGGGATGTACAGTGCCGCGGAAATCCACCGGATGTACACCAAAGATACAGTAATGATATACTTGAGCATATAAACACAAGATTTATACTACTCAATTGACCCTACGCCAGTGCCTTCTGGAAGTGGTGATAACTACATAGTTGATTGTGATTCAAAGCCAAATCCAGGGCAAATCCTGACAAGCCGATTGGTTGGAATGGGCCATTCCAACCTCTCGTCTAAATGAAGTAGGAGCCAAAGTGATGTGTTGGAAATATGGCGGCCTCAGCAAGCCAAAATCCTCAAGCACCAGGATCTCTTCCTCCACTGACACGAGTGGCAACCCACGGCACACAAGCTGCCCCATTTGTCGCCTCTTACGATCAGCAAGGGGGTGCTAGGGACCTATTCTACCCCGGGTCCCCACGGGGGGTTATTTCAAGAAACCACAGGAATTCAGAGGCGAGTCGTTACACATTGCGATAGAAAAGGAGATCCAGAGCTACTTAATGATCCCAGAGCCAGATGCTGTGGACAGGCTAGTGTTTTTATCACACAACTTGAAACGCATGTAGATCCAAAGAACCCCAGTCAATGGCAAAAAAAACAAAAAACAACAACAATTATATATGTTCAAGTTTCCTCTGTTCTAGTGACTTTTATATTATAAAGGCTATTTTACCTTTTAGTCTTTGAACTTTGTTTTTAGTAGATTCATTTGTTTAAATATACATTTTTTTTTTTCCTGAGTGCAATATTTGACAAATATCAAGGGTTTCAAAATTAATAGCTGTTACAGCTATTTACTTTTTGTGCAATATTGGACAGAACTTGAAGTTAGTCATTTAATTGAGAATACTATGGGCTGTTTTTTTATATATATCTTTGACTATAGAACATTTTACAGAAGGGAGTAATTTGTTTACCAAGGTTTTCTAGTCCTGTTTTTGACAGAAGTTTGCATTTAGATTATTTTATTTTAAATTTCATATTTGCTTGTATTCTGCACAGTTCACCTTACAACAGAGCAGTGAGATTTGTGTTGTTTCTACTTGAATGCATCAGTTTTAAATAATAAAAATACCCTTTCCAACAATATGTTTCGATTAATAATATATCTATCCTATTGACATTGTAAACTACCGGTAGTAAAATATAAGACATTTACAAACACATTTTTGAATAATGCAAAATATCGTTATCGGCAAAATCCCCCAAAATATTGAGATATAATTTTTGTCAATGTCGCACACCCCTACTCTTGACACAATGATAGTCAGTTTTGTAAATCTTAGACCTGTTGGCCACGTTTAGGGACACTGCCCACACCATCTTGTGGTGATATCACAACATTACACCACTGCCAGTGAGAAGAAAATGGCTGGAATATCAGCAAAAAACTTCTACCCCAGTTCCCGAAAGAAAAAGGACCCAGGTAAAAAATCTATTCAAATTATATGAATGAAACAAATGTATTTATGTACAATACTGTCTCTATCATTATATGGGGATTAAAATTTGACATATATTAGTAATAGTAGCAATCTAGGACATCAATAAATGTGAAGGACTCGTTTGAGGACATTGGGACTACATAACGTGATTTTTTTTCTACCATGTGGTTAGCTAAACATGGGAATATTTAGATGGATTGCATTAGCATTGAAAAAATAACATTTGTTTGTGTGTGTGTGTGTGTGTGTGTGTGTGTGTGTGTGTGTGTGTGTGTGTGTGTGTGACGAGTAAATTATAGTAAATAATGACACCTGTTTTTCAATAAAAAGCTTATAACAAAAGTATTTTTGCATTAATGTAAGCAATACAGACCAAAACACGTGCAAAAACAGAGTACATACCAGTAGTGTTGTTATAACGAGCCACACACACATCCACTGCTAAACGTTCCAGAGAGAGGGTCCAGTCCACTGACTAACGTCCCATAGAGCACTTTTAATCCAACCACACACAAAAACATGCAAAGAGAGCCGGGATCCAGTTCAAATGCCCAACCATTGCAGTCGGTTTAGTTGATGTCATGATGTGCTCGTCCAATGATATTGTCTTTACAACTGGAGCCAATAAGCGTATCAAATCGGCATGACTGACAGAAAATTTAGCCAATTAAGGAGCACATGAATCCGACACACCTGGCATTAATATTCCTCACATGGGCGTGATGATTTATTTATTTGAATCTGGCGCTCGCTCTCTCTCTCGCTCTCTCTCTCGCTCTCTCTCTCTCTCTCTCTCTCTCTCTCTCTCTCTCTCTCTCTCTCTCTCTCTCTCTCTCTCATACACACACACACACACACACACACACACACACCTGTCTTTTTACCGCTAACAACAGCCTAGTAAAAAGACAGGTTACTTACTGTAGGGAATTTATCAAATGGATGTTTTATTTGAGATCACTCGAAGCAGTGATGTTTTTTTTTTTTTAATTTTTCAAGAAAGAAACAAATTACAACAGTGAAAACATACAGCTCTTTGAAATATATACAATTTTCAACAATGTACCTGTTAAAAAATAATAATAATTTCGCACAGTCATTGGACAAAAAAAAAAACACAAAAAAAAACACAGTCAGATAATTGTTACATGAAAGACCTCATCATATTTAGTACATTTTCTATTATATCAAGTACATTTTCTATTATCAATTAATCTTAGTGATTTGATTAAATATTGTACTTCACACAAGAAATCTATATCTCCAGTCGGAATTTTCTTAAGAAACCTTTGTTTGTGAAAATAAAACTTTGCCACAAGGATAAGGAAGTTAACAGTGGATTTGGGTTTTCCTTAATATATAGATTACAGTTCATATTACATTTAGAAAAACAATAAGAGCTCAAATCATTCCAGAAAATTGAGGATACCTTACAAGAGAAAAATAAATGACAAATGATGTGGAAAATATAGAGAATGGGAACGTGACGTCAGCAACGCAATGCATTCGTGGACTTTAGGACATGACGCTAGAATGAGTAGTAGTGGAGGTAGATGTTAAAACGTGTGTTATACAGTTAAAATCTCAAATGGCACGCATTTTTCAGTTTACCAGCTTGGAAACATCAAACATGAAAATAAAACTCAATGACAATAAACAGCGTTCATCTGAGTTCATATATTTATTATTCATAACAGATGTAAACTTTCTGAACCGCTTGTATGTTCACACCATAAAAGGGCAATATGAACATGTTGGTTGAATAAATGATCCACTGGCTGAGATTCAAATATTAGTACATTCATTAAGTGAATGCAAGCAGTTCTTTAAAAGTATTTACAGTAGTTTTTTTTCCTCTGGTGATTCGTATTTGTTATCATTGTACGCTCCTAAGGCATGGCGGCAACTGCCCATAATGCAATGCGCAAGGACGCAGTTTCCTAGACTCTATTGAAGAGAGTGAAGACAGCGATGAAGGTGATATGCTTGAGGACGGAGAAGATGATCCTATTTTATATCGGTGAGTTGCTATATATACACATGCAGGGGGGGTGTGGGGGGCTTTGGGTGCTCGAGCCCCTGCCCTTTTTCAAAATTAATCAAAAGTGCCCCTCTCAGACAAATATCAATGATAATATTTGTGGTCAATAAAAAAGGACAATGTGTCCAATACTAATAAACTGCTCAAAAGTCGGAAAACTTCTGTTCATATTTTCATATGAGGCGTTGCGTGCGTTTTCGAGCCATATATGGTTCTTTCAGAGAGTGTCTGTGGCTTTACAGGAGAAAAGCATACCAAAAAAAAATGTTTTCATCAATAATCAAAGCTGTTGATTTAATTAAAAATCTATATATTATATATTTTAAAATATTATGTAGCGCCCCTCTAGCGTGCTTTACTATAATGAGAGGTGGCTATCCTGAGTTCTTTTACTATCTATCTATTCCAATAAGTGAGGTTTCAATAATAAAGGTATCAGTGTTTAACTTGTGTGTGTATAATTGATATATTTATATATAACTTATTATATGAACTATTTTTCTCCTTTAAAGCACTATTTAAACAATAATATTTACACTTCAAAAGGAAATTATATGCCTTGGACTTAGTTTTTATCCTTTACGTGTACACTTTCACTTTTAAACTGAAATTATACTATTTTCCTTAATTAACTCAAAACATCAAAAGAGTCAATAATCACTTTTCAGATCAGAAATGTATTCAAATACACATTAAAAACATAAGGGCCCAAGAAAAGAAAATAGCCGGCAAAACCCCTAGCTTAATGTGAAAAACCTTTCAAATGTTCAAATGAAGCAGGCCTGAATGTAGCTCGGCGTTGTAGCCTTAAACCAAATGGCTGCTTCACCACATAGGCCAAACAAAACAACGGTACCTTTACTCAATGTGAATGTACGCTCACGCTCACAGGATCACAGCAACAGAAGACAGGACGAGAAGATTCGCGATGAAGAGAAGGCGATTGGAAAGGAGAAGTTTGAAGATAATAGCTCCATCGTTGACGATCTCAGCAAAGTCCACCATTCGATAACGCTATCCGGCTCCGTCAGGGTCTTTGATCATCGTCGGTCTCACCATTTCACACAGGCTTCACTAATCGAGGTCGCTGGCCGCTAGCTTGTCAGCAAAGTCCATGCAAAAGCATTAACCACTCAATCAGCGGCTAACTTAAACTTATGTCTGTCTTTGTGTTGAGTTTATCACTCACACAGACACCAGTCACGTTTTGAGTCCTTGCCGAACACTTTTACAAACTCATCTGCATTCGCTTCCTTCACCACAATCGCGTTTTTTTCTCTCTACCCTCTCAACACCCGCGTTCGTCTCTCACTTCTCTGTACTTTGACCTCAACTGTGATTGGTTCATACACAAACTTTCAGAAATAAAATAAATTCACCAAACATTTGTGTACCTCTTTCTTCCTATTCTTACAGGCGAATTTAAAGCATTTTCACATATATTATTGCCCAACAAATATTTAACATTTTAACTGCTGTATTAAGTAAACAATAAACATTAACCAATAGGCATTTTTTCTCATTGCAAAATAATAACTTCATTGCTGGTCAATGAATGTTAACTTTTTTAACCTTTAATTTTATTTATTAACTATGAAATTATTTATTCAAACGGTATATCTTATACTAATGAATTTATTTCAACAGGGTTACACCCTCCCCCTTTTAAATGTCTGCTTGTCCTCATCAGACACTAAAACTAACAAGAGTCGTAAGGGCATAATAACTAATGTGTCTAGTGTTTTCCTATTTTAATCACTATCCCTCTGTGTACTATGGTCAAAGGCTCATCTCTCGATCTACCAGGCTCATCATAGGTAAGTCTAATAGTGGGCTTGGCAGTTCTCTTAGGTCTAGGCTCAGAGCTGGGCGGTCTTCTACTCTCCTGGACCTCAGATACTTTTTCGTGTTCAGACTCTAATCCAGCTTCACTAGTCTCTTCCGAGATACTTCTTGATCACACTCCTCAGGTTCCAGTTCAGAGTTGTGGTCAACCTCTTCTAGGTCTGAATCATTTTCACAAACATGTTCAACTCTAGGTTCATTTTCATGTTCTGTTTCGGGCTCATCTTCTGATTCAATTACTGACCTGGCAGTATTTAGCATCCTTGGGACAGATTCTCTCCGAGTGACACGGTGAGGAACATAATACTCCATGTCAGATGACGAATCAGAAAACTCCTGTAACTCTCGAGTCTCTGGTTTGAATCCCTTTGACTTCTATTACCAGTGTCTGTTCTGGTCTTGGGTTTTTTAGGTGGATCAGCATCCTGGTCAGCGAGTGGCATTCTCACCAGTTGTCCAATCGGAAGAAGGTGGTCCCTGTGTATAGTCTTTGTCCCTAACCTTCCATCCTCCCTTTTGATCTTAAACACAGGTAGGTTTGGCATTTTTCCAATGACAACATACGGATCAGGACTCCACTTACTTTCCAGTTTGTGCTTGCCTCTCAGGCCCAGATTCCGGAGCAGTACTCGGTCACCGATCTCTATGGACTGAAAAGAAACTTGGCGATCATACAACCTCTTGTTTCTTTGGTGCCGTTTGTCTGCAGCATCAGAGGCTAACTTGTAGGCTTGCTTCAAGTCTTCCTTCAGCTTTGTGACATACCTGGTGTGAGACTCATTTTCTATGCCATCCGGGGACGTTCCAAAGCACAAGTCAACAGGAAGTCTCGCCTCTCTGCCAAACATTAGATGGTAAGGGGAGTACCGGTAGCATCACATTTAGTGCTGTTGTACGCGTGGACCAAGTGATGCACATGTTGACTCCACGCACGCTTCTTTTCCTGGCCTAACGTACTTAGCATAGAGAGCAGAGTTCGGTTGAACCTCTCTGGCTGTGGGTCTCCTTGCGGATGATACGGCGTTGTCCGCGACTTGCGTATCCCCATCAAGGTCAACAGTTCTCGGATCAAACGGCTCTCAAAATCTCTTCCTTGGTCCGAATGGATCCTTGATGGCAGACCATAATGTAGGAAATATTTCTCAATCAGGACCTTTGCCACAACATGGGCCTTCTGGCTTTTAGTTGGGAAAGCCTGAGCATATCTCGTGAAATGGTCCGTGACCACTAACACGTTACTTATGCCTTTGGAGTCCGGCTCCATGGAAAGAAAGTCCATGCACACTAAATCCATAGGCCCATGGCTTACAATCTGGTGCAACGGAGCAGCTCTCTGTATAGGAGTCTTGTGAGTGACACACTCCCCACAGTTCTTGATGTATTCTTCCACTTGCAATGACATCCTAGGCCAAAAGAATCTACTTCGGAGCAAGTCAATAGTTCTTTCGTGTCCAAGGTGCCCCAGGTCATCATGCATGGCCTTCAAAACCATCTCCCGGAATTCTTTCGGCAGGAGGAGTTGACTGATCACCTCTCCGGATGGTCTCTTGCTGTACCGGTACAGCAAACCATCTTTCATTGCTAGCTTTCCAGCTTCTCTTTTCAATCTGGACAACTCAGGATTCATTTTCCCTTCCTCTTTCCAGCGTCCATGCTTGACGGCTTTGATGGCCGGTCCAATGGCTTCATCCTCTTCCTGAGCCTTCCTGAGACTCAGTTTGGACATGAGTTCCAGAGACTTTAACTCCATGTGTGTGGGAAACGCATACAAGTCAGGAACACAGTGGGGAGATGCTCCAAGCTGAGCAACACAGACCGGTGTACGGTGTGCAAACTCTGAGATGCAGACTCTCTGGCAGATGGTTTTCACTCCAGACTGAGGTATAGTCACCCACCCATTGTCATCCTCCTCTGGAATGTTCCTTGACAACAAGTCGGCATCAATATTCTGTCGGCCTGGGCGATACTGCACATCAAACTCGTACGTCGATAGGGCAGCTAGCCAGCGATGCCCCACTGCATTGAGTTTGGCTGTGGACAGCACGTACGTAAGTGGGTTGTTGTCAGTACGTACGGTGAATCTTGCCCCATACAAATAGTCGTGAAATTTGTCGACTACGCCCACTTTAGTGACAAGAATTCCAGCTGATGTATGGGGTAGTTTCTCTCTGCAGAACTGAGTTTCGGCTTGCAAAGGCAACTGGTCTCAGGCCTTCAGGATGTTCTTGGTAAATAACAGCACCAAGACCCTTCAAGCTGGCATCCACATGCAGGATGTATGGATGTTGTGGATTGGCAAATGCCAGGACGGGCGCATGTGTCAGACAGTGAATTATATGATGAAACGCATCTGTGCAGGATTTGTCCCATCTTTCCCCGAATGGCTCAGATTCTTTCAAGTAGACTTTATTCACATCGTGGGCATACTTATTTCTCTTCTGAGTTGGAGCATATCCCTTTGTGAGTTCAGTCAGTGGTCTAACAATTTCAGAATAGTTTTGAATGAATCTGCGATAATAACGCAAAATCCTAGGAAAGATTGTAACGTCTTCAGGTTTGCTGGCATGGGCCATGTAGTGACAGCCTCAATCTTTTTGGATCGGGGCAACTCCATCTGCAGACACGATGTGCCCCAGGTACTTGACCCTTGGCAGACAGATCTGGCACTTGTCCACTGAAAGTTTCAGCCCAACTTCACCGAGACGATCTAGGACCTTTAGCAGTCTCTCTTCGTGTTCCTCGAGAGTTTTCCCAAACACTATCACGTCGTCCAGGTACACCAGCACTTGTAAGAGGTTCATGTCACCGACAGCCTTTTCCATTAACCTTTGAAAGGTTGCTGGTGCCCCAGTAATGCCTTGAGGCATTCGTTCAAACTGGAAAAATCCTAATGGACAAATGAATGCCGTCTTCTCTTTGTCCTCTTCGGACATAGCTATCTGGTAGTAGCCTGAGCGCAAATCCAGTACAGAGAACCACTGACTCCCTGTTAATGCATTCAGCGCATCTTCAATGCATGGTGTTGTGTACTGGTCAGGTATGGTTCGGCTATTCAACAGTCGGTAATCTATGCACATCCTAACAGCACCAGTCTTCTTTCTGACTACAACTATTGGGGATGCATAGGGGCTTCGTGACTCTGTTATGATCCCTGCCTGCAGTAGTTCTTGTAAATGCTTTCTCACATCCTCGATATCTGCAGGGGCTAGCCCGTGATCGTTGTGGAAAGGCTGGGAATCAGAAAGTCGGATTCTGTGCTCTACTCCTCTTGCTAATCCCACTCGCGCATTGAGAAAACATGAGACTTCTGAGCCAGTTTCTTACATAATCTGGTCTTCCATTGTTCTGAGATAGGAGAGTCCCCAAAGTTGATCATGCTCTCATCGAAGTGAGAGGAAGCAGTCTCCTTAGGGGAATTGTCGCAACTGAATCAATGTGGTACACACTTCCAATCACTGCTCCCACCGGTATGGAAGTTTCTCTTGAGGAGTCATTTTTTAGTAGTATTCTCAAACTGTTGACATCTAGTGCCCCACTTGGGACAACCATGGGATGAAAAATCACATCAGCAGGTAAGGCAGCTGCGGGTGAGGAGTCTATCATCAGGATTTCTTGAGCAACAGGACTCTTCAGCTCGACTTTGCACACAACTTGAGTGTCACCATCTGGGGGTAAGACCAAGGGGCCTGGACCCATCCATCGTACGCGGCCAGCCTCCTCCTCTTGGACTGGAACTGCAACACCCTTCAGTGCAGGTTGATCTTCCTCGACACAAAGCGAAGGCCTAGTGTTCGGGTGACATCGATGCCATTATCTTTGCATTGATTTACTAAACGTCTAACATGGCTCGCATTGGTACCCACAATGACAGATGTCTTATCTTCAGTCCTAGGGTTAGGACATATGAGAGCTAGGACAGTTACAGTCTGACTGGTTCCTAACACCTCAGCTGGATACTCCACATCAACTACCACATAGCCACGGTAAGGGTAGCTAGCTCCAGACTCACTTAAACCCCACAGGGAAAGACCAGATACTGGCTGAATGGGGACATCAGACAAGTACTCCATGTACCAGGGTTCAAAAATGATCGTCACCTGAGAGCCACTATCTAACAGAGCAGTGCAGGGTTGTCCATTAACCTTCAGCGGCACCAAGCTAGGCGGCCCAACTAACCCATCAGGAATAGGCACACCCTCAGGCATGTCAGCTGTACTTTTCTCAACAGAACAGTTAACTGGATTAGCGGTGGCATCACTTGGCAGCTGGGTGTTCCTGGACAGCTTCAGAGCTTGGATAAGTCTCTTGATCACTTTAGCCTGGTTTTCTGGGCTTTGGCACTTCCTTGCGAAATGCCCATTCTCACCACATCGATAACAGAAGTTTTCCTCCGATCGTTGAATGATCGTTGTGGGCTGGCTACTGCCTTTGAGGTATTCACAGCTGAAACGGCAGCTTGGGGTTCAGCTACTTTATTTGTTACTTTCTGCTGCAAGCGCTTCATTTGTTTTTCAAAGCTGCTATCTCACTGTCTGAACTGCACTCACTGTACACTACATTTGGAGGAAATTTCTCACTGCTAACTGACATGTCAGGGGCTGGCTTAGACACGACAGCAGCAACCAAGGCCTTAAGTTCTTTGATCTCAGCCTTCAGGTTCTGAATTTCGGTCTGTTTCACATCCACATTCTGCTTTACATTTCCACCGTGCATGACAGGCATAATCTTCTTTCTTGATGCCTCATACTCCTCTTCTATTCGGATCTCCTTTAAAAGCTGGAGAAAAGTCGGGGGATTGGCTCTCCTCTCTCTCAAACGAAGGTTGACTAACATCAGATCAGAGGCTGTCGCACCACGCAACAACTGGTCGAGTCTGGCTCTATCTGCACATCCAAGGGAGACCATCTCTCTGCACCACCCTATTCAATGACTGTTCTAGACGTCTGAGGAAGTCAGACAGCTTCTCACTTGGTTGTTGCTGCAGTAGACGAAATGCAAAATACAACTCTTCTCCTGACTCTGCTGTCCCAAAAGCATGCTATAGGGCCTCTAAGCAGTCTTCGGGCTCACATCAGAATCACTGGCTCGTGCTGCTTTTACAATGTCAAGTGCCGGGCCTCTGAGACTTTCCATCAGCCTCCGCCTCTTCTCTTTTTGAGAACAGTCACACTCCTCCACCATGAGCCGTGCTTGACCCAACCAGTGGTCGAACTGCTCTTCTCCAGCTGGGGTGGGCAATAACCCAGAGAAAGTTCGTAGGCGGCGATAACTTCCATGCTCACTTGAGGACTTCGACGACTTGTCAAGTAAATCACTCACAGCTCGCAGGATGGCCTCTGTTGACTTAGCAGCAGCTTCATCCTCAGGGAACAATGTGCGGAGGTCTTCAACATGTCTACCTGGAGCTTGTTGCGTTCGGACATATCAACTTGTGTGGATGCTTCGCTATGATAACAGGCCACGGACTTCCACCATCAGTAGGAAACACTTCAAAGGGAACAATTTTGCCTTTTACTACTTCCTTACATTCACACAAGACCAAGTATTGGTTTAGGTTGTTGAAAATTCGGCCTCTGACTCACGTCCCAAGCACTTTACAGTTTGCATTGTCTCTTCTATTGCACTTGTGTCTACATCTTCTCGAATGAGCACCAGGACTGCATGAGCCTCGTCTAATGCCTCACCACGGCACCAGCCTTTTAATTTTGATACTAGCTCTTTCATACGTTCCATGTTGTCTTATCAATTAGTACTATTTAAAGCTTCAGAATGCTAATTTTCAATGTAAAATGAAAAACAAGAAACCCACACTAATTATCCCAGCGGTGCCTCCATTTTATGTAGCGCCTCTAGCGTGCTTTACTATAATGAGAGGTGGCTATCCTGAGTTCTTTTACTATCTATCTATTCCATAAGTGAGGTTTCAATAATAAAGGTATCAGTGTTTAACTTGTGTGTGTATAATTGATATATTTATATATAACTTATTAAATGAACTATTTTTCTCCTTTAAAGCACTATTTAAACAATAATATTTACACTTCAAAAGGAAATTATATGCCTTGGACTTAGTTTTTATCCTTTACGTGTACACTTTCACTTTTAAACTGAAATTATACTATTTTCCTTAATTAACTCAAAATATCAAAAGAGTCAATAATCACTTTTCAGATCAGAAATGTATTCAAATACACATTAAAAACATAAGGGCCCAAGAAAAGAAAATAGCCGGCAAAACCCTAGCTTAATGTGAAAAACCTTTCAAATGTTCAAATGAAGCAGGCCTGAATGTAGCTCGGGCACGTTGTAGCCTTAAACCAAATGGCTGCTTCACCACATAGGCCAAACAAAACAACGGTACCTTTACTCAATGTGAATGCGCTCACGCTCACAGGATCACAGCAACAGAAGACAGGACGAGAAGATTCGCGATGAAGAGAAGGCGATTGGAAAGGAGAAGTTTGAAGATAATAGCTCCATCGCTGACGATCTCAGCAAAGTCCACCATTCGATAACGCTATCCGGCTCCGTCAGGGTCTTTGATCATCGCCGGTCTCACCATTTCACACAGGCTTCACTAATCGAGGTCGCTGGCGCTAGCTTGTCAGCAAAGTCCATGCAAAAGCATTAACCACTAAATCAGCAGCTAACTTAAACTTATGTCTGTCTTTGTTTGTTGAGTTTATCACTCACACAGACACCAGTCACGTTTTGAGTCCTTGCCGAACACTTTTACAAACTCATCTGCATTCGCTTCCTTCACCACAATCGCGTTTTTTTCTCTCTACCCTCTCAACACCGTCGTCTCTCACTTCTCTGTACTTTGACCTCAACTGTGATTGGTTCATACACAAACTTTCAGAAATAAAATAAATTCACCAAACATTTGTGTACCTCTTTCTTCCTATTCTTACAGGCAAATTTAAAGCATTTTCACATATATTATTGCCCAACAAATATTTAACATTTTAACTGCTGTATTAAGTAAACAATAAACATTAACCAATAGGCATTTTTTCTCATTGCAAAATAATAACTTCATTGCTGGTCAATGAATGTTAACTTTAACCTTTAATTTTATTTATTAACTATGAAATTATTTATTCAAACGGTATATCTTATACTAATGAATTTATTTCAACAGGGTTACAATTACATAAATCGACAATGCCCGGGCCGTTTGTCATGTATATACACCAACCAATCGTGATCTGACAAAGTTCAGATTCCATCGGACAATGTGAAGTGGAGCGGTCATTTTCTGTTCTAATTCATAAATCGGTTGAAAATGGACAGACGAACTAATGTTTGTGGAACGATTTCCTGACAAAATGGATGTTAACTGACAACAAACAAATCACTGCACAAAACCAGCAGCACCTAAAGCCGCATTAATGTAAGTAGTGTTAAACTCACTTGTATTTATGTATATTGATACACGTTTACTATTTGATGAAACTATCAAAGTTAATGAAGCCCGAGTGCCACCGGCACCTACAGGCCAATCATGTGAAATGGTGGCATGAAAGGACTTTATTATATTACCATTTTTGATAATTATGCAGCATTATGAAAGAAGTCTCTGATGCTCATCAAGCCTGCATTTATTTGATCAAAAACAGCAACATTGTGAAATATTATTATAATAATGGTTTGCTATTTTAATATACTTTAAAATTAAAAGTATATGTATGCCTGTGATCAAAGCTGAATTTATCATCATTACTCCAGTCTTCAGGTTCACTAATCACAGATTTGATGTCAATGTTGGAAACAGTTGTGCTGCTTAATATTTTTTATAACCTGCTGTGATACTCAAGATGAAATATTTTTTGATTAATAAAATGTTAAAAAGAGCATGTAATAATATCTCACAATATTAGGCTACTGTTTTTTCTGTATTTTTGATTAAATAAATGTAGGCTTGATGAGAATAAGAGACTTCTTGCAAAAACAAAAGTTAAAATGTAGTATCTAAACTTTTCACACACACACACACACACACACACACACATATATATATATATATATATATATATATATATATATATATATATATATATATATATATATATATATATATATGTGTGTGTATTTATTTTATTATTATTATTATTATTTTATTATTATTATTATAATTTTTTTAGATGTTGCCTCTTTTTTACATTTGAGCCCCTGCCTCTGAAGAACTCTCTGCAGGTAAAACGACGAGGACTTTACACCCCTTCTGCAGTCCCACGGCTGATCCTCACAGCATCATACACTGTGTTGCAGTTGTTCCAGCTCTTTTTTCCACTTCATTGCTGCAGACAATTGTGAAAAAGCCAAATATCTATGGAGCGATGCAGCAAAAAGACCAAAAACAGTGGCAAGATATTTCTTGGGGGTAAATCACATTATGAAATAAATGCTTTTCTCCAAAACACTGCCTTTTTTTCAGCCATATTTGATCCTATAATCTGTATTCATACGTGTTAATCATGTTGATAGTTGATGTTTGTAAATTAAAAAAATACTACATATTAATCATGTACATTTCCTGCACCTGTCATAGACGTCCAGATGACATCCAAAAACATTACTCAGTTCAAAGGTCAAATGTTGTCCTGGAAATATGCCGATTTATTCAGAATTATAAAAAAAAAAAGTATAGAAAAATATGGCCTGGGCCACTGATGAGAGATTGATGAGAGATGAGAGTTGCTCACCCCTTCTTCCTCTCCTGCCTTGCCCCGCCACACACACTCCCCTCCCTTCTCCCTCCCATGCAAGAAACCAATCCGAGTTTCATCTCCCATTCCCTTTAAAAGCCAGTCGCGCTCACACCATGAGCAGATTCACTCTTTACATTGAGGGATCTAGACACCCTAAACCTTAAATACATGTGTATCGCCACGATTGGTGAAATAACTAGCCAATTTCTTTCATCATTATAGGCTACTGCAAATAGGTAATTCTGATACATGCAATATAATGCCATCAATAATAATAATCTTAAAACATAGTTAATAAATAAACATTGAATTCCACTTGTTCAAAGCACAGAAGATTCTGAATAAGTCGGCCTATTTTGCTTTACGAAAACTGAAAACTTGTGTTGCAAGTGTGACAGGGAACGCCCAAACAGAGAATTCATCTTCATTCTTCTCCTACACCCATCATCACTATTTGGCATCATTACTGAAGAAGAACGGATCTGAACTTTACTGTCACATCAGTAAACACTCTTTCTCTTGATGCTTGACTTGATTTTATTTTTGGTTTTGCTGCTGTCAAACCAAAGAGAAGTATTTGGAATTCACCTCCTAAAATCACAATTACATGAAAAGTCATGGCATTACTGAGGAGATAACACATTTCAGGTTTATCAAGCAGATTTCAGAAAATAGTAAATATAAATAACAAGAAACAGTTACAAATTTTTATAAAGTTAGTTCCAATAAAGTTCTAATAGTCTAAGATACTGTTACAAACCACAGATCTACAACTGTTGGTTTATTTTCATAAATGTAGTATTACATATATGTTAATTATCTTTACTTGTTCCTGCTCTAAGGTCATGGAATCTTTCATCCGCAAATCCTGCAACGTTGAAAACGGAATGGACTGCTTTCTTCACTGCATCATTCATGGAATCTGCCCGAGATCCTGCTTCCCCTCCAAGACATCCTCCAGTTAGTCCTGCACCTACTGCAAATCCGTTTACTACTCCTGAAGCTATGACAACAGCACCAACAGCGATATTAATGTTTTTCATTTCGTTATCAAGCTAGAAAAATATATATAGTATAATGTATTATACCAGACCAACGGCAGTCATCACCCCTGTCATCACTCCTACAAGCACACGTGCCAGCCAGCCTATTGGAAGAAAACACTTATTATTAGCAGTGTTGGGCAAGTTAGTGATTAGTTAAAGTTACTAGTTACTTCTTTTAAAAATAATTGAATCACTTTACCAATTACTGTAAATCAAAAGTAATTAGTTACTAGGGAAAGTAACTTTTAAATTACTTTTATGTCTGCTTTTTAAATGTAAATATGAGCAGAACTTAACATTCAAACACAATAAACATAATTTTTAGACCTATTTATTGTCATCAACAGGGTAACAGGCCAGTAGGGTGTTTAGTGTCCAGGTCATATCATTAATTTTCTCTGACCAGATATCTATCCACTTGTGAAAATACCAGAAGTATCTGGTTGTTTAAACCACATGTACATTTTACTCCTGGCAAATTGTTAAAAAATAAACGTGTGTGAGCGTGTTACCTATGTGACCGAGCATTCGTGCAGGGTTCGCCTAAAATACTTAGAAATAAGAAAACAATAAACGACAGTCGTCTGAACCTTGCTTCACTTTATTCTCCATCACACGTGCTAACCAGCCTCAAAAACCCGCGACACTTCAGTACCAAAAGTGCGCACGCACCAACCATATACTTCCTGCTTTGCTACTGTTCGGACGCTCTTGCTTACTGCTCGCGCTTTGCTCTATCGCTTCTATATTTTATCTCGTAATTTCGTAATTTCAACTTCTGTAAATCAGCACAGTGCTCAAACAACAAAGCTTGACTTCAATGATAAAATTTGAAACTCTGGTGACTGGATTACTACAAAAAAGCGGAATATTTCATCCAACCAGCCTCCCACTGCCATCAGCTTACATTCCGGAGAAGGGAAAACACAGCTGCCTACATTCAAAAGGATAAGAAAATGCCTCCTCTAGAATCTACTTGCTGCACAAACTGCCACAGACTTTTACAGAGGATTGCAGTTCTTGAAACAAAGTTATTTGGAACCACCAACCAGACGAATCACACAGAGCTTCAAAATGAACGCCCTCAGCACACTGCCGGTGAGTCCCATAAACATAGTGCTACCCAACAGGGGAAACAAATAACTGATCAACACACTAATCGATGGCACAAACTGGGAGCAAGACCCAAAGGGACCCGAGACATCAGATTGTCACGAGGCGTCACATACTGCAACATTAGCATGCTCTACCCCAGACACAAGGACTGCAAATGCTGATTTCCTACCACCAACTATACAACTTGAAAACAGATTTGAAGTATTAATGAATGTGGGTGATGAATCCCCAAATGTGATGAATGTAAACGAACACAGATCGTATCAGCCCGCAGCTAACACTGATACCAACAGGCGCTCAAGGTCGAGCAGACAGCGGCACTCAGCTCAGAGTGCAGCCGAGCCCAGGACTCTGATAGTGGGGACTCCACAGTCAGAAACATTAGCAGCAGGGATACAACTACATGCTGCCTTCCACAAGCTACAGTTTCTGACGTAAACAGGGAAATTCAGAACATTCTGATGAAACATAAGACTGCAAATCGACTTGTCATTCATGTGGGAAAATCGATATTCAGAGAGCAGTCAGAACTCATTAAGAGGGATTTCAATGTTTTTTGAAACACTTAGAAAACTAAAAGTTCAACCGTTCATCAGTGGACCACTTCCAGCAAGAGGAACAAATAGGTTTTCACGGTTACTTGGGCTTAATACATGGCTGCAAAAAACATGCAACATAAAGGGAGTGAACTTCATCGACAACTTTAATCTATTCTGGAGCCAGAGACAATTGTTTACATCAAATGGCCTTCACCCAAACAAACTTGGTGCAAGAGTGCTAAAGGACAATATTCACTTTTCCCTACACCATCCCTCAGCTGTGTGTGCTAACTCACTCGACCTGAATGGCACACACACACCTGAACAGACTATGGACGACTACAGGACTTCATTTCAGCATCTGAATGGACATGCAGCTGTCACACTCCACAAGGACACTGATAACATCACGCAGCCACAACAGCCACTGCTCACGGACACACTCCCATCTGAGTCCCGCCCACAGTGCTCACCACAGACAGACTGTGACATATTAGAACTAACACAGATTGAGGACTGAACAGTAACATCTCTGCCCATACTGTGGAGGTGCACGAAAGGGTGGGCTCTAAGGGGGTCAGACTAGTGAACTGTTACGCTTTATGACTAGTCTGAACAGGAAACTGCATGAAATGTCTAAGTCACTCCATGAAATGGATGATAACATAATTCAGCCTCCGATAACACCAGAACAACAGCCACCCTCACCAGACATGTTATCCCTCTCACCAGCATCCCCGCTTCTGAGCTTCTCAGAGAGAATGGAGCAAATGGTCTATGCTGGAACCAGACTATCACACTCGATTTCTGCGAGCCCCAGATATCAACCAAAGAGCGCCGAGCCCCACAACCATCAAAGCCTGTGGGCCCAGCTCGCTCTCAGCCTCCTCCTGTGAGATTTCTTCGGTCACAACGCCAGGGCCAACACCCTCCTCCATCTGTTGTAGGTGAACCCAAAACAACTGATACCAGCTCTCAGTGATGTGTGTTGGGTCCCCGCCATGATAACAGTAACTTTATCAAATGTTTACAGAACGAGCGGGAACCCAGTGTGCCTGTCTCTTTCTCTATTTCAGTTCTGTTACGTGATAGAAAGTGTAAGACCTTCTCAGACCGTATAGCAAACCCATCTAATCTGCTGCCTATTACATGTCAAACTAAGATTACTGTGGGGGAAAAAATTAATACTGTTAAGTTAGCACTTTTAAATATCCGTTCACTTAAGAACAAATCATTTCTAGTCAATGACTTAATAACCACAAACAACCTAGATTTTTGCTTCTAAATGAAACTTGGCTTGAAGAAAACTGCAGTGCAACAGTCCTCAATGAAACAGCTCCTCCTAACTTTACTTTTATGAGTATGTCCAGAGCGTTTAGAAGAGGTGGGGTATTGCTGCTCTTTTTAAAGATGTCTATCAATGTAAGCAAGTGTCATTTGGTGACTATCTGTCTTTTGAATATCTGGGTATTGTGTTAAAGGTGCTCCACGCATCCTGCTTATCAGTGTTTACAGGCCTCCAAAATACTCTCCATCCTTTACTGAGGACTTTACAGAGCTGTTATCAATAATCTCCTCAGAGTTTGATTGTTTTGCCATTGCTGGGGATTTTAACATTCACATAGACAATGCTGAATCCAGTACAACAAAAGAGCTCATGACTGTTCTTAACACTTTTGATTTGACACAGCATGTACATGGTCCCACACACAATCGTGGACACACTCTAGACTTACTTATCAGCAAGGGTCTAAACATTTCATCAATTGTTGTTAAAGATGTAGCATTATCTGATCATTTCTGTATTTTCTTTGATATTTCAATCTCTCCTGCCATTGAAGCTAGATCTGTCGCTGTCAAAAGAGAAGCTTAAATGAGAACACTAGTGAGCTATTTATGAAGGCTATATCTCTAACACCAAGCATATCCGCAGACTCTGTTGATTCTCTCCTTGACTCCTTTAACTCAAAAGTTAAGAGTGTAATTGATAATATTGCTCCTGAGAAAGTCAAGAAAAAGAGTGGAAGACAGAAAGCACCTTGGAGAAACTCAACGGCAGTGCAAATAATGAAAAGACAATGCAGGAAATCTGAACGCATGTGGCGGAAGACAAAACTTATAATCCATTATAACATCTATAAAGACAGCCTTCATGATTTCAATGTGGAACTAGGCAAGGCTAGACAGACCTTCTTCTCAAATATTATAAACAGAAACATAAACAACACGCACTCTTTTTGCTACTGTAGAGAGACTGACAAACCCCCCGAGTCACATTCCCAGTGAAATGCTCTCTGACAGAAAATGCAGTGAGTTTGCTTCCTTCTTCTCAGAGAAAATAAATAATATCAGGAAGGCGATCAGCACATCCGTGAGTTGCTCTGGGTCAGTCAGATCAGACCACAACCTCGGAAAGTTACTATGTCTGATTTTGAAGCAATTGATTATAAAATTTTAGAAGAAACGGTGCAGCACCTTAAAACATCAACCTGCCTCCTTGACACACCCACTTCTTTTTCAAAAGTGTGTTTAACTGTTTAGAAGCAGATCTGCTAGAAGTGGTAAACTCATCACTTCTCAATGGGAATTTTCCAAACTCCCTTAAAACCGCAGTAGTTAAGCCTCTTCTGAAAAAGAGAAATCTGGATAACTCCATATTGAACAACTACCGACCAATCTCAAATCTCCTTCATAGGCAAGATCATTGAAAAAGTTGTCTTCAGTCAGCTGAACAAATTCTTAAGCTCAAACGGATACTTTGACAATTTTCAATCTGGTTTCCGACCACATCACAGCACAGAAACAGCGCTCATAAAGATCATAAATGATATTCGCCTCAATACAGATACAGGCAAAACATCAATTCTGGTGCTACTCGACCTCAGTGCTGCATTCGACACTGTTGACCATAACATACTTCTTGAGAGGCTGGAAAACTGGGTCGGACTTTCTGGGATGGTCCTTAAATGGTTCAGGTCGTACTTAGAAGGAAGAGGTTATTATGTGAGTATAGGTGACCATAAGTCTGACTGGACATCCATGACTTGGAGTCCCACAAGGGTCAATTCTAGCACCACTCCTATTCAACCTGTACATGCTGCCACTGAGCCAAATAATGAGAGAGAACCAAATGGCTTACCACAGCTATGCTGACGACACCCAGATCTACTTAGCACTATCACCTAATGACTATAGCCCCATTGACTCCCTGTGCAAATGCATTGATGAAATTAACAGTTGGATGAGCCAAAACTATCTCCAGTTAAACAAAAACAAAACTGAAATCATTACATTTGGAAACGAAGATGAAATTCTCAAGGTGAGCATATCTTGAGACAAAAGGTCTAATAACAAAAATCAAGTCAGGAATCTTGGTGTGATTTTGGAGTCAGACCTGAGTTTCAATAGTCATGTCAAAGCAATAACTAAATCAGCTTACTATCATCTGAAAAATATTGCAAGAATTAGATGCTTTGTTTCCAGGCAAGACTTAGAGAAACTTCGTTCACGCTTTCATCAGCAGCAGGGTGGACTATTGTAATGGTCTTCTAACCGGCCTTCCCAAAAGACCATTAGACAGCTGCAGCTCATACAGAACGCTGCGGCCAGGATTCTGAGCAGAACAAGAAAATATGACCATATCACGCCAGTCCTCAGGTCGTTACACTGGCTTCCAGTTACATTTAGGATCAATTTTAAAGTATTATTACTTGTTTATAAATCACTCAATGACCTAGGACCTCAATACATTGCAGATATGCTGATTAAATACAAACCCATCAGATCACTCAGATCATCAGGATCAAGTCAGCTAGAAATACCAAGAGTTCACTCAAAGAAAGGAGAGTCGGCGTTCAGCTATTGTGCCAGCCATAGCTGGAACCGGCTTCAGAAGAGATCAGATGTGCTCCAACAGTAGCCACATTCAAATCTAGACTCAAAACACATCTGTTCAGCTGTGCCTTTACTGAATGAGCACTGTGCAACTGTACGTCCGACTGATTGCACCTATTCTAATCTATGCATCATCTTAATTTTTATTTTTATTTTATTTTTATCTATATATACACTGTAATAATTTTATTCTTTTTAAATATCTTTACAACTATATATTTCTATTGTCTTCTTATTTTAAAAATTCTCTTTACAACTGTTTTTAATTATCCTGTTTTATTTTTAAGTCTTACACGTGGTATTCTTAATTCTTATCACTATTTTAATTTCATTTTCATGTAAAGCACTTTGAATTGCCATTGTGTATGAAATGTGCTATATAAATAAACTTGCCTTGCCTTGCCTTGCCTTACTGCAAGCCCCGAGGGGAAAATACATTGCACACAAATATACACAACGAGCGCCAGAACGTACCAAATTAATACATCATGACAGGATCAAATGAAGTCTGTTACACCTATGTTGTAGTCAGATCCCACATGAAAAAATACTATAGTATATTATTAAAATTACTCTAGTAAATACTATAGTGTTTTTGAACCGTAGTAAATATACTACAGTCAATTAACAAAGTGTAGTAAATACTATAATATACTACAATATACTACAATTTACTGTAGTCTCAACTATAGTATGGTTCAAAAACACTATAGTATTTACTAGAGTAATTTTACTGTAATTTTACTATAATATACTATAGTATACTATAATATTTTTTCATGTGGGTGGTTATAATAACAGTAAAATAAAAGTAGGATCATTTATTTATGACATTTATTCACAGTAACACTGATATAATATTTTGAATAGATCAAACAAGCATGATTTAGCGGCATAGCATCTTTAGAAAAGGATGACAACCAAATGAAAGGTTTTCTGAACTCTTTTTTTTGGCTATGGGAATGTTAAAATGTCCAGTTTGCTTGATGTTAGTGGAAGCTTTTTTCCCCAAGATTATAATGTAATGTTCCTGAAATATTCTTAATTTTAACAACTCATTCTCCACATTAAAGTCCTCCTCAAAAACGTTAACAATGAATCCAGTGGAGAGCGTTACAGTGACGTGATGCACAGAAAAAATCCCTAGTATTAAATTAACACTACTCATGTCTATATGGGTCTAATCTGTGTCAAAGTATCACTGAAGCAACTACAGATAATGAGAAAACTAAGTTATTAAACATTATTTATGCCATACATCTATAGAAGTTCTTACTGATAATTAAATGTTGATGTTTTATTGAATGTCTCACTTGAAGTCACCATTATGGTGATCAGTGTTTGCTTTAGCAGTCTTTCAGCAACTGCAGTCGTGTTTTCTAGTGTTTTAAAGAGACATGCATGAAAACAGCATGTTTTTGCTTCCATTAAAAAAATGCACTTTCCAAAACTGCAGCATGGTAGAATAAAAGATCTGTGGAGTATTTTGAGCTGAAGCTGTATAGGTATATTCTGGGGACACCTGAGACTAGTGATGGGAGCTTTTCAAAACTTTGAATCATTTTGCGAAGCAATTGGTTCAATGATGCCACATGCTGATCCAACACAGTCTCACTCCCAACTCGTCACATATTGCCGCTTGGTCAGGACCCCTGGGCGTCACTTTTTAACGCACAGGGTACCCCTTAAGCGTCATTTTTCGACGTTCAGGGTCACTCCACTGATTCCAAGGAGAAGCCTAGGGCGTCATATACAGACGTGTTGGGCACGTGAATGTTATCATCGTGATGAAATTATTTATTGGGTTATAATTTTTCCATTATGACATGTTGGAGTGTGATTCTCAATGTAATCAGCCAGCACACTTTTATTTAAATTTATTTATTTTTATTTACGCTATTCGGACACGTTTGAAACAGCCCCAATCCATCCCCCCCCTAAACCTGCCCATTTGCGTATTATATGATATAAAACACAGAATATAACAGACAAGAGACACACTTTATTGAAAAGTCCGGCTATTGCAACTGTTCCGAGGCCAAACGATTGATTTGTGTGAAGAAAAGACCCAAAAGCAATCACCGTCTCCACGGTACCCCTCGGCGTCACGATATGGATGAAATGGGAACTCCATTGCTTTCAATGGGAAACCTTTGGCGTCAACAGAAGACGCAAATTATATCGGTATGAAATCGCGCTGAAGAAGTGAAGTCTCATTCAGAACGCATCGCGATGTTTAGCGTCAGTCAGTTCACGTGTGCCACATGTGGGTGAGTAGTCAAATATTATGTCCTAATGTTTGATATAAAGTATGTTCTGCTTGTCGCTATCGATCAGAATAGGCTTGTTTGAGATGAGCAAAATCTGCGCAGAACCGATCAGCGAGATGCATGCCGGTTAGAAATGTGTCCGAGGGCGGTCCGCCTTCCTCTGGTGTCATGCTGACGTATGTCAAAGAACTCTGGCGAGCGAAAGGCGGATGTGTCGGATTCTGCAGTCGAGCGCAGTTGCTCTCCACCGACTGCGCTGAGCAAAAGCATGATGGGAAACGGCTTACTGACGACACAGCTTAATGCTCATTGGTTTAAACAAACGTGACAGGTGGTTCTTTTTTTAAATGTTTGATTTTAAAACTCTGATATCATGTTTTAATGTCTATAAATGATGTGTGAATATTCCCAAACTGTGCGACAGTGCGACCTCTCAGTGGGTTATGTGATTGTTGTCATATTTATAAAAATATATAAAAACATGTATGTAATTAAAGTAAAAATGATTATAAACACGTCTTTCGAATGGAAATAAATAACAAAAACTTTGAGTGTCTTGTTCATAATATTTATTTTCATATAAAAGCAACAGAACTTAAATTACATCCAGTTTATCAGCAACAGTGCATGAGTGTGAATCCCGGGATATCCGCCTTTGATCTCGCAGGTGTCGGATCCACTACGAGAAGACAGAACTGTCCGTCTTGCCTGCACTTTTTTCACTCCTTCCTTCACTGCAGCCGCCTAATCTCGCCATCATTTCAGGCGAGGCGAGGCGCATCTCAAACAAGCCTATTATGTTCAGTCACTGCATTATATCTGTCATCTCCACTGAGGACTTGCATTTCTTTGCTTTCTAAATCAACACATCTTGCTAATAGGGTAATTGCACACTGTCACGTGACATGCTATAGACCTTTAAACAGTTGTTCATATTTAATAATAACTATCAGTGTAGTTTCAACGTGGAATTTGTAGAAGAAGCACAATAAAAAAACAACACTTGCCACACTTTTACCACAGTAACCTTAGTTTTAATGTGATAGGTGCAGTAAAAGGACAGCAACCTCAAATCTTACCATGCTTTTACCACAGTAACCTTAGTTTTAATGTGATGTTTGTTGTAAATAGACAGTAACCACAACAATTACCATGCTTTAAATGCATTTTATGTAAATCCAAATATTTTAATCTAAATAGTTCTTTTTCCTGTATATAATGCAATATATTATATATTATGACTTTTTTTTCTCTCTTTCTTTTTTTACCTGAAAAGACCAAAAGGGCCTTCCGGACTCAGTCAGCCCATTCTTGTTTGTGGAGAAGTAACGGAGATGACCAAAGCTGCAACAGCAAATATTTGCAAAGGTATGTATGTATGTGTTGGTTTGAACCCTTTATCAAACATATTATTCAGCATTTGTTGTTACTTAACTGCTGTTATCCTGCAGCTTTTACTATAACTCCTGCCATTGGCTACTGCCTCAATTCCTGTACATATGTATTGTTGTGCCCTTTCTTGAAATGTAGTCGGATGTCCCACACACTGTCAGAAAGTTTATATTAAGTCCATTGTATTCTTTAAAATTATTTCAAATTGGGCTCTGTCTGTTCATGTAATGTTACATGTCTCTTCACACCTCATAACCTATCGCTGTTTGCAAGAGTGAAAATGCTCACATGACATCAGATATTCGATTATTTTGTCATACTCAGATCAGTTGCACTGTTGATAACGTCAACAAAAATCAACATTTTTAAACACATTCATAAGATATAGCTTTGTATTAAAGATATACTCTTAATAATGGGAATGCACACATATCAGTGAACTTATTACATAAATGCATTTATTTGCCTTAACTTTCTTACGACCTCTTCTGCTAGGAGTTTCACTATTTGCATTTTTACCATTCTGACCTTGATTTGATTCTATTTGATTTGAAGAATTTATTTCACACACTTCATCATTTTAAAGACAAAATTAACATTAGTTACAGAAAGGTTATTGTGTGTAAAAAGGGAAACCCCAAAGAAGCTACTCAAAGCTTTTAGGAGGGGGTCCAATAACACCATACAACATATAACATACAAGAACAGAAGCTCAATCCATAAACACACATAAATATAAATACAGCAAGACAAACACTACAGCAAACAGACGATCCCAGCACAAATGTAACACTTTTAAAATGATCAAAAAGTATATGTCAAAAGCAGTTTTTCCTTAAATGTTTTTCTTGAAAACAGAGACAGAATGCAACAATTTAAGGTTTTCCTCAAGCTCGTTCCAAATCTGTGGACCTCTACAGACAGCACTCAGGCTCGTACATTTCAATCGTCATATTTTACCAGTAATTAAATGTTTTTCCCTTGTGTGAAATGTATGCTGGGGTCGGCTGATTGGGACAAGTTCACACAACCTATAATTTAACTTACGAACAACCTGGAATATCATACAGGCATTATGAAAAATATTATATTCAGTAAGTCTTAATAGACCAAGGCGATGAAACAAGGGGCGCGAAGGGGTATTTTGCTCAGACCACGTTAATACCCGTATAACTTTTTTCTGTAAAGACTGTATTTTTTTCAGGTAACTAGTAGAAGTGTTACACCATATGACGTTGCAATAGTTTATATGGGACTCAAACAAGGTTATATATAAGATGACAAGTGCTGACTGTGGGAGAACATTTCTTATTTTGAAAAATACTCCAACGTATTTTGATAATTGTTTTATTAGCTGGTCAATATGACATTTAAATTGTATACATTCATCAATAAAGATTCCGAGAAATTTAGTGGTATTTACTCTTTCAATAATTTGATCATTTATTTTTAAGACAGAAATGCTTATTTGCCAATTTATTTTGTTTGGAATGAAATACGATGTAGTTTGTCTTGTTTATGTTAAGAGATCATTTACTGCACCGAAACCAGATACCAACATTTCTTAGCTCTCTATTTATTATTTCTTCCATTACATCTGGACTCTTATGTGACATAAATACGTTTGTGTCGTCAGCAAATAAAACCTTGTGTGAAGCCATTGTGGAGTTTTCAAAATCTTTTATATATATCAAAAAAAGAAGAGGGCCCAAAATGGATCCCTGAGGGACTCCACATTTAATGGGTTTACTTTACTGAAATGTGTTCATTGATACTTACATACTGCTGTCTACCAAACAAATAACTTCTGAACCAGCTAAGAAGGGCTATTCCTCTAACTCCATAATGCTGTAATTTATTCAATAGGATGTCAAAAATCAATAGTATCAAATGCCTTAGATAAATCTAAAAAAAATACCAATACCGCTATCGCCTTTATCAATGGCGTCATTGATCTTTTCAATCAGATTGAGTACCGCCATGCATGTGGTTCTTTTTCTTCTAAAACCATATTGAGAAGAAGCAATAATATTTAATTTATCCAGGTAGCCATATAGACTACTGTACACTACTCTCTTTAAAACCTTAGAAATTATGGGCAAAACCGGATGATAATTGTACATATCATGTTTATCCCCAGATTTGAACACAGGTATCATTCTGGCAATTTTTGTCCTTTCTGGTACAATTCCAACTAGCAGAGAGAGAGATTAATACAGTAAGTCAATGGCTCCATGATATCAAATGCTATGGCTTTCAGAATTTTACTACAAATTCCATCCTCCCCAGCAGTGTACGAACTGCGTAAATTTGTAATTATTTTACAGACTTCATCACAATTACTTGGTTTCATAAAAAAATAATGTGCATAAGAGCCCCGTAAATAGTAGTCGAAAGTGATACCCTGAGGTTGAACTATTTTGTTAGAGAGTTTTTCCCCAAAAGAGTTATGACACAATCTTAGTTTTTTTGGTTTATGGAGAATAATATGTCCTCCAGTTTACCCTCGAAAACATCAAGGTCAGAGACAGGTGGGCGATAAATCACTCCTACTATAATTTTTTTTTGCATTAGTGAGATTTATCACCACAAAAAGTGAATCAGAATGATTGTCATCTAAGACAATGTCATCACAAACATTAATTTGATATCTGGAGTGAACATATAAACAAACACCACCACTGGTACGGCCAAGCCTATTAATAATGAGCTTATATCCATCTAGGTTAAGAATATCAGTAAAGGTCTTATCATTAATCCAGGTTTCACTGCAACCAATAACATCAAAGCTACAGTCAAAATTAGAGAGTATGTAGCTAATTCTTCATGGTGTTTACACAAGCTTCTAATGTTAAGGTGCAGAAATGAGCAACTGTTACTATTTAAGCTTTGTAATTGTTCAGGAGTGTAATATCTGCAATTTAAATGATTGTCTATATCGATACAATGTTTTATATCCTCTCCATCATAATTCAACTCATCAAAGGCCATATGAAAAGATAGAATCGTATTTAAATTGATTAGTCAAAACGTTTGCTATAAAAATAACATATACACACAAAACCCATACATACATACACGTACATGTTTACACAGATAACGTTAATCTTCTGCTATAGTAAACTAAACTAGCTCTCTACCCACAACATTATGTTGAGAACTTATACAACTTTAGAATATACTTAAGAAAAAAACAAAATTGCTCTCCCCTTTTTGAGATGCATACATTAAGAACACATGATAGGGGAAGATAAATCACCTCTGGAAAACATGTCTCAGTAGTAAAGCCTTTGAACGTCATAAATCAGAATCAAGCCCGTAGTCATCAATACTTTGCTTAACAGTCTGGTGAAACATACGACTGTATTTCGAGGACATGCTTACACACGCGCTCCCCGGGACAGTCCGATGCAATCGTGCACAATGATTTAGTGAATGGTGTTAGTTTGACGAAAAGATGCTATATAATCTTTAGCTTCCGCGACTGATGTAAATCCTTCCCTGCCTCCCTCTTTCAGTTTAATGGTGAGCCTGGTAGGGAACAGCAGGGCTGGTTTAAGTTCAAGTTTATATAGTTCAGTCATTACCTCTCGGTATTGTTGTCGTTTTTCCAAAACCTCCGGAGCGTAATCCTCATATATGGAGATCAGGTTATCCCGGTACTTTAGCTTCCCTCTCATTAACCGAGCTTCAAAGTAGTGGGATTGTACCCCTCAATAGATTCCGGTAGACCAAGCACTTTGATGTTCTTGCGCCGGCTACGAGATTCAAGATCAAATACTTTAGCAACATGTTTAGCGTTACTCTCAGTTAGCTTGGTACATGTAGTTTCCAGAGCTAGCAGGCGTTCGTCCTGCAGGTTAGCATTCAATTCAAGCTCTCCGATCTTCACAACGTGATCCGTCACCGTAATTTGAATACGATCAAGCTTTTTTAAGTTTCTCCATTGCCATTGAAATCAGCTGTAAGGGCTTTTCGGTTCTCTTCTAATAAGGTGGCTATGGACGCCAATGTCAGCACTTCTCCTCCGTCGTCAGGACTCTTCCCAACTTTTGGAGGCATGATTGAGCCGGATGGTAAAGTTTCTTCTGTTTTAAATGATGTTCAGTCAAAGCATAGTTTGATTTAAGTAATTAATGCAACCTAAGTTGTGGGAGCATGGCTCAGCGTGTACGTGTACCTACGTCATTTCCGGTAAAAATATGACTTCCTTGTGGCACTGGAGATCTTGGGGGTGTTTGAAGCTACATAGTGTTGTACTTCCTGTCGAATTTTGTCATTGGCTCTTTTATAGTTTTGTTAACTCTCCATTGTTTGCGTTTCTGTCTTTGCTCCCGTTTTGAAAGTTGTGAGATTACTTTAAGCTTTCCTGTTTCTTTTCTTCTTTTGTATCTTTCCTTTTCTCTGTCAATGTACTGCTGATATTTTACAGGATCTTCCTTCAATTTTTTTCTATAATCTCTAGACCTTTCCGTTGATTTCTTGGGAGCCATTCTGGTTGAAAAATAAGAAAAAAATTGTTTTACGAAGTAAGGCATCTCACTTAAGTTTCATTGTAAAATCACACTATTATGCTTCTTTAACTTAATTTATAAACACATAATATGATATAGATAGTGACACAGAACATGTCATTACATCACAACAAGTTGTGTGTTGGTAATGACGTGTTGCGGTAATGACATTTTAAAATGTATTCAGGAAAAAAGATGCTAGGTCATGGATTTGCTAACATCACTCAACAGCTAGTACAAAAAGAACTTTAAATACACATAAATCATGTGAATATATATTTATAAAATTTTTGCTGCTACTGCATTTATGGTAATGACGCTGAATAAGTCTACTCCATGATCAGAAGGAATTCATGATTAAATGACTTACTTTTTCAGACATCAAATATCACTGTTCTTCCATGGCTGACATGTGCTCCCCTGCTAGTCTTCATTTCCATAGTCTTCATTTCCACGGCATAAACCAACACAGTGCCCCAGTACTTGAGCGAGCTCTTAACACATTATACTCCATCACGTCTACTGCGGTCTTAAAACTCTGGCCAGTTGATAACGGCAGGCGGTCGATCCTTTTCCTATTTAAACTCTGGAACAGACTTCCTGGCACTGTTTGGAAGCAGACACACTCAGTTTAAATCTAGACTAAAAACACATATCTTTACTATAGCATACACTAGAACATTATCAATTTATATTATTCAAATCAGTAAATGATTGTTAAGCTGCATTAACTCAGCCGGAACCGGGAACACTTCCCATAACACCTGATGTACTCGTTACATCACAAGAAGAATGGCATCTACGCTAATGTTAGTCTCTCTGTTTATCCCGAGGTTAACTGTAGTCATCCGGGCCGTATCCTGATCAGATGGTGGACCTGCGCCCAGAGATGACCAACGCATCCCTGAAGTGTCGGCAGAGAGCGTGCCAATTAAACTCGCCCTGTAAATGCTGCATCGACACGGCATCCTCATTAAACCTGTCTCCGTCGTGATGACTCCAATCTTTTCGAATAATCTTACGAATATCTATATGACTTCTGACCTGTAATGTTGCCAGAATCATAATCATACATTATTTGTTAAATCGGCCACAGGAGAACTGGCATCCCGATTAAGCCTGGATTCTCCCAAGGTTTTTTTCTCCATTCTGGCCCTGAGGAGTTTTAGATTCTTGCCACCTTCACCTTCACCTTTTGGCTTGCTCAGTTGGGGACACTTAAATTTCAACTAAATTACCGATCTGCCCGCATTGACACTAAATGATCATTTAAATGAGCTGGATAACATCACCGTTTTCGCCATAGTGGGACAGTGTGAAGCTGCTTTGAAACAACCAGCATTGTAAAAAGCGCTGTATAAATAAAGGTGACTTGACTTGACATTTTTTTTTAAATTTCATCCAAAAATCAATGGTAATGGCATTGAAGCAGCACTCCTAACAACAAGAGCTCAGACAAAATACATATTATTAACTAACACACACACCAAAACCAGGAAAAGAAAAATACAATACACCACATACTGCATTAACCCACCCTGAACCACAGACACAGTCGCGATAACAGAAGCCAAACCACATTTGGAACATCCACCAATGGCTTAAATAGACAGGCACCAGTTAATGCCCTTCCCCAACCATTCAATCAGAAACTCATGCCTATCATGCCACAATATATTTCTATAGATCACACTGGGCTTTAAATGTTGCCAGATCACTGCCAAGTCTTCTAGGAGAAAAATATGATAAAAACACTTTCATGACAGCAAAGCAGTTTTTAATAAATTAAAGTACAGTGGAAAACATGCAGATTTTGAATGGATTTTCTTCTTTATTCTATCAGTCCTCAAACCCTTTATTAAACAAGCAAGCTCAAATGAATCCACTTTATTCTACTTGACTTTGCAGATGACTGTTTCACACACATTAACTAAACTTGTTATAAGGTCAGGGCTCATTTTCCCAGAGCCCTATCATTTTTATTACCTTATTACTAACCCTAACCCAAACTTAATGAACTCTGACCTTTTGTGATTCCGTAACTTCAACCGTTTCTTTAGATCCATCAACTCAAGGCCGGTTATACTGAGAGCCGTACGGCAGTTCTGGGGAACAGAAAACACCTCGACTTCACACAATAAACTGCATCATATTAAGAAAATACTGAGCACGGCGACATTTTACAGTTTCCCACACTATAAAAAATAAACCAGTAGTTAATACATACATATATATATATATATATATATATGCAGCACTGCAGCACTTTATCATAAAAAACAAAAAACACAGGAGCAACATTTTAGTTTTTATGGAACTGAACTTAAATGTACGATACAAAGGCTGTAGCCTATATTTCATTAGCTGATATGATGTAGAGCGGGCCTTACATTTGACACACATTAGATGTCACGTGGTCTAATCTCTGTGTGTGAGAGAGAGAGAGAGTGTGTGTGTGTGTGTGTGTGTGTGTGTGTGTGTGTGTGTGTGTGTGTGTGTGTGTGTGTGTGTGTGTGTGTGTGTGTGTGTGTGTGTGTGTGTGTGTGTGTGGGCATGTTTTTCTGAAATATCAGGACTCAAATGTGTATAATGACATGGGTATGACACAGGTATTACAGAAGAGGGTGAAATATGAGGACGTTCCCCATGTCCTCACTTTTCAAAATGCTTATAAATCACACAGGATGAGGTTTTTCACAGGAAGTAAACTGTGCAGTCTCCTGTGATGGGTAGTGTGTGTGTGTGTATGTGTGTGTGTGTGATGGGCAGTGTGTGTGTGTGTGTGTGTGTGTGTGTGTGTGTGTGTGTGTGTGTGTGTGTGTGTGTGTGTGTGTGTGTGTGTGTGTGTGTGTGTGTGTGTGGACTGGTAATCCCTACGGTATGGGGACAAAATGTCCCCACAAAGATGGCAATATCCAAATTTTTGTCCTTGTGGGAACATTTTTTGGTCCCCATGAGGAAAACATCTTATAAATCACACTAAGTGATTTTTTTGAAAAAGTAAAAATGCAGCATGTCTCCTGTGATGGGTAGGTTTAGGGGCAGGGGCAGTGTAGGGGGATAGAAAATACGGTTTGTACAGTATAAAATGCATTACGCCTATGGAATGTCCCCATAAAACATGGAAACACAACATGTGTGTGTGTGTGTGTGTGTGTGTGTGTGTGTGTGTGTGTGTGTGTGTGTGTGTGTGTGTGTGTGTGTGTGTGTGTGTGTGTGTGTGTGTGTGTGTGTGTGTGTGTGTGTGTGTGTGTGTGTGTGTGAGAGAAAGATCAAAATAACAGCGTGAGAACAATCACCATCAGAATTTCTCTGGAAGATGAACAGAGCTGTGACAAAATGAACATGTTAGCAGCTAAATATCTTTGACTGGATCTCTCTTTTGTTTCTCTGTTTATTTCTGTAGAGTTTTGTCTCCTCCTCCCTCATCTCTTCTTCAAACACAGGAAGTGTCTGTTTTAGCACACAGAAAACAGTCGATTGATGTGACAGTATGGGCTCCGGTGCACTGCCTCTCATCTGTGAGTATTTGATCATATTCTGTCATATCTCTCTTTTTAATACACTGTATTCAGATGAAGACAAGATAAAAGAATGATTGTTGTGAAGGAGAGTCTATGAATCCACAGTCTCACTGCTTATTGTATTAGTTTTGCTGGTTTTTGTTGTAATGCTGTTTCTTCTCTTGTCAAGTAGTTGAGATGAATCTGATGTGTTTGTGTTGATGCTGTATCTTTAAATAAACTCTCCATCAGAGGCTCAGAGAGCTTGAGAACAGTGACCGAACACACAATCATCTTCTCTATCTCTTCTCATTCTCTCTGAACCTCTTATTGGAAAATAATTACAAAAAGTATTTGGATACTTATTGTCCATTTCATTGTCATGGACACACAGTTTATCAAACCAACAAATGATGCTCAATCTTTTCTCAGAACTAACTTCCCTTTTCTGAGACTCTTCTCAGTTATTTTTAGCCAGTTGGTCTCAGCTTTATGAGATATATACATATTTAACCAGCAGCCATATCACCCTGTAGCCCAAGACTGGTTCCCACTGAAGCTAAGCAGGACTGAGCCTGATCAGTACCTGGATGGGAGACCTTCTGGGAAAACTAGGAGTCTGCTGGTAGAGGTGTTAGTGAGGCCAGCAGGGGGCGCTCACCCTGTGATCTGTGTGGGTCCTAACACCCCAGTATAGTGATGGGGACACTATACTGTAACAAGCACCGTCCTTCAGATGAGACGTTAAACCGAGGTCCTGACTCTCTGTGGTCATTAAAAATCCCAGGATGTCCTTCGATAAAGAGTAGGGGTGTAATTTGCCCATTGGCCCCTGTCCATCATGGCCTCCTACTCATCCCCATATATATATACGATTGGCTTCATCACTCTGTCTCCTCTCCACCAATAAGCTGGTGTGTGGTGGGCGTTCTGGCGCAATATGGCTGCCGTCGCATCATCCAGGTGATGCTGCACATTGGTGGTGGCTGAGGAGATCCCCCCATATGTAAAGTGCTTTGAGTGCCTTGAAAAGCGCTATATAAATGTAACAAATTATATTTATTAATCCATATTTTGCAAAGCTGACATGTTATTCCAAGAAATGTCTTGATTGAAAACTGTACTTGAGTTTTTTCTTTAAATTTTACTTTTGATATATTGCAGATAAATTGATACATTTTTAAATGTGATTTTAAGGTTTTTCACACTTGTTTGTTTGAGCACTCCAAGCGGTCAACATATTAACATGATGTGGTCTGAATATGGTTTGTTTTTAGAGGGAACTGAGTTCATTTGGGAATGACGTATGAACTATTTCGGCCCAAGAGCACTTGGTGCTAAAGCAATAGGTGTGAAAATGATCTTAGACCATCAAAAGCACTTGCAGCTGCTTCTCTTTCCGGTTCACTGTCACTGAGCAGGGTTTGGGTTATTTCAGCTGTATCTGTGAAACACTCTTAGGGCCCTATTATACACCCGGCACAGTGCCACGCCTAAGAGAATATAGGGACAACGCTTTTGGACCATGTGCCTGGACATGCCCTGGGTGCACCTGCACCATGAGCTTCAGACCATGCGCTCACTTCCGTTAAAATAAGGCCCTAAGTCTCCAAATTATTTTTGCAGTCACTATAATCTCACAGTGAAGCTGATGGTGCCAAACAGGAAGTATTGCTCCTTGATTCAGGGAATTTGGCCTTTGTGTTTCCTCATATTTATGAAACAAGATGTCACAGCTGGACAGTTTAATGTTCCAAGTAAAACATTTTAATATTAATGGGAATTTACTTCAGAGATATTTTTATAATATCAGTGAATCAGTGAATCCATCAGTGAATCCATCAGTGAATTAATGAATCCATCAATGAATCAGTGAATCCATCAGTGAATCCATCAGTGAATTAATGAATCCATCAGTGAATCTACCAATGAATCAGTGCATCCATCGGTGAATCAGTGAATCAATGAATCCATCAGTGAATCCATCAGTGAATCAATGAATCCATCTGTGAATCCATCAGTGAATCAATGAATCCATCAGTGAATCAGTGAATCAATGAATCAGTGCATCCATCAGTGAATCAGTGAATCAATGAATCCATCAGTGAATCCATCAGTGAATCAATGAATCCATCTGTGAATCCATCAGTGAATCAGTGAATCCATCAGTGAATCAATGAATCCATCTGTGAATCCATCAGTGAATCAATGAATCCATCAGTGAGCTCATCAGTGAATCCATCAGTGAATCAGTGAATCCATCAGTGAATCAATGAATCCATCAGTGAATCAGTGAATCCATCAGTGAATCGACTCTCGTATCAGTTCATTAGTCCTGTGATGTCATTGTGTGTGATAATGTTACATTCTGGAGAAAAAACCATCAGTTCTCTCATGAATGAACATCAGAACTCAGTTCTACCAGAAAGACTCGGGAGAGTGAACAGTGTGACAATTATCCATTTATTAACAACCCAGCAAGCAATCAAGTATTTTGGCATAGGTCCCGTCCAGAGCTGCAGTCGGAGGATCCGGACTCTGCATATCCTGCCTGAAGATGAAGGCAGAGGCGCACCCGACCCCCCATGGAGTCTGGAAGGGACCATCCTGGTGGTGGTAGGTTAGATGTGGATTTTGACTTGGAGGTGGAGGGGAGGATGGCGGTGAATTGGCGCGTCAGCATCTGCAAACTCAGAAATGGGTAGTTACCGATTTTTATACTCAAGTATTAGAATGTGATTGGATAGATAAGAGAGTAGAAGTGACGTGACAATTAAGTCTTCCTGGCAGAACTTTACGCTACAGCTTTCATTTCATGCAGAATAAACTCTAGACATGTTTCAGTGTGTGATTGACATTGTGTTGAATGAATGGAAATGATTCATATCTGTGTTTCTTCTGCTTTCAGTGCTGATGTCCCTCATTCAATCTGGACTCACTCAAGGTACTGTACTGCAGTTATTTTTAACAATATGAATTATGTTATAGTAGTTTATTTGTCTTAATGGATACATCAGGATCCCATTTGTCTCGTTGCAGATGTTTTATGTCCATGTTTTGCATATTTCACAGAATCATCTGACTGTATTTCCTTCTGCTGCAAAACATTACAGAAATCTGCTGTTTAATCAATCAATCAAACGTTTCAAGAGATCATAATCCAGTGTATGAAACAGAAATGAGTTCTGCCCAGTGTCATTAAGATCTTGTGCACCAATGCTTAGCTTTATAAATTCAAGAGAAAATAAATATATAGTGTTGTTATCTGCCCGAGCGCCCTCCAAACATACATCGATGTGAATGTCTGTCTGCGAAACAGTTTATTATCTATTTATTTTCTAATGCCGAATTTGGGAATTATTACTTTAGTGCATTGGTGCAATTATATATAATTAAAAAGGCAATAATATTATAATTAAAATAATTGATTAACTCTTTCCCCACCAAACAGATTTTTCTTAGATGGTAGGGGGCGCTATTACGCATCTTCTGAATGAGTACAGAATCGCCTGATCAAAACACAGGCGAAGAAGACACAAAAAAAAACAAGCGATCGTATGTAAGCAGATTCATATGTAAAATAACATGATCATCAACATTAAAGGATTAGTTCACTTTAAAATGAAAATTCCCTGCTATTTTACTCACCCCTCATGTCATCCAAGATGTTCATGTCTTTCATTCTTCAGTCAAAAAGAAATTATGTTTTTGAGGAAAACATTCCAGGATTTTTCTCCACACAATGGTCTTCAATGGGAACCAACGGTTGAAGGTCCAAATCAATGCAGTTTCAAAGGAAGGGCTTCAGAGGCTCTGCACGATCCCAGAGGAATAGGGTCTGATCTAGCCAAACCATCGGACATTTTCAAGAAAAAATTGGTATCCTTCATGCGGTGGAGCCACTGCAAGGGGGCGTGGTCCGAACAGAGGGTGAACTCCCGCCCCAGGAGGTAATAGCGACGGGTGAGAACGGCCCACCTGATGGCCAAACACTCCTTCTCTATGGTGCTGTACATCGTCTCTCTCTTTAAGAGCTTACGACTAATGTACAGCACCGGCCACTCTTCACCCTCCACCTCCTGGGACAGGACCGCGCCCAGCCCCCTGTCCGACGCGTCAGTCTGCACAGAAAAAGGGAGAGAAAAGTTAGGAGCCTGAAGGAGCGGCCCACCACACAGAGCAGTCTTTATCTGGGTGAAGGCCTGCTGACACCGCTCCGTCCACTGAACCGTATCTGGTACCTCCTTTTTAGTCAGATCAGTCAGCGGGCTAGCGAGGTCCGAATAATTAGGCACAAACCTTCTGTAATATCCGCAGTCGGGCTGCATACATTTGTCCATCAAGATAATTTTCAACATTACCATCACTAAGCATCCAACAACTCTTTATCTAAAAACATTTCCCCCAGAGCGTTTGAGTTATTATAGTTTATATTGGAGCACAATTATAAGCATAATGAGGCTGTAAAAGCGGACCGAGTTTAGCTGTTCGGCTGATGATGTTTAATCTCCTCGACAGCCTCTTTAGTCCCATTTAGAAACTTGTTAGCAACCGCCTTTTTCAAGACAAGTAACAGCTTTAAGACATCATGAGTGGGTAAATACCAACTCATTCTCAATCCCAAGGCGTCAAAATCTGAAGCATTGTCCCGCCGCGTCGACAATGCACGCTGGGTACTCCATCCGAATCACGAGCGGGTTAATACTGAGGTGTTTTATGTTGTAGAATAAAACGTGAAAGTGTCTTGAGCTTGTGTTCACCACAGACCTTATTTCAGCAATTTCAACAAAACCCCATTCAAAAAACTCATTGACTTCAGGACGAGGGAACCAGACGTGCTTCTGCGTTTGGCCTACAAAGTGATGTCATGCCTGCATCATATCCTGACTGTAAGCAGCGCCATCTACTGGTCAGAACAGGCAGATAAATAACACAACGGACATGCAGACTGGATAAATATATCAGATTTGTTTCGTTTTTAACACCAAATTTTTATGTAATCATTACAATTCACAAGAACTATATTCTATATTTTTAATTTAATAGTGTTTTCCTCACGGAGAAGTTTTGAGTTCCTGACAGTGATCTTGACACTGCAATGCTGTTCAATATTTCCTTCTGTTTCTCAGTGAAACCTGTAGTGATGGTGAAGCCGGATCAGCGTGTGTTCAGAGGAGAGACAGTCACTCTCACATGTGACATACAGGGAGGAGGAGACACTCAGTGGAGATACAGATGGATTAAAGATGGATACACTGGCTATCCATATACAACAACACCAACAGCAGAGTACAGTTTCACAGCTGATGTGTCTGACAGTGGTAATTACAGCTGTAGAGGAGAGAGATCAGACTCACAGACATCAGACATCAGTGATGCTGTTACACTGACTGTATCAGGTGAGTCTTCATATTCACATCTGTCTAATCATCATCTAAAGCCATATTTCAACACTTATCAACCACATCTGTTGTTAGAAGAGACTGAAGAGATTCACTTTGAGTCATTATTCAGTTACTGCACGTCTTGTGTGTGTTGAGTCATTCTTATTATTCTGTGGCTTTTCAGCATGGTTAACTTTCTATCAAAAACAATGTAACTTTCCATGATTTAATCATTTTATCTGAAGAAGGTCGTGTTGCACTTAATAATCAATTAATATGTTTTTTTAATGCAGCTATTGCTAAATTTACATTTATTTTCTATGAGCTGAAATGTCTCTCACTTTACCCTGCAAATGTATTTTAATAAAGTGTTCATAAACAGCAGAGATGGAAAGTAACTACATTTACTCGCGTTACTGTAATTGAGTCGTTTTTCTGTGTTCTTCTACTTTAAGTAGTTTTAAAAAATCTGTAATTTTACTTTTACTTAAGTAGACTATGTTTTGTTTAAAGACATACATTACTGAGTAAGAATAAATAAATAAATGCAAAGGGGAAAACCGCGCTCCGGAAACGACTGCACTGAATTGAGGAGAACAAACGCAAAAATCAAGATGGAGACGGACAAGACAGACATCAGTGATGCGAGCGAAACGCCGACGTGAACCCCTGGCTGTATGGAAATACTTTGGATATAGAATAATAATATTAATAATAATAATGTGTGGTTGTCCTGGAGGATATCCATTTTGTTCGCAAACATCATCATCCCTCTGTGCAGATGAAGTTTATAACTTAAGGCAGAATGATTTCTGTGATGCAGAGGGAATCCAGTCATGAAGTGAATAACGCAGATGTCACGAAAAACACGCAAACTGACGGATGAAAGAATACATCGAAAGTAGAGCTACAATAAATCAAATCACAAACAGTCTCTGTGATTTTCACTGGCACTTACATTTCACTGCATGCGCACGCGCCCGTGCCCAACCGAACTGCGCTCTGGCCCAACTCTTCCAAGCGGGCCAGGACCGGCTAAACGAGCCGCCGGAGTTCTGAGCACTCACACTATTCAACCGAACCAGACCTTGGGGGTCAAACGCGCCCGGCCACGGATCAGATCGCCTAGTGTGACCCTAAGTTCAGAGATTGATAAACAATGGAAAACATATTTCACTACTTACTAAAGTTGCTGTGCTCTTCAGGTAACGTTAGCTAGTCCCCTTGTGTAGTGATACAGCTTATAAACTCTTCTTTTAAAGGGGTCATGAACTGGCTTTTATATATATATACTGTTGTCTGAGGTCAACTAATGACGTCAGGTGGTTTTTACATTCAGAAACATCATAATGAATCAGTAATAGGCTATTTTCTACACTGGTTTTGAGGCTTTCTCCTGAACGCTGGGTTTCGATGGGCGGGCCGCACTGGAGACTTGGAAGTAAACGCTCACTGCTGGGATTGGATAAGATTTGCATATTTAATGAGCTTCAGCTCCCCTGTCAGTTCAGTTCACATTAGGAATGATTCTCTCGATCACAGGCTCGTAAACGTCTTTATCAAACAAACACAATGATTTATTTCTCATCCACCCGAGATTGATTGGAATATTATTTCTGTATTACATGGCCCTCCCGATTGGTCGATAAGCACGAACCGCACACACACATACAGACACACACACACACACACACACACACACACACACGTGCTCGTGCGCGCAGATCAAGAAAGGAATATTATTTCACTATTTGAGATTCATAGGCCTGCCGACTATTACATATAAAAAGACGTTTTACTCACATAAGTTTGTTGCACCATTCCTGTCGAGTCCAATACAGAAGCACAACACTGTGTCTGCAAATCCAGCTCCTGAGACTGGTTTACAAGCGATCCCGCAGTGAAATGAAGCGAACACACGTACATGTCTTCCCCACGTGAGCTGGAACTTCATTAAAAATAAAGCTCACCCACTCATTCCTAATAGTAGCATCCGAAGGAAGCTTCTGCAGCGACTGTGTTCTTCCACAGCCTGGCACAGAGCGATATATTACTGTGCTCGCCATGATCACTGCTCTGTAAACCTGTGGCGCTCGACTCTGTGGGCGGGGCTTCAGAAGCACTCATACACACACACACACACACACACACACACACACACACACACACACACACACACACACACACACACACACATGTTGTGTTTCCATGTTTTGTGGGGACATTCCATAGGCGTAATGCATTTTATACTGTACAAACCGTATTTTCTATCCCCTACACTGCCCCTGCCCCTAAACCTACCCATCTCAGGAGACATGCTGCATTTTTATATTTTCAAAAACATCACTTAGTGTGATTTATAAGATGTTTTCCTCATGGGGACCAAAAAATGTCCCCACAAGGACAAAAATTTGGATATTGCCATCTTTGTGGGGACATTTTGTCCCCATACCGTAGGGATTACCAGTCCACACACACACACACACACACTCTGTGGGCGGGGCTTCAGAAGCACACACACACACACACACTGTGGGCGGGGCTTCAGAAGCACTCATACACACACACACACACACACACACTGTGGGCGGGGCTTCAGAAGCACTCATACACACACACACACACACACTCTGTGGGCGGGGCTTCAGAAGCACTCATGCATATTCATCAGCTGAGTTGAGTTTCTTCTTCCCATGACGTCATTGGATCCCAGCTCTCGTTTTCTGGGCCTGGTGTCTATAAAAGCTTTTCTTTGACTAACGAGGACGTTTTCAGCTCTGAAACTTACAGAATATTCTTATATCATGATGAACTTTGATATATAAGAGGCTCAAGGGAAAGTTGGTTTCTCAATTCATCACCCCATTAATATTTTCATATTCAGTTCAGACCTTTATTTTGAAATAGCGATGAACACATAAAAAAAAGAAAGATTGGTAGACAACCTATTTGTTTTCATGCCAAGAGTTATAACATATAGCATAGTAACATATACAGAAATATAATATCCAGTACATTTTTCGTGATAACAGGTTCTGGAAATGTTTTAAATATAAAGAAAAAAATTATAGATCTGCCATGTGTGATGCAGCAGTGAGCTATAATGCACATCTTTTTATATTTATTAGAGGTTGAAACTGTCCATATTACTTCTGAATAGGATATCTACTTCATGATGTTTGAAAATTGTGGAAATATATGGATCAGATCACCATATGGAAATGAAGGTGCCCATATATGGTCAGTAATGGAGCTTGGCTGTCATCTAGTGGAAAGGTTTGGTACTGCGCCCAAACAAAATCTCACTGAAAGATCTTTTTCTGTTTTGATATATCAATCTAAAACTTGGGACACAACTTGTTCATATTTCTGGCTTTGATTGGCTTGTAGTTTTAGAGTAAAACTATGCAAAATATGTGTTATTATAAGATATATTTTTAAATTTTTTATAAACTTAAACTTTTAAAATGGTTTGTAATTTTACTTTTTTATAAGTTATTTCACTTCTACAATAATCTGCCAAGTGTCTTCTTTGAAACAAGTCCAGCCTTACCAGCGGTGTGGTCTAGTTTATTGTAGTGAGTATACTGTGATTTCCCCCCCTCCCAGCCTCATACGCACCCATCCCAGAGAGACACCCCATAGGCACCACCACACTCACTAATGCATAACGTATGCATCTACATGAAACTATATGGTAAATGGACTGCATTTACATAGCGCTTTCAACAGGACCCTGGCCATCCAAAGCACTTTACATGTTGCCTCACATTCACCCATCTTTTGTGTTAAACAGAAGAAAGAAACTCATACAGTTTTGGAATAACTTGAGGGTGAGGAAATAACACAATTTTCATTTTTGGGTGAACTATACCTTTAAGAATGATGAAACTATATGAATATGGTAGCGTTACACTGTAAACAGAGACACTCTCACTATCAGAGGAGCTGCTGAGTCTGATCAGGGTCAGTACTGGTGTAGAGGACAGAGAGATGGAAGACCAAACTCATCACAATCAACATCTGCTGTTTCTCTCTCTGTGATGGGTGAGTTGAACATCACCGTCCTCATAAACTCTCTCTACATGATCATGATCACACGTCCAATGAAGAGTCTTTGACTCTCAAATGTGTCATTCACACTAAAGCTGAAAGTATACATTTTTAAGCCTGCACGAGCGTAAGCACACAGTCGAACGCTCAGCCTTGCAAAGTTTACTCCTTTTGACACGTACACAGGAATTCGATGCATGTTTTGAGCTGCATTAGCTTATCATTTATTTTTTATTCCAAATGTGATCAATTTGCATAAGTATTAGATGTTTTGGGGAATTTGACATGTGACATTTTAAGCACATTCTGCTAAAATAAACAAAATTACTTGAAAAAGATTTGTTCATTTTGCTGAACGAGACTCAAAGATCCAAATCCGTAAAATGATCTGAACTTCCCACTACTATGCGCCGCTCAACATACGTCATTGACTCCGGTGCTCTGATTGGTTGTGGGTCTATCCAGTTGAGGTCTTTCCTGGTTCGGTTGAAACACGCCCCATAATCACAGCCCAATGGAGTGGTATCAGAATCATATTCTGACTAGAATTGAGTATGACCACGTCAGGCTACTTTATTTCTTATGGTTGGTAATTTTTGACCGAAAAGTACCAAAGGTAGTATTTTTTTTATGACCACTTAGCATGCTCGAATCATGCCCTCAATTTCGATGTGTGTTCACAGTCCTAATGCGGTTTCATATCATTCCGATGAAGCTGTGATTTTTTTATAATTTCAAAACAGAAAATGTTCCAGACAGAAATGACGAAGAGTACTCAATGTACACTGTCAGAAAAAAAGGTACATTGCTGTCACTGGGGCGGTACCCTAAGGTACAAAACCGAAAAGGTACTAATATGTACCTTTAAGGTATTAATATGTACCTTTAAGGTATTAATATGTACCTTTAAGGTACTATTATGCCCTCTTAAAGTACTGATATGTACCTTTTAAGGTACTAATATGTACCATTTAGGGGTGAGTAAGGTACAAAGATGTACCTTTTCACTTTTGTACCTTAGGGTACCGCCCCAGTGACAGCACTGTACCTTTTTTTCTGACAGTGTAAGAGTACATTAACTTTATTGTAATAGTATACAATTTTCATTGATTCATTAATAATAATTAAATTATATGTATTGTTTTATCTTCATTCATTAAAAATTTATATTATTTTATTCTCAATAATGTGTAACGCAGCTGAACTCTGACTCTTGAGGATCTGAATCTGTTCTTGTTCTCCTGCAGGTCTAAAGCCGAAGCCTGAACTCACATCAGATCCTGCAGGAACTGCACTGACAGGAAACACTGTGACTTTGACCTGTGGCATGGATCCGTCCACTGGACACTGGGACTTTTACTGGTACAAACACACACTGAACCCTGAGACAGAGAAGACAGTAACAAACCCCTACAGACTGAAGATTGATTCAGTGTCTGATGGAGGCCAGTACTGGTGTAGAGCTGGAAGAGGGACACCAGTCTATTACACACAATACAGTGATGCACTGTGGGTAAATGCTACAGGTGAGAGAGAATGTAGTGTGTGATGCAACATATACAGATCAGAGACGACATCTACACAACGTCTAAAACTATAAATGCAAAAATCTGTGTTTGTACAGAGAGTCCTAAAGCTGTGGTGACGGTACGACCTGAGGAACGAGTGTTTAGAGGAGAAACAGTCACTCTCAGATGTGATATAAAGAGAGGAGACACTGAGTGGACATACAGATGGGAAATAGAGGGAACCAACAGACGGTATAAAAACACTGTCAGCCGTACCTCAACACAAGAGTTGATCATCAGCAGTGTTGAAGACGCTCACAGCGGTAAATACACCTGTACAGGACAGATGAACACTCAACGCTCTCAGCGCAGTGATGCTGTTACACTGACTGTATCAGGTGAGTTTGTGTTTGGTGTGATCAGCTTCTCCATCAGTTTCTCTACGGCTCTGTAACTCATGATGTTTTGATCAGCTGGAGCTCAGGCAGTCGTGCGAGTGTCTCCACAGCCGTGGCTGACTGAAGGAGAGTCAGGGACTCTGATCTGTGAGGTTTCAGTCTCCTCTAAAGGCTGGACGTTCAGCTGGTTCAGAGATCATGATCCTCTGTCAGACAGCAGCAGAGGAGCTGGAGGATCTTACACTCTCAGTCCTGCGTCTCTACAGCACACAGGAGTTTATACGTGCAGAGCAGAGAGAGGACGACCAGCCTATCACACACACAACAACAGCACACAGCCACTGTGGGTCACTGGTGAGGATCTGTGTTTGTGCTCGTCTGGATTTCTGTTTCATTGCAGTCTCTGTGTGTCAGTTTAGATTGAGATTTTGCTCTTTTCAGGTGTTTCTGCTTCAGTGTCTCTGATCATCAAACCCAGCAGAAGTCAACACTTCTCATCTGACTCTCTCGCTCTGAGCTGTGAGGATCAGAGTAACTCTGCTGGATGGACAGTGAGAAGATACACAGACAAAGGCACAAAAACTTGTTCAAAACAAACCGGATTTCCATGTGTACTCGACTCTCTCAGCACATCTGACACTGGAGTGTACTGGTGTGAGTCTGAATCTGGAGAGAAACGCCATCCTCGAAACATCACTGTACACGGTGAGTCCGGTTTATAATCACAACACCTGCTAATGTTATAATCTTAACACTAATTACAGTCTATACACATTTTCCAATAACTGTTTTCTGTTCAGTTATTTCCACATGTATCTTGTGGATAGATTAGTTAACTAATCTTTTGTCTAAACCCCAGTGACATGAAGGTTTAGGGGCGAATTTTTGTAAAATATTTACGAATAACAATCAGCACATTATTATTGAATAGTTTATTGTCGCTGAGTGTCTTTAAATGGAAACTATTAACAAAGAATATAATTGAGATGCTTTCAAATTACAGACACTACATATTTAAAGAGTTATTTGATTACTGAAACATTAATACTTTATTGATTATAATCACAACACCTGCTAATGTTATAATCTTAATATTAATTACATTCATACACATTTTCCAATAACTGTTGCCTGTTCAGTTATTTCCACATGTATCTTGAGATGTTACATTAACATGCCACTAAATGGAACATAAAAACAAAGCAAAATGATGAAGTTCAGCCTGAATCATCACTGCCGTCTGTTGATGTGTTTCTTGTGTTTGTAGATGGTGACGTGATTCTGAGTTCTGTTGATCCTGTGATTGAGGGAGAGACTCTGACTCTTCACTGTTTACATCGATCTACAAACCCCTCGAGCCTCAGCGCTGGTTTCTATAAAGACGGATCACTGATCCAGAATCAGACGACAGGAGAGATGAGCATCACTACTGTCTCAAAGTCACATGAGGGTTTCTACTACTGTAAAACAGAGAGAGGAGCGTCACCCCGCAGCTGGATCTCCGTCAGAGGTGAGAGTCATGGGAGTCTGTAACCGAGGGCGTGTTCAAAACATTTAGTTCACATTCACATTTTACACCACATGATTCTTATACACTCACCTAAAGGATTATTAGGAGCACCTGTTCAATTTCTCATTAATGCAATTATCTAATCAACCAATCACATGGCAGTTGCTTCAATGCATTTAGGGGTGTGGTCCTGGTCAAGACAATCTCCTGAACTCCAAACTGAATGTCAGAATGGGAAAGAAAGGGGATTTAAGACATTTTGAGCGTGGCATGGTTTATGGTGCCAGACGGGCCGGTCTGAGTATTTCACAATCTGCTCAGTTACTAGGATTTTCGCGCACAACCATTTCTAGGGTTTACAAAGAATGGTGTGAAAAGGGAAAAACATCCAGTATTCGCCAGTCCTGTGGGAGAAAATGCCTTGTTGATGCTAGAGGTCAGAGGAAAATGGGCCGACTGATTCAAGCTGATAGAAGAGCAACTTTGACTGATATAACCACTCGTTACAACCGAGGTATGCAGCAAAGCATTTGTGAAGCCACAACACGCACAACCTTGAGGCGGATGGGCTACAACAGCAGAAGACCCCACCGGGTCCCACTCATCTCCTCTACGAATAGGAAAAAGAGGATACAATTTGTATGAGCTCACCAAAATTGGACAGTTGAAGACTGGAAAAATGTTGCCTGGTCTGATGAGTCTCGATTTCTGTTGAGACATTCAGATGGTAGAGTCAGAATTTGGTGTAAACAGAATGAGAACATGGATCCATCATGCCTTGCTACCACTGTGCGGGCTGGTGGTGGTGGTGTAATGGTGTGGGGGATGTTTTCTTGGCACACTTTAGGCCCCTTAGTGCCAATTGGCCATTGTTTATGTCACCAAGCTTAAATCATTTCAAATTGGTTTCTTGAACATGACAATGAGTTCACTGTACTAAAATGGCCCCCACAGTCACCAGATCTCAACCCAATAGAGCATCTTTGGGATGTGGTGGAACGGGAGCTTCGTGCCCTGGATGTGCATCCCACAAATCTCCATCAACTGCAAGATGCTATCCTGTATACGAGTATCCTCGTGTATACGAGTCACTGGCTCTTATTTCTGCTGGAGCACAATCAGTTATTGACAAATAGTTTGGAGCTCTAAAAGGGAAATGTTGGAGGAATAATATGAGACGGGAGGAAAAACATTTCAAAGCTTTTATATTCACTCAAAAACTTTGGGTTCCTCGAGAAACTTTCTGAAGGCCCTCCAGAGCTGCGTAATGTTGCTGAATAATGTGCTTGTGTTTGTGTTTTTCAGGGTCACGTTCAGCTCAGATTTCTGGGCTCCAAATCCTCAGTTTTCTTCTGGCAGCTTGTCCGTATCTGCTCGCGACAGTCGTGCTGCTTTACAAATGTTACAGAGCGAGAGGTAACACTTCTGTCTGCTCTCACACACTCACACACTCACACACACACGCACGCTCACTCTCTCTCTCTCTGTCTCACACACACACACACACACACACACACACACACACACACACACACACACACACACACACACACACACACACACACACACACACACACACACACACACACACACACACACACACACACACACACACACACACACACTCTCTCTCTCTCTCTCACTGTCAGACACCAGTACTGTGTGTCTTTTTATATTATATAGATCATATTTTCCCCAGATGATGGTCATTCACTGAAGCAATAATGTGTGTATTTCACAGTTTCATCTGCTGAAGATCAAAGTCAGTTCGCCGTAACAGAGGAAGAAACTTCAATCTGATATTAACATGTTTAAAAAGACTCACACTGTTCATCCTGTCCACATGTTTGAATCTTCTGTCAGCATTTATTATCCTCGGTGGAAATATTGTAGTTTGTTCTTGTTTTATAAGCTTGATATTTAAACTATATATAAATCCAGGTTCAGTGATGTTTGTGTGGTTAGTCTGTTCTTCAGTAGTGAAAGCTTGACAATGAAACTGTTGCTTCTTCTAGTTCACTTGTTTGAGTAATTATTAATCATACATAACAGTTTTATTCTGTATCAAATGTTCTGCATACATGAATATTTGTTTAAATTAATCATTACAGGGAGTGCTTTTTCATCTGTGAACTGTCTAATCAATAAAGTATTAATGTTTCAGTAATCAAATAACTCTTTAAATATGTAGTGTCTGTAATAATTTGAAAGCATCTCAATTATATTCTTTGTTAATAGTTTCCATTTAAAGACACTCAGCGACAATAAACTATTCAATAATAATGTGCTGATTGTTATTCGTACATATTTTACAAAGATTTGCCCCTAAACTTTCCTGTCACTGGGGTTTAGACAAAAGATTAGTTAACTCCTTAACCTTCATGCGAGATGAGGGATCAAAGCTCTTTCTAAAGACAGTGTGTGTGGCTCTTAAAAGAGCCTTTGTGTCGCTGATCAGAGGAGCGGCTTTACTTTGAGCTGGTGTATTTGGTGACCGCCTTTGTGCCCTCAGACACGGCGTGTTTGGCCAGCTCGGGCAGCAGCAGGCGACGGCGGTCTGGATCTCTCTCGATGTGATGGTGGAGCGCTTGTTGTAGTGAGCGAGACGAGACGCTTCACCGGCGATGCGCTCGAAGATGTCGTTGACGAAAGAGTTCATGATTCCCATCGCCTTGGAGGAGATGCCGGTGTCGGGATGAACCTGCTTCAGGACTTTGTACACGTAGATCGCGTAGCTCTCCTTCCTGGACCTCTTGCGCTTCTTCCCGCTCTTGCCGGCGGTTTTAGTGACGGCCTTCTTCGAGCCCTTCTTGGGTGCGGACTTCGCTGGTTCAGGCATGATGCTTCGCTCAGAGAAACTCACAGAGCAATAAAGCTGAGCTACTACAGGCGGGTTTTATGCTCTGCCCTATGCTAATATCAGAAGAGAAGAACGGCCTCTGTGATTGGGAGGCATCAACCCATAGAATGATTTCAATGGCCACATTAAACGCTCCGTGGCGTGTAGGCGAGCCAATCAGAAGCTTTAAAATGTTAATCACGCCCATCGACATCTACCATCCCCCACATCCGACTCCGCTCCTGTTTCATTTTCCCGCACTTTTCGGAATGGACCAAATATTGAGAATAATTTCAGGATTCTTTGACTGAAGATTATTTTAACGTTTATTTAGACTCAATATAATTTATTAGAATATATAATGTACTTTAAAATACATCCATATACAAATGCAAGTCTTTATGAAATACAGCTGCCCAATTACTATGAACGACCCAAACCCTACAAAAAAAAATAGAAAACACAATTATAATACTTTTAAAGAGGCTTATTTCAAACCCGCTCTTAGTGTGAGAGAGTGTGTGGCTCTTAAAAGAGCCGTTGGTGTTTGTCTTGTCCGTGAATCTCTTATCCTCCGAATGCACAGGGTGCGTCCCTGTCGCTTCAGCGCGTACACAACATCCATGGCGGTGACGGTCTTTCTCTTGGCGTGTTCAGTGTAGGTCACCGCGTCACAGATATGGCGAGTTAAAAGTGACATTTCTCATACTACCCTGACGAAGTAGAAGGAGCAGTCTACCCTTCCGTCGCCGTCAGTCCGTGTCTATTTTTGAATGGGATTGATGGAGACGGTAGACGACAGACCAGCGGCGAAGTCACGGCAGCGTCATGATAGGAACGACTACCTGCGACGACGTGGCGACGGCGTATGTGAGAAATGTATCAAATTTATGTACGTCTGAACTAGGCACGTCGCCTTACAAGACGCCTGATACATACATCGTTTCCAAGTACGTCGCCTTATAAGACATCTGATACATACGTCGTATGCACACTGGCAGAGCGTCCTCTTCAGAGTAAATGTTGTGGTTCTCTGCGTGCTCTGCCATCTCAGTCAGTATCATTTTTTTTTTTTGCGTTGTGTTGTGTTGCGTTTATATATATATATATATATATATATATATATATGATTACAGCCGCTCACTCGCTACGTTTGGTTTCATTACAGTGTGCTCCTAAGCACTGGGAGCTCCCTCTGCTGTCCATAAGGTGCCTCTGCGCACAAGCCATTTCAAACCCAGCCTCCAGTATTTGGGCCACGCCTCCTAATTTGCATACACTTATCAATCCTGAAACGCCCAATCCTAAATCCCCAAATCCCCTATCCTCAATCCTAAATGGCTAAATGATTGAATGCCCAATCCTAAATACCAAATTCCCAATCCTAAATCCCCAAATGCCCAATCCTAAATGGCTAAATGACCAAATGCCCAACCCTAAATAGAAAATGCCCAATCCTAAATACCAAATTCATTTTCGACTTGGACTTTAAAGTCCCTGTAAAGTCAAAATGAAACATGTGTTCTGAGTTGCTCACACCACAGATAAATGTGTTATTAACCAACTAGCCAAATTTGAATCATAAAAAAATCCGCTAAGTACATAAAATATCTTATCGAAATCTTGAAAAAATAAGCAGCATTCTCTGCTCTCGAACGCTGGGGGCGTGTCCGCTGTCGGCGCCGAAACCACACCCACTCGCGGGAAAGCTGCCGTAAACACACAAGACAACAACAACACGCAAGTACAGCTCACAAACACACAAGACAACAACAACACGCAAGTACAGCTCACAAACACACAAGACAACAACAACACTCAAGTACAGCTCACACACACACAAGACAACAACAACACGCAAGTACAGCTCACAAACACACAAGACAACAACAACACGCAAGTACAGCTCACAAACACACAAGACAACAACAACACTCAAGTACAGCTCACAAACACACAAGACAACAACAACACTCAAGTACAGCTCACAAACACACAAGACAACAACAACACTCAAGTACAGCTCACGAGTCACGACCGCACCAGATGTCTGCGGGACGGGAGGATGAAGGTCGGGGCGGGAGATAGTCGGTTCAGCCCCATTCTGCAGCGGATAATCAGTGAATCCCAGTTGTTGCCGATGAAAGTTTGTAAAACTATCCGGTGTAAAGACACTGCAGAGGCAGGTGTTGTGGTGATCCTCAGCACTCCATCAAGGTAGCTGTTCACAAAATTAATCCACCTCTTCTTGAGATCGTCTTTTTTGGTTTTGTAAGTTGTAGGCTGTAGTAACTAACGGTGCTGACAGTAACTCGAAATCTAGCGGGTGAACTGATGTGAAATTGCGACTGTGCTCTAGTTATGCGGGAGCGGCCACATGCCAAGCGGCTCCAGTGTGTCATCGAGCCATCGGTTTAACCCCGCCCAGAAAATCCGGAACACAGCAATGGTGAAAAACTTCTTAACGGTCTAACTTCTGAATTCAGTACTACATAGTTCACAGTCTTTGTAATGTGTTTCAACAGTACATTTCTAACATTTCTAATGTGTTTAGATACAAATCTCAGAATTGCCTTTACAGGGACTTTAAGTTTCAAATTTAGATTTTTAGTTTTGGTTTAAGACTTTTAGTTTATAATCTGACCCAAAAATCCCTCCATACGCCCCCATGTTCATCTGTTCTGATGAGCTGTAGGTTAATATTTTGAGCTAAACAGAAATTGCATACGTAGGGCCCTATAGGGTTTTATTTTTTCCCAAATTCAGTTTTTTCCGTTTTAATTTTTGCAAATTCTGTTTTTTCCTTTTAAATTTTTGGGAATTCAGTTGTTTTTGTTTAACCCTTAACTGTTATTTTATTCGTACAAAGTGTGTGGTTCTAATTTTGATAAAATAGAACATAAAACATAAAGTAAAAATGATCTTAAATTTGTTGAGGTAACAAACATCACATTTACTCGGGACAAATACTGCATGATGCAACAAAACAACAAAATATTCATTGTTATGAGCTTTAAACTGTCCAGTAAAACAAATGTCATTAGTTTATATAAGTTTAAATGAAAGTGCTCCATTAGCTTTTTCTTTCAAGTAAAAAAAGGAGTCATCACCAGTCTCTGGTATCTCAACATTGAGGTACACAGATAGAGTAAACGACCCTTTCTGTTGCTGGTCATGGTCAAGGGCTCCGAGACACCACTTGAAGCTACTAAGGACTTTTTTCCCCACACTCCAGATGACATGTCTAATCCTGGCTCTCCGAAGTCTACTTTGGACTTATCATCTACACAGAGAAACGTTGTTAAATCCCTGTGCTCGACTGCAAAGGACCGCATGTACTTAAAGAGAGCTGCGCAGTAATGGTCATCTGGGTGGGATGACCGTAGCTGTCGTGTCTGAACCTGACATTTCATGTGTACTTTACTTTTGTACAACTTTGCCACATTGCTGTAAGCATTTTTGGGAACAAAGGCAAACAGTACAGTAGTCTCACTGGGGATTGGAGTGTTTGGTGGACACTTCTTGGATACACTTTCAATTAGATCCCTTATAGAGATGAACTCAGACAGGTGGGCAACCCCATGACATCTTTCATCAGCTGGAGTTATCTGCTCAAGTTCCATCTTCAGCTTTTTAAAGAAAGTGTCAAAGGTGTCTTGGGGACGACCTTTATTTAGATGACGAAGATCTGTGACAAGTTCAGGGTCCTCACCTAAGATTGCCTGTCTCACTTGTTCAGCAACCACCGGGTTTTGGTCAGCTGATGCGTCAGATAAGTATTCAGCGTAGATGTGGCATAGATTATGTTTCGGCATTGAGTTGTTTGTTGCTGACGATGATGAAATCCTTCCTCATTGCTCGTGTATGATAGACAGGCAACTTGGATTCCATTGTTTTCATTATTTGGACTGCCTTGGTAATTTTTGGAACTTTCCAAAAAATGCAACTCCCAACATTGCCACCAGGATTATACCTGTATAACATATATAAAAATAAAGGATTTTCTCCCTCCATCATACCAAAAAAACATTAAATACAAGTAACAAGTGCTGTTTAAATTTGCAAGAACTTTAGAGAACATTAAATTTGGGTACACCTATAAGCAGTAAACAGTTTCTACACTTCAAATACCATGTTTCAATGTTCACAAGTCCAATCATCACAAGCACTATGTAAAAAAATATTCTTATGATCAACTAATACCTTATTTGGTCAACAGCCACTCCCACAGCATCGAATCCATCAAGAAAACGTTGCCGTTCTGTTCTGTTCTTGAATGGTGATGCTGCATGTTGACATTCTTCGAAAATGATTGGCTCGTAAAAGTCCTTGGTGTTCACAAGGTCCTCAATTAGGGAGTACATTGTTTGTTTTGGTCCTCCCTTGAAGTGTAGGACTTCGACATTTTCGGACAGTTTTCTGACTGGATGAGGCAGAGACTGATGAACCTGTTGAGCCTTTGACGAAAGGTCAAGGAATTCTGCTAGAAGTTCCAGGTCCTTGGCATAGTTGATTTTGCATGTCTAAATATGTTTTATACTAGCCTGGCGTGGCCATACTCAATTGTAGTAAGAATATGAGTCTGGTACCGCTCCATTGAGCTTTGATTATGGGGCGTCTTTCAACCGAGCCAGGAAAGACCTCAATTGGATAGACCTACTGCCTTGAGCAACAGAGCAACAGAGCGACGCATAACGTTAGTTGTCAAATGTCAGCAGAACTCAACTGCACTGTGTTTTCAAGTCCGTGTTTTTCTCCATGTCCGCGGGTTGAAGTGACCCCAGTTATGTGATTATATAAACCCAGGAATGCGAATTTTAGCAGGCAACCTTGCCAAAATAACATATTTTGCCAACCAAACGCCATTTTTTCCGGAGATCCCCCCGGAAAGTTTTGGGCTATAGTTTTGAGTAGCAATTGTGCGCGACATTGCAAAAACACGTGGCAACCCTGTCTGCACGCGCGCCGTTAAGTAACGTTACAAGAAAAAGATGAGTGTAAACAATCTTTGCCAGTATTTTAATAAAAGAATTTAAGGATACACAGAGTACTTACCAACACGATCATCATTTCTGAGAGAAATAGTGAAGGTGAATGCATATACGAACAAGTTCTCCGTTTAGGATAAGAGCAAATTCAACCCAAAGCGCCTTTGATGACGTGAATGATTACGTTACTGTTGATCATCTGTCCATCATCGTCTAAAGCCCGCCCTGACAATTTCATTGGTCTGAACAGTTTCTGTTCGGGCATAATTACTCCTCAATGGAGCGATTCCAGACCGAATTGCCCAAGCAAAACATTTTGTGGGCGGGGCTAAATTCGGCTGGCATCCAGGCTAGTTTTATATGGCACAAAACACCAAATATAGGTAAATCCACAGAAAAAAGGCAGGGGGAATGTAAAGATTCAATATATTGGTAAAGACCAATATTTCTGATGATTTATTGGTTTGAAGTTTCGTGCACAATGACAAACAGGAGTGCAACAGGACTGCCATAACAATGCAAAACATTTACTGCAGGCTTCAACATGGCTGTGTTTACGATTAGAAATGTCAACAACAACAACAAAAAATCGCTTACATAGGTGATTCTAGCCCGAATCTGTATCTGTATGCATGAGACTATCTAAATACCGGCAGAATTCACGTTTCTAAAAAGAGAAACATTGTGCAGAAGTATTTGCTGTTATGCGTGTGTGTCCGAAGCTGCAGTTGCTGTGTGACGCCTGTTTAGGAATCGATCTTTTTTGAACAAATCTTTTAGGTGAACGAATAGTTCTCACTGAAATTCCTCCCTCCACAGCAGGGTGGTGCTATTAGCAGTGAGCGCATGCGCAGCTCTGTGGACTGTTTCATTCTGTCAAAAAATGACAACCTCGAGCCAATAGCGTTCGAGTATGAGATGTGACGGAGCATGTGATTTGTTGAAATCAACGAATACGCCCTTTACTGAAAGAGATGCTTTGAATCTGACTTGTGAACGATTTGAACGAACTGGTACATGTTGTTCATTCATGAACGAAATGAACCAGTTGTTGTACAATACTGATAGCGAACAGGTAGTGCTCGGCTCGTGTAGAAGGTCGTTAAAATCATTTTCTTATTTTCGTTTTCGAAACTTGTGTTTGTTGCTCCAATCGATTCGTGCAATGGATTTTAAAACATTAAGTGGCAGATCCATAAGAAAAGGTTCTGACCAGCAGCTAGCTGGCATTGTAACCCAGAGGAAAGAAAAATCCAAAGTGAGATCTCTTTAGCATCTCAAATGTTTCTTCTAGACAAAAATGAGGTTAGTTTAAGATCAAAGGGAGACTTTTGCTTAAGTCTCACATTGCTCAGATGTGTCTCCTGAGACAAAAACTCTAACACTCTCACAATGGTCTCCTCTAAAGTTTTAGAAGAGATCTCAACAACATCACACACATTGCTCAGATGTGTCTCCTTGGCTAGAGAGATTGGATTGATCATATTTGTCTCCTCTAAAGTTTTAGAAGAGATCTCAACAACATCACACATTGCTCAGATGTGTCTCCTTGGCTAGAGAGATTGGATTGATCATATTTGTCTCCTCTAAAGTTTTAGAAGAGATCTCAACAACATCACACACATTGCTCAGATGTGTCTCCTTGGCTAGAGAGATTGGATTGATCATATTTGTCTCCTCTAAAGTTTTAGAAGAGATCTCAACAACATCACACACATTGCTCAGATGTGTCTCCTTGGCTAGAGAGATTGGATTGATCATATTTGTCTCCTCTAAAGTTTTAGTAGAGATCTCAACAACATCACACACATTGCTCAGATGTGTCTCCTTGGCTAGAGAGATTGGGTTGATCATTTTTGTCTCCTCTAAAGTTTTAGAAGAGATCTCAACAACATCACACACATTGCTCAGATGTGTCTCCTTGGCTAGAGAGATTGGATTGATCATATTTGTCTCCTCTAAAGTTTTAGAAGAGATCTCAACAACATCACACACATTGCTCAGATGTGTCTCCTTGGCTAGAGAGATTGGATTGATCATATTTGTCTCCTCTAAAGTTTTAGAAGAGATCTCAACAACATCACACACATTGCTCAGATGTGTCTCCTTGGCTAGAGAGATTGGATTGATCATATTTGTCTCCTCTAAAGTTTTAGAAGAGATCTCAACAACATCATACACATTGCCAAGATATGTCTCCTTGACTAGAGAGATTGGATTGATCATATTTGTCTCCTCTAAAGTTTTAGAAGAGATCTCAACAACATCACACACATTGCTCAGATCTGTCTCCTTGGCTAGAGAGATTGCGTTGATCATATTTTTCTACAAAGTTTCATAAAAGATCTCAATAACATCACACACTGTGCTCAGACTTTTCTCCTCAGCTAGAGTCTCTGGAATTCTCACTTTTGTTACCTCTAAAGCTTCATAAAAGATCTCAATAACTTCACACATTGTGCTCCGATTATTCTCCTTAGTTAAAGACGCTGGCACTCTCACATTTGTCAAACAAATGATGTGCCCTATGCACATAAACTGTACAGCTTTCTTGTTGTATCAACAATTAAGAGAAACGTTAACCTTATTTACTGAGGTCTCTTCAGAGTATCTAGCTGAGGAGAACAGCCTGAGCACAGTGTGTGATGTTGTTGAGGTCTCTTCTAAAACTTCAGAGAAGACAAGTGTGAGAGCTCCAGTGTTTCTCGCTAAGGAGAAAAGTCTGAGCACAGTGTGTGATGTTGTTGAGATCTCTTCTGAAACTTCAGAGAAGACAAGTGTGAGAATGTCAGAGGTTTTGTCTCAGGAGACAACTCTGAGAAACAGGAGACTTTAGCAAAAAATCTCCATTTAGTTTTAATGTAACCTCATTTATGTCTCGCAGAAACATTTGAATTGTTTTTTTTTTTAATTATTTTTTTTATTATTATCTCTAGGTAGTTTATATGTGATTCATCCACACCACATCAATCAAGCACAATACAGGCATTCTGTTGCACAATGAACAAAATAACCTATGTTTACATGCATGCAAAATGGGTTGTACAAGATAAACTTTGCAATGTTAAACAAAGAACAAAAAGGTTAAGCAGCAACCATGAAGCACTGGTCCACTATAGTATTACATTTGTTATAAAGAAATCATTTATCTAGACTACACCATACACTTGTCTAATCCTTGTTTGGAATAAGCACTGCATGTCCCCCCCCCCCAAGCCTGGTAACATCTTATTTAAGTCAGTTACATAAAAAGGTAGTTTAATTTTAATTGGAAAAGTAAAAGACTGATTGCCCTTTGGTTAACTACTACTTAGTTGCATAGTAACTTAAGAACTACTTTGACTAAGTTTATGCAACTGGTATTTGAAGAAGGCAAAGCCAGAAGGCAAAGCTGATACCTAAATGAGACATATAAGAGATAATAAGCCCTTAGTATCCTGAGCTTAGGCAAAGCTCTGTCAGAGCCATAGTTGTGTGGACAGCACATCAACACTGAGGCACAGCAGCACCACAGACAGCACGAGTTCAAGTCCCAGCTAAAGGTATACTTTCCTGCTCCTGTTCCCTTCTTGCCTCTCCCATTGTTTCTGGTCTCTCATCGTACGGTCCTGTCGAAAAAAGGTGAAAAACCCCAATGTCACAAAAAAAAGAAGGAAAAAAAACCCCTCTGAAATTATTTTTATAATGGAGATTTGAAAGAGATTACAGAAAGACAATAAAGAGATCTCCCATGTTTCTTGTTTCTCATTTTGCACTCCTCTTGTCTCAGTCGTGTCTACTTTTATTTCTCCTAAGGAATTTGAGGAGAAACATCTGAGAAACTGTTGATTCTACAGTGAGAGATAAATGAGAATCACAACTAAGTCTCATGAGCTTAGAAAGAGCCACCTCTGAGCAATAAAATATTCCTAAAATGGAGTCTTGAAAGACATCCCATCCAAGATGATACAGAGATGTCATGTTTCTTCCACCACATTCTCAGTTTCAACTCATTTTTCTCTCAGACTCATGTCTCAGTTGTGTCTACTCTTATTTCTCCTAAGGAATTTTAGGAGAAACATCTGAAACTCTGTTGATACTGAAATTAGAGATATATGAGAATCAAAACTAAGTCTCATGAGCTTAGGAAGAGCAAACACTGAGCAATGATTTTTTTCTCTAATGGGAAAAGTTTTGTCGCCTCTACAGAAATTGAACAAATTTACTGCAAATACAAAAATATGTCAGCAAATTAAATTGTGGTGCTGTGAGATCCAAATTTAATATCTTGTATGACTTCCATGAGCTTGAAGGACTGCATCCATGCGGTTTGGCAAGGACTCATACAATTTATTGATGAAGTCATCAGGAATAGCAAAGAAAGCAGTCTTGCATGCCTCCCAGAGTTCATCAATATTCTTTGGTTTCGTCTTCCATGCTTCCTCTTTCATCCTACCCCACATTTGCTCAATGATGTTCATGTCTGGTGACTGGGCTGGCCAATCCTGGAGTATCTTGATCTTCTTCGCCTTGAGGAACTTTGATGTGGAGATGGAAGAATGTGATGGAGCACCATCCTGCTGCAGAACTCGGCCTCTTTTATGGTTGGGAATATAAGAGGTAGATAAGATTTCTTGGTATTTTAGACGATTGATGTTGTCTTCCACCCTGCAGATCTCTCGCACACCCCCATACTGGATGTAACCCAAGACCATGAGTTTCCCCCACCAAACTTCACTGTTTTCTGGGTGAATCTCGGATCCATGCGGGCTCCAGTAGTTCTCCTGCAATATTTGCGGCGACTGTGGTGTAATTCAACAGAAGATTCATCTGAAAAATCCTTCTGCCACTTTTCCAGCGTCCATCCTTTTAGCAGGCTGTGGGCTTTGGCCAATGCCACACGGTTTTTCAATTGTCTTTTGTTTCGTGCTGGCTTCTGGGCACTGATTCGACCATGGAGGCCATTTCGAGACAGAATCTGACAAACTGTTCTGGTTGACACAGGGACTTCAGGTGACCAGGTCTCGTGGAGCTCTGCTGCAGTGGAAAATGGGCTGGCCTTGGATTTTCGAGCCAACAAACGGTCCTCTCGAGCAGTTGCCTTGCAGGGTCTGCCTGACTTGGGTTTGTCATAAACGTCTCTAGTCTTTTCAAATCTTTTTTTTATCCTCTGTACTTGACGCTGAGACACTTTGAAGGTGTCTGCCACATCAGCAGTGGATCTGGTCTTCAGCCTCTTGATAATCTTTAGTCTCAAGGTGACTCTTAGGCATGTTTGCAGAGGTCTAGTTGCAGTTGATGGTCTAGTGTACTGGGATTCTTTTTATACACACCTGAGGCCTAATTGAATCATTATTAGTCACAGGTGAAGCTCATATGACAAGGCGACAACACTTATGTCTTTGCAAAAATTCACTCAATGGGCTTTACCAAGCTGTGAATATTAGAATATTTTTTGACAGTTTAATTTTGCAATGAAACATTATTACAAAAGCTGTTGGGATTAAAATGAGCCATTTCTTGTAAAAAAAAATCTTGATAAGAAATATATTTCAGCGGCACTTCAGTTAAATTTGTACACAAGCAACAAGACTTTTGTTAGGGACTTTATGATGTGTATATGTTGAATTGTAATAACGGAGTGAACACGGTGAGGCGCTATTGCTTTACCATATTTATTAGAGGCAGTTCAAGTTCAACCACAGGCATCTCCTGTCATCAGTACTGTACAAAACCCATGAACTCGGCATACCAGCACAATGCTCTTAGCAATTCAGAGATTCATTCACTGCAACATATGAATATATGTATTATTGTGTCTGCTGTGTAATGAGCAACAGGTCAGTAAAAAGCCCCAAAGCGGTTCCACTACTGGTGCAAATATAGAAGTGCAGTGTATTGAGAGCACACATCAGAGGAATACGTTGAAAGCTTTGAATTGACACAAAATAGACTAAGTTATTTAATGCAATATAATTCACCTAATCATCAGCTATATTTATCAACAAAAAGTCTCAGTGGTAATATATATTTCAATAACTCACTCTTTAAAACTCATCTGTGAATATCCATAAAACTCGTTTTAATTATCTATATAAAGCTGTGAAATTATAACTTTTATTTAAAGCAGCTGTATGAGGACATTCAGAAAACACAAAATATTCTATAACCTATAAAACTGGGTCGAGTGCAAAAATAGAAACACTGAAGTGGGAAGTGGAAAACATTGCAATACATAAAACATACATGAAATCATGCTACAGACGTGTGAAATCATGCTACAGACGTGTGAAATCATGCTACAGACGTGTGAAATCATGCTACAGATATGTGAAATCATGCTACAGACATGTGAAATCAAATCATGCTACAGCGTGTGAAATCATGCTACAGACGTGAAATTATGCTACAGACATGTGAAATCAAATCATGCTACAGACGTGTGAAATCATGCTACAGACATGTGAAATCAAATCATGCTACAGACGTGTGAAATCATGCTACAGATGTGTTAAATCATGCTACAGACATGTGAAATCAAATCATGCTACAGACGTGTGAAATCATGCTACAGACATGTGAAATCATGCTACAGACGTGTGAAATCATGCTACAGACATGTGAAATAAAATCATGCTACAGACATGTGAAATCATGCTACAGATGTGTGAAATCATGCTACAGACGTGTGAAATCATGCTACAGACGTGTGAAAGCATGCTACAGACGTGTGAAAGCATGCTACAGACGTGTGAAATCATGCTACACACGTGTGAAATCATGCTACAGACATGTGAAATCAAATCATGCTACAGACGTGTGAAATCATGCTACAGACATGTGAAATCAAATCATGCTACAGACGTGTGAAATCATGCTACAGATGTGTTAAATCATGCTACAGACATGTGAAATCAAATCATGCTACAGACATGTGAAATCATGCTACAGACGTGTGAAATAAAATCATGCTACAGACGTGTGAAATCATGCTACAGATGTGTGAAATCATGCTACAGACGTGTGAAAGCATGCTACAGACGTTTGAAATCATGCTACAGATGTGTGAAATCATGCTACAGATGTGTGAAATCATGCTACAGGTGTGTGAAATCATGCTACAGATGTGTGAAATCATGCTACAGACATGTGAAATCAAATCATACTACAGACGTGTGAAATCATGCTACAGATGTGTGAAATCATGCAACAGACGTGTGAAATCTACAGACGTGTGAAATCATGCTACAGATGTGTGAAATCATGCTACAGATGTGTGAAATCATGCTACACACGTGTGAAATCATGCTACAGACGTGTGAAATCATGCTACAGACATGTGAAATCATGCTACAGATGTGTGAAATCATGCTACAGACGTGTGAAAGCATGCTACAGACGTGTGAAATCATGCTACAGACATGTGAAATCAAATCATGCTACAGACGTGTGAAATCATGCTACAGATGTGTGAAATCATGCTACAGACATGTGAAATCATGCTACAGACGTGTGAAATCATGCTACAGACATGTGAAATAAAATCATGCTACAGACGTGTGAAATCATGCTACAGACGTGTGAAATCATGCTACAGATATGTGAAATCATGCTACAGACATGTGAAATCAAATCATGCTACAGACGTGTGAAATCATGCTACAGACATGTGAAATCAAATCATGCTACAGACGTGTGAAATCATGCTACAGATGTGTGAAATCATGCAACAGACATGTGAAATCAAATCATGCTACAGACGTGTGAAATCAAATCATGCTACAGACATGTGAAATCAAATCATGCTACAGACGTGTGAAATCATGCTACAGACATGTGAAATCAAATCATGCTACAGATGTGTGAAATCATGCTACAGATGTGTGAAATCAAATCATACTACAGACGTGTGAAATCATGCTACAGACGTGTGAAATCATGCAACAGACGTGTGAAATCAAATCATGCTACAGACGTGTGAAATCATGCTACAGATGTGTGAAATCATGCTACAGACATGTGAAATCAAATCATGCTACAGACGTGTGAAATCATGCTACAGGCGTGTGAAATCATGCTACAGGCGTGTGAAATCATGCTACGGACGTGTGAAATCATGCTACAGACGTGTGAAATCATGCTACAGATATGTGAAATCATGCTAAAGATGTGTGAAATCATGCTACAGACATGTGAAATCATGCTACAGACATGTGAAATCATGCTATAGACGTGTGAAATCATGCTACAGACGTGTGAAATCATGCTACAGATGTGTGAAATCATGCTACAGACATGTGAAATCATGCTACGGACGTGTGAAATCATGCTACAGACATGTGAAATCATGCTACAGATGTGTGAAATCATGCTACAGATATGTGAAATCATGCTACAGACGTGTGAAATCATGCTACAGACGTGTGAAATCATGCTACAGACGTGTGAAATCATGCAACAGATGTGTGATATCATGCAACAGACGTGTGATTTCATACTACACACGTGTGAAATCATGCTACAGACATGTGAAATCATGCTACAGACATGTGAAATCATGCTACGGACGTGTGAAATCATGCTACAGACATGTGAAATCATGCTACAGATGTGTGAAATCATGCTACAGATATGTGAAATCATGCTACAGATGTGTGAAATCATGCTACAGACGTGTGAAATCATGCTACAGACGTGTGAAATCATGCTACAGACATGTGAAATCATGCTACAGACATGTGAAATCATGCTACAGATATGTGAAATCATGCTACAGACGTGTGAAATCATGCTACAGACGTGTGAAATCATGCTACAGACGTGTGAAATCATGCAACAGATGTGTGATATCATGCAACAGACGTGTGAAATCATACTACACACGTGTGAAATCATGCTACAGATGTGTGAAATCAAATCATGCTACAGACGTGTGAAATCATGCTACAGACATGTGAAATCATACTACACACGTGTGAAATCATGCAACAGACATGTGAAATCATGCAACAGACGTGTGAAATCATACTACACACGTGTGAAATCATGCTACAGATGTGTGAAATCAAATCATGCTACAGACGTGTGAAATGCTACAGACGTGTGAAATGCTACAGACGTGTGAAATCATGCTACGGATGTGTGAAATCATGCTACTGACGTGTGAAATCATGCTACATACGTGTGAAATCATGCTACAGACGTGAAATCATGCTACAGATGTGTGAAATCATGCTACAGACATGTGAAATCATGCTACAGGCGTGTGAAATCATGCTACAGACATGTGAAATTATGCTACAAATGTGTGAAATCATGCTACAGATGTGTGAAATCATGCTACAGACGTGTGAAATCATGCAACAGACATGTGAAATCATGCAACAGACGTGTGAAATCATACTACACACGTGTGAAATCATGCTACAGATGTGTGAAATCAAATCATGCTACAGACGTGTGAAATGCTACAGACGTGTGAAATCATGCTACGGACGTGTGAAATCATGCTACGGATGTGTGAAATCATGCTACTGACGTGTGAAATCATGCTACATACGTGTGAAATCATGCTACAGACGTGTGAAATCATGCTACAGATGTGTGAAATCATGCTACAGACATGTGAAATCATGCTACAGACATGTGAAATCATGCTACAGATGTGTGAAATTATGCTACAAACGTGTGAAATCATGCTACAGATGTGTGAAATCATGCTACAGACATGTGAAATCATGCTACAGACGTGTGAAATCATGCTACAGACATGTGAAATTATGCTACAAACGTGTGAAATCATGCTACAAACGTGTGAAATCATGCTACAGACGTGTGAAATCATGCTACAGATGTGTGAAATCATGCTACAGATGTGTGAAATCAAATCATGCTACAGGTGTGTGAAATCATGCTACAGATGTGTGAAATCATGCTACAGACATGTGAAATCAAATCATACTACAGACGTGTGAAATCATGCTACTGACGTGAAATCATGCTACATACGTGTGAAATCATGCTACAGACGTGTGAAATCATGCTACAGATGTGTGAAATCATGCTACAGACATGTGAAATCATGCTACAGACGTGTGAAATCATGCTACAGACATGTGAAATCATGCTACAGACGTGTGAAATCATGCTACAGATGTGTGAAATCATGCTACAGACATGTGAAATCATGCTACAGACGTGTGAAATCATGCTACAGACATGTGAAATCATGCTACAGATGTGTGAAATCATGCTACAAACGTGTGAAATCATGCTACAGACGTGTGAAATCATGCTACAGATGTGTGAAATCATGCTACAGATGTGTGAAATCAAATCATGCTACAGGTGTGTGAAATCATGCTACAGATGTGTGAAATCATGCTACAGACATGTGAAATCAAATCATACTACAGACGTGTGAAATCATGCTACAGACGTGTGAAATCATGCTACAGACGTGTGAAATCATGCTACAGACGTGTGAAATCATGCTATAGATGTGTGAAATTATGCTACAAACGTGTGAAATCATGCTACAAACGTGTGAAATCATGCTACAGATGTGTGAAATCATGCTACAGACGTGTGAAATCATGCTACAGATTTGTGAAATCATGCTACAGATGTGTGAAATCATGCTATAGATATGTGAAATCATGCTACAGATGTGTGAAATCATGCTATAGATATGTGAAATCATGCTACAGATGTGTGAAATCAAGGACTACAAGACTGAAAAACAGCTTTTACCCACAGACCATCAGGCTTGTGAATGGCACAGTGCCAACACTACAGACTGACCTCTGATATTGAGAGGGGCAATGATCCTTCCATCTTACACACATACACACACACACACACACACACACACACACACACACACACACACACACACACTGACTTCTCATGTTTACAGGGTATATACATGCACAACTACTTACTTGTTGCACATTGTTTTATGTTTCTTTGTTATTTATGCCACTGGTTATTTGTTAAATTGATGTCTAATGTTGCTGGGAGGATTCGCAGAATAAGAATTTTTCATTGTACTGTGTGACGACTGTTTCCGTACACATGACAATAAAAGTTTAAAATTTAAATTTAACCAAATATTACATGTCTTTGGAAGGCTTTTGTCTTATATATATATATATATATATATATATATATATATATATATATATATATATATATATATATATATATATATATATATTAGTTTAGTTTAATGTTATATATTTTCAGTTCTATTTATAACTATTCAGTTCAAAGTGATAAACGAGGTAGGTCAAAAATAATTATCAGATTATATTACTTTAAAGGATTAGTTCACTTTTATAATTTCACAATTACAATTTCCTGATAAAGAAGATGGTTCTTTAACGCTGATCTAACAGCAGAAGACACCAGCCGCGGTTAAATCCCAGTGGAGCAGGCGGGTGTGTTTTCACACTGCGTTACAATGAGAAATATGATATTATATTCTATACTTTTGTGAATTCTATTGAGAAACTGAGATAAACGTGAATAATGACTGAGAGTCAACGTTCAGAAGTTATTCATTATTATTATGTTTTGATCTATGCTGCACAGCTGTTTGGTTGTATTTTTTGTGTTTTTTTACATTTTTAATGGTAAAAAATTGAAAAAGTGAATACAATATTTTAATTTTTTGATTATATCAGATACCATGTTAATCTGTCATATGCTCATGTTATAATGTACTCCACCTATGGGGCATGTTGTCACAGTTCACTTCCATTCTTTCGGGGTAAATCACGAATAAAGTACACACTGTATTAATGAAACACATCCACATCATTGAACTAGACAAATTATTTTTGAATACGGGGGTTAAATATAAAATAAATTTGTTTTTGTGCCTTCTCAAGTACAACTTTTCCACACTCATAGGAGGCTGCTGCTCCCATCTGTATTGCATCAGACACTGACTCAGCATCTCCTGCTGCTTCCCATCCTTTAGCTGCTCCTGCAATGAATCCTGAAAGAGATGCAGCTGAAAGAGCAGCCCCGGCAGCAGATGTACCAACCCCGGCACCTGCTGCAGTTCCTCCTGCGACCCCTGCCTTAATGAAGGTCGCAACTAATGCAACACATAAACCAGCTCCCATTAAAGCTCCAGTTAGAGCACCTGCTGAAGCTCCTGCAACTTTCATCAGCAGATTATCATTAACAATCCTTTCGGCTCGTTCTCGCTGCTGGTTTGGAGATGCATTGTCTTCATTAGTATCCATCATCTGCTCTTGAATCATCCTCTCCACACTTTGAAGAAGCTCATTGGTGTAGTGGCCGTTCTGATTCGCCATCTCATTTATGGTCTCCAGCAGATTTTTTACCTGGACCCTGTTGCTTTTGTACCCACAACTATAGGGACAATGGAGACATTTTCTCCAGTATTTATTGTCGATGACGTGACATCGGCCTCCACATTGATCAACAAGCTCCTGTAGCTTTGGATTTTGCTGAACAAATTCTTCGATGGTTTGTCCTTCAAGTTCTTCACCATGAGTGAATAAAACCACTGCATGATTAAAGATATCCTCTCCACAATTTCGAACAATTTCATCCACAACCTCGACTGTTTGTCTTGTGAACCTTTCAACTTTCAGGACAATGACAAAGGCATCCACGCCCGCAGCGCAGTTAATAATGGATCTAATGATCTCCGATCTGATGGACTCATCATCACGACCCGTGTCCAAGACTCCAGGTGTGTCGATAACAGTGAACTTTTGTTCATTAACCTTCCTCTCTCCTCTTACAGATGTATGTGTTATGGAATTCGGGGAAGCGTCGGGTGTGAAACAGGTTTTTCTGAGGATTGTGTTTCCAGCGCTGCTTTTGCCATCTCCGGTTTTCCCAAGAAGGACAATGTTTCTCTCTGTTGAGGACGCACTCGCTATTTGAAGAAGACATTAGTTATAATATTAAGCTTTGTAAGACATGCATTATGTTTTTGTAGCATATTTTTTTAAAGCATGCTTACCTCCCATTACCGTAGTTGATGTTCGTCTCTGCAATAAAAATAACACAGAGGTTCTGAACCAATCATGCATTAGAGGAACAACTGTTCTTATATAATGTCTTCACTGCAATAATAAAATGCAAATGACTATAATTTTGTGCAATATTAGTGAGGAAAAAAAGGACAGCTTCTTACTGAGCTAATTTGCATGTTTTATATTTGTTTACCTGTTGCTGGGATCTATCTTTTTTTTTTTTTTTTAAAGGAAAGATGTTGAAATGTGTGTATTTTAAGGAATAGGTGGGATTTTGGATTGGACACTGGTGTATAAATGCGAGTGAAGTGTTTTCTAATGTGTGGAGATTTGTGTGCAATAACAGTGTTTCCAAGTAGCAAACGTGACGCAGGAACAGGGTAACCAGGTAACCTACACTCTCAGAAAAAAAGGTACAGTGCTGTCACTGGGGCGGGACCCTAAGGTACAAAAGTGAAAAGTACATCTTTGTACCTTACTCAACCCTAAATGGTACATGTTAGTAACTTAAAAGGTACATATCAGTACTTGAAGAGTGTACATTAGTACCTTAAAGGTACATAATACCTTAAAGGTACATAATAGTACCTTTTCGGTTTTGTACCTTAGGGTACCACCTCAGTGACAGCACTGAACCTTTTTCTGACAGTGTAAGGTACAAAAGTGAAAAGTACATCTTTGTACCTTACTCAACCCTAAATGGTACATGTTAGTAACTTAAAAGGTACATATCAGTACTTGAAGAGTGTACATTAGTACCTTAAAGGTTTATATTAGTACCTTTTTGTTTTTGTACCTTAGGGAACCACACCAATGATAACACCTTTTTTCTGACAATGAATACAATCAGAACTATGAATGCCAGAATTAATTAATTTTGAGAACATTAGACAACGAACAGTATCAGGAAATGCCGGACAGGTGTACATTAATCATGGTATATCTTAAGGTGGAAGTAAAGTTAGTTAACATCCTTTGGAAAAACTTGATAAAAAAAGCTATAATTCACATCTGATTTACTATTTGTCACTTAAAAATTATATATGCACTACTGACTGAGCATGGTTAATATCATGTCCTTTATGTTTGCATAATTCAAATTAAAGGGCTTATTATGCATTCCCTTGCTGATGTGTGTACAATATATTTTAAATATATATCCACTTGTATGAATTAACAATGCCCAATGTTTATTTATGAAGTAATAATAATGTATCTGAAGAAAAAATGCAAACATTTAGACACCTGGCAGCAATACAGTGAATTGTGCCACTCACCGCATGTATCCAGAGAGAAGTTGCAGAGGATGAATGAGGGATGGAACAGGCTTTATGGTCCTGACTTTCACTTTCTCTATACTTGTTTTGAGAAGCTCTACGTTTAGTTTCGTTCTCTTTGTTTTGCATGCACTCCATGAGCTGATTGGTGCAGCTGCTTCAGGGGGGCGCAAACTTTATTCTCATTAGACATTAGGTATGAGACACTAAACCCATTGGGTTTAATTTAATAACACAACAACAAGGCTATAAAGTATTTTACTATAATTATTTCACCTGTACAATGAGCAAATAAAAAATACAAACACACATTTAATTTCTAAAGCACTTTTTGCTGTTGATCAGAGTGCTTTCCAGCATAACAAATACAATTTAAGCAAACACATACAGTACATCCACACAAACACAATTAAATCCTGTTCAGTCTAATCCGACCTAAAATCCATACCAAAAAGATACGTCTTTTATAGACTTAAAAGCATTCAAAGATGGGAAGTTTTAATATGCATTGGAAGAGGACAACCACAGAAAAGGGACTCTCACGCTAAGATTTTAATCTAGTTTTGGGAACACAAAGAATCATCAGGCTAGAAGATCTCATATTCCTTGTGTTTTGATGAGATATCAGCAATATATTCTGGTGCACTACCATTCAACAGCAACAGATCCTTAAAGGAGTGGTTAATTATTATTATTCTTTTTAACTTTAGTTATTAATGTTGCTGATTGAGCATAAACAACATCTGGAAAGTTACTACGCTCAAAGTTCAAAGCAAAAATATTTTTTATAGCATGTTAAAATATATTTCAAAATAAATCTAATTATTAAACTAAATTAACCATATAGACCAAATTACTTATCTAATTACTGATCTAAAGCCCACATTGTTACTGTATGGTAATCAAAATATATTCTGTTGCATTATTTTTCTGTTTAACACTGTGAAGCTGCTTTGAAACAATCTGCATTGTTAAAAGCGCTATATAAATAAAGTTGACTTGACTTGACTTAATAGTTGTTGAAGTGTTTTCTGTGCCATGGACATTAGTCAATGTTTACAGACCAAATTTGAACAAAACTAAGTTTTTCAAACAATTGTTCAACCTAATTCCTGATATTTCAAATGCACATCTCATAACTGGGGGTGATTTTAACGCATTTGAACAAATCCTCCTCAACAAAAACAGTTAGTTCCAATTCCAGTACATTTTTGAATACATATATAAGCAATTCTAATGTTTGATGTGTGGAAAATTCTCTATCCAACAGCCAGGATTATTTTCATTCCCAAATCCATGTTCACCTGAATAGATTATTTAATTCTGAATGGTAAATGTATGCCCCATGTCTGTACGGCTAAATATCACAGTCCTGTGACTTCTTTCTATTAAAATAGATAATATGGCGAAATCACAAAGAAATAATAGGCTTACTCATCATTTACTTACAAATAAAGTGTTTATTTCTCACTTAAAACAGGTGTAAAAACCTTTTGAGTTCTATGACAAGCCTGACATGTCTATAGGAGTGCTATGGGACACAAATAAAGCATACATTAGGGGTTGTATTATCTCCTATCAAGCATCCCAAAGAAAATAATAGGATGTAGAAAAGAAGTAGGGTTGAATTAGAGGTATTGGAAATTCAAATTTGAGAATTAGATCTGGAAAATTCTAAACAGCCATGTATTGAAGCCGTGCATCAACTTTTTCTTGTCAAAACGTCAAGAACTCAAGTGTGAACACAGCCATAGAAGTTTTTTCAATATCATGTAATCTTCCAGAGGTTTCAATATCATGTACTTTTCCAGAGGCCTGATTGATTTAGCCATGCTGCCATTGGATCTGGAGAAAGTATTCAATCAAATTCTGTGGCCTCACCTATTTGCTGTATTGAAGAAGTTTAATCTTGGAGAAAATTTCATTTCATGGATTAAATGGTTGTAGTGTAGTCCGAAGAATTCTGACAAATCAAACAATATGTTCTTGTTTTGATGTGTATAGAGGTACAAGACAAGGCTGCTCACTATCACCAGTTCTGTTTGCATTAGTGATTGAGCCTCTAGCCAAGGCCAATCTGGTATTAAAGGCTATAATAAAATATACCAGAATGGCCTTGGCTAAAGGCTCAATCACTAATGCAAACAGAAGTGGTGATAGCGACAGCCCTGTCTTGTACCTCTTATTTATTTCTGAGTGTGTTGATGCCAGTCACTATCAAATATCCAATTTAGTTAAAGCTAATTTTCATCCCCTTTTGTTTAAACTAAAATCCACAATCAATTTCTGGAGAACACTTCCTATTTCTCTTCAGGGTAGGTTAAATGCAATTAAGATGATATTTCTCCCAAAATATTTGTATATGGTGCAGAACATTACCGAATTTCTGATCAAAATGATCCTGATTCTATTTGCCTTGGATTATAAAGCTCATAGGATTTCCAAACAGCACATATGTAAACCCAAAATACAACCCTACCTAATTTTCTTTATAACTATTGGGCTGCAATCCTGAGTCTCTGACTTCACGGCTAGATTTTCCTATGATAGGGGAGAGTTGGCTGGTGTTGGAACAGGAGGAATGTCTCCCATTCTCCATTACAATTGTTTTGCATTGTTTTGTTAATAAGTGCAATTACTAATAATATAACATATTTGTTTATTGGAAATGTAACTGTTAGGCACTGAGCTTGAATTGATATGCAGATAAAATTAACTTTTACCATAAATTAACAGTAAAAATAAAAGTAATGAGAACTCTTTACTTGCTTTCTGTTTAATTCAGTCACCATTTGAAGAACAATTTTTGTTTTCATGAAACTGTGACTTCCTAGTTATTTCCATATATGAATAAGTGGAAATGGCGAATTAGTCAATAAGTGCTCCTCTGCCACCACCTACTGGTTATAGTGGTCACTTCATGTCTTTTAAAAATAAAAGTGGTCTACACCTAAAATTTTAGTTTTACAAGTTGTTGCATTAAAGGTAATATTAAAATTGGATTACATTTAATTTACATAGAGCTTGATAGTGCTGAAAAAAAAAAAAAAAACTGAAACCCCTGAACTTCGTTTATGGCTCAATGTTTCTTCCGGTTTCCAAGTCAGCTTTATTTGATCTGATATCTGTGGTTTATAACAGAGAATTCTCCTCTCTTCCACTAGATCTCACAGTAGTGATTATTAATTCTGTGGCGAATTCAAACTCTTTGTCAGTGGATCTCCAGCGCTGTGTAGTAGCGGTGTGGCGTGATCGAGATCGACTTGTGTGAGATGTCTATTATTGCTCTGAGCTGACTAAAGTTCAGCGCAGCTCAAACAAGTAGCGTGGTTCCGTTCCACTTTCTTTTCGTTTGCCATTTGATGTTTCTCATGTAACAGAAATAGCAGCTCTTATCAGTTGGGCACCATTATGGTTGCACCCAAGCGGAAACCTCCCCCAGTTTCTCTTAAAGCCAATATGGAAGTGACTTAAATTCCTGCATAATTAAGGGTGTTTCCACTTTGAGTGACATGTGGATTGTCTTTTGTCTGCTGTCTGTTAGTTACACATCACCTGAGCTCCACCCATGTCCCGCCTCTTTGCCCATTTTATGTTATCCAGGAGTGACGCGCTGACAAGATGGCAAAGGCCAACTTTCAGGCTTCAAAACTGCTCTTCAGAAACATTCGGGTGACGTCACAGACACTGCGTCCATATATGTTGGCAGTCTATGGTCGTACCAGTCCCACTTCCAACAAAACTTAGTTGCACAAGCAGGAAAAAAGGTTGCCCTGTTATAAATATAATGACCGCATGTAGTCTGCATATTTTTTATTCTAAAAAGGATATAGCGCATACAACAATTCTAATATAATCTATGCCATAAATCACTAAAAACTGCTGTTCCCTAATCAGTACTATTGTCCTCCTTTTTTAACAGTTTGTGATGATGTTTCTTTGCCTTTTTCACTGCACCTTTGGCATTCTCATAGTTGAGTTTGGCTGTGTTCTTTATTGCGTCACACACCGAATCGCCCTCATCTGTTGCTTTGTATCCAGTAATTCCTCCTCCGATCGCTCCGGCAAGAGCTGCAGCTCCAAAAGCAACTCCTGCAGCTGCAGTGAGACCTGAACCAGCTAATCCAACACCAGCTCCTGCGGCAACAATCCCTGCTTTCACCGCTGCTGCTCCTGCTGCGATTCCTGCGGCTCCGGCGGCTCCTGCTGCAGTTCCTGCTTTCACCACTCCGGGAACATTAGTGGCTTTCAGTAAAGTCACGACGGATGCCACTGCCACACCGATACCCAGAAAAGCACCGGTCAGCGTCCCTGTGGTCACTCCCGCAAGCCGAATGAGAAGTCTTTTGTGCACAATCTTTTTAGCGATTTCTCGCTTCTCTTCTGGCAACAAATTGACCTCGTCTACGTTCTTCATCTCCTCTTGAATCTCTTCCTCCACTATCTGAAGCAGCTCATTGGTGTAGCAGCCGTTCTGACTGTCCTTCAGCTTCTGCTCGATTGTCTCCAGAAGATTTTTGACCTGAACCCTGTTGCTCCTGTATCCCATTTGCCGCCTTTTCCAGTATTTACTGTCGATGACGTGACAGCGGCCTCCACATTTATCCACAAGCTCCTGTAGATTTGGACTCATCTTCACAAACTCCTCAATGGTTTGGCCTTCTAGCTGTTCGCCGTGAGTGAATAAAACCACTGAATGATTAAAGGTATCTTCTCCACAGCACTCCACGATTTTATCCACAATCTCCATTTCTTGTCCTGTGTATCTCCCGACCTTCAGGACGATGGTGAACATGTCTGGACCCGGAGAGCTTTCAATCACGGATCTAATGATCTCGGATTTGATGGTCTCCTCATCCAATCCGGTGTCAAAGAGTCCAGGCGTGTCAATAACGGTGATCTTTCTGCCATCGATCTTCCGATCTCCACTGACACATTTAGCCGTCACAGACTCCGGAGAAGCTTTACTCTTGAAGACTTGCTGTTTGAGAATCGTGTTCCCGGCGCTGCTCTTGCCATCTCCGGTTTTCCCAAGAAGCACAATCCTTTTCTCAGGCTGAGATTCAGAAGCTGCTTGAGAAATGCACTGTTGTTAGTAAAGGGGTCTAGGATATATATGATTTCTTGACCATAAAACCACAATATGAATATCATTTGCCTGTCCTGTCTCGTGTGTATGCCAAACTAAATCAGAATTATAATTTATAGTTAGTCCATAAACTATAAATAAAATGTCCAAATTATGACATGAAAAGGCAAAATTATGCTTTACTAAGTCATTATTATAACAGTCATAATTATGCTATAAAATATCAAAATTATGATGTAATAAAAAGTCAGAATTATGTCATAAAATCCAATTGATGACATCTCATATCTCATAAAAAGTGCAAATTATGACATACTAAGTCATTATTATGAGACAAAAAAGTTTAAATGATTACAATATTTGACAATGTCTAAACAAGTTGAAATTATGCCATAAAAAGTCATAGTTATGAGACTCAAGCTATTTGAGAAATATGCTGTTGTTATTGAAGATAATTATTATTTAATTCAAATCTTCAGATTTATATTATGTCTTTGAAGTGTAACAAACATTGAACCCCATTGATTTTCATTTTAGGGAAAACATTTTTGAACATTTGTCAAAATATTATCTTTTATGCTCAACAGCAGAACTAACATCATGCAGTTTTAAAACATAAATGAATAGCAGAGCTTTCATTTTTGTTTGACCTCTCCCTTTAAGAGAGGTAGTGCGAGCTAAATTTCTAAAGGTTATAAACTCTAGAAACACTTGCAATTGTTCAAATTCAAAGTTCAAAAACACTTCATTTTTAGAATATATAGAATCGTTTTAGAATCCGATTACAAGCATTTTTTTAAAGGTGTCATATCTTACCTCCCATGTTCTTGTCCCGTCTTCAACTGAGGTGCTTTATTGTATAAAAGTATGTTGTTTTAATGGTTTTTTCATCTAAAAAGGTATCCACTCATGGTTCCTAGTGCTCTATCTGATCGATTAACAGAATATACTATAAACACAAACGCCGTTTGCTGTGTATCAACAGCTTAAAGAATTCGCTGCTCAAAAGACTCTTGAATGAGTCATTTGACACTACAGATGAGCTACAGGGAATACCAGAGGGACAAGTTCTGTGAGTTTTCCCACACCTACTTCTGAACATCACACCCTCATTCTCACAGCAAACTCCTTCAAAATCAGAGCCATGAAACTCTTCCTGTGAGATTAACAACAAAAAGTTGGTGCAGTTATTAGCAGTAAAAGAATACAAAATACTGAAGTATAAATGATTCACTTTACCTTGTCTGTGTGTTTTCATTCTTTGGAAGCAGAAATCAAATAGAAGATAGAACGATGTAGTTTCACAGGCTACGACACTATTGGTGTCGAATTGTGAAGGTTCGTTCTGAATCGGTCAAACCAAGGATGATAACTATAATGATAAAGGTAAAGTTCTAAATGTAGAAGAATAGCAGAGTCCACATCACAACGGTTATGTCTGCGTCAACTCACTGTTTCAATAAGCGAGGCTTCGTTACGTCACTGTTTCAAAACGTTTGGAAATTTCAGTGGTTCGCCGATGGGGGGCGATGATCTCGGTGAACCCATGAATCATGTGGATTCATCGAGGAACCCCACCCCCACTCCCAGAGCTGAACCATTGAACAAGTGTCTATTGGTTTTACCAATAATGTTAGTTAGAACACACAAAAGCCATGGAAATTAATAAAAGAACACATATTACACAGACACTTAATATTTAATATTGCATTTGATAGATATTACTTGCAATAAAAACATTTGCAATGGGTGTGTAAGGTGTTTTGTTTTGCTTTATACCCTGTTCTGACCATTTTGCGAAGCAATTGGTTTAATTGATTTGAAGCTTTGAAAAGCTTTGTTTGTCCCATCACTATATGCAAGTATAACACTGATTATATCCATTTTCTTGTCAGGAACAGATGCAACATCACAACAATGTGGAAAACGATGTGTTCTTCGTTTATTACTTGCGAACAACATTCAGCCTGGAGCGCATTTGACAGGCGAGGTTAAATTATCCCAAAAATATCCCAACAACTACACCGATAATGGCACCAGGGCTGCATTAAGATGTGTGTGTGTGTGTGTGTGTGTGTGTGTGTGTGTGTGTGTGTGTGTGTGTGTGTGTGTGTGTGTGTGTGTGTGTTACAATATAGTTAATTTTGCTTTAAATACATTTTTTTACATATCAAAATTTTTCACCAATTTCAATATCCCCAAAAAATACTAGCCTAATTTTTACTACAAAACAAAACTGAAGACAAGTAAACAGTCACAAATTACAATAGAGCAAAGATACATAAGAAATTGACCTACCTGAAAAATGTAAAGCACTAAATAAGAAATATTGGTAACACTTACAATATGGGCTCACTAAAAGGCATCAATTCATAATTAACTAATGCACAGACTATCATATGTTAATATGACTCATGAATAAATAAACCAATCATTAATTATTACTGCATCAGAAACTAATAAAGATTCTATATGATTAATAGGTTAATATATGAATTGTTATTAGTTAAATGTTTCATAATGTATTAATTCCTTAATAACGTATTAACTAATAGTGTAAATTAATGTAAATTAATGCCACCATCCATCAAGTTTAAAATCAAACTAACCTAAAATCGGTGGGGGCGATGATGCTGCTTGCTGTTCCACAATGCCATCCATCAGCAGCTGTAGTAAAATGACCGGTTGGCTGGGGATTTTACTGACTAACTCGATATTTCCTCTTTGTATTATACATTTCTCCCTTTGTAAACTTTTTTTTTAGAACAGCTGACATTTATAGGTTACCTATCGAAGATCGTTCTATGTGTGACCATTTTGAGATTAGTCTAGAACGAAGGGAGTGTGGACGTGATTGGTGGATGCGGACATAATAGCCTAAAGGCACAGCAATCACCTATTACCTGCAGATCGTTCAGAAGTCTCATATTGAATAAATGCATTTGATATGTAAACCAAACTCAAACTTGACATTTCAATCCCTAAATAATAAGCGCTAATGTCACAGGTCGGAGCGGACCGCGTGAGTACCGCTCCTCCCTCAATTTCCACCTCGGGGAGGTTCCCAGGGATACCCCAGACACAACAAGGACACTGGAGTGGGGTTTTAAAACACAAATCTTTATTAATTTACTTAAAATGGGGAAGGGGAAAGTGAAGGGGGCTAAAATCCAGGGGAACACTGGAGGATGAGGACACCGCCTCGGAGCTTGCTGTCTCTGTCACAGGGGACCTCAGATAAGTCGTCTCGTTCCTTAACTCAATATCTGGCTCCAATGTCCTTCCGTTTGCTTACTTGTCTCTCTTTCTCTTTCCCAGTTCGGACCTTCAGGGCGTTCACGACGCGGCTCGCTCCTTCTCCTGAGCACAGGAATATATATACGGTAAGTACTGGGCTCGGGGGTGACAAGGGTACCTCTTGTCTCGGGCGTGGTCCGGCGGCTTCCTCTAGAGATGGGTCAGTGGTCCGGGTGGTATAAAGGTAAGCACCTCCAGGGCATCCACTGGAGCTGGGTCAATGGTCTGGTTAGTATCTGGGTAAGCACCTCCAGGGCATCCACTGGATCTGGGTCAACACTGGGACTTTCGTCTGGTATGCAGGTACGTATAACTTCGCTCAATGGATATCACTCACAGACTTCGTAGACACGGTTCGTCCGTTTCTCTCCTAGTCTCAGGCTCCGTGATAACGGTGGCTCGGAGGGGAGTTAACCACGGCGGCGGTGCTGGATCGAACACTTCTCCAGGCGACTCCACAGAGAGTAAGTGCAGGTAAGAGTATCCGCCTGGGGCGCGTTTGCTCAGAGCGTGCTTGAGCGTTTCCCTCCTCTCCACTAAGGCACTGCACACACACACACAATTTCCTCCAACACAGCCACGTATCAATACAGTTACTCAAGGGGATTCTTACTTGGCTCCGGTCGTACTATCGTCGTAGAAACAGAGATTAGGGTGGTGTTCACAGCATGAATTTATGGGCTCGTTTGCTCTTGCCAGCTTCGGGATCCTATCCTCCACAGAGAGTGGGTCGGCCTGGAAAGTGGTCTTTGTGACGACACACACACAACACAGCACACCACGGCAGATTCCAAGTGTACACTCACAGTCAAGACACTGACTGACCCACAGCACTCCACACGCAATCCAAGTGCACATAAGGTCCAGAGACCACTTTTCCCACGTAGTTATCTCGGGGGAAATCGCTGAAGCGCTGTTATAGCGAAGGACCAGCAAGAGAGACGTCGCTGCTGCACCACCCCGGCGTCTTTCACTGTCTACTGTCTCTGGCTCTCCCACGCTCACTCTCCGTGATGGGGCCACTCGTGTTCCTAGATCCAACTTCAACAAAGCTCACAGATGATACACTTTCGACGAATTTGCTACTGCACAAGTTTCTCAAGGTACTCACACATTGATCAACCCGCGTTCTCGTCCTGTTCTCTCTTCCAGTGCTCGGCTCGCGTCCTGGCCGCTGTGCTCTCTCTCTACCAAAGCGACTCGTTTATCAACACTTCTGGTAAGCTGTCCTGCATGTAACTTCTCAGAATCGAATACACACTTGACACTTGAATCACAATGCAAAACACGGTCTGTATTATACTCAGCCCCGTCTCTTTCTTTCTCTTTGCAGTTCTCCGGATCTTTGTTCGCTCAGTCCACAATATTCTCCACTTGTGGTCCTTCGTGTTTGCCCAGATGCCCAGATGCCCAGATGCCCAGATGCCCAGATGCCCAGATGCCCAGATCCTGTCGCGCGGCTGGAAGCGGTTACCACCACGTTCGGGCTTGAGCCTGAATCGGCACTAACAGCTGCGGCTGTGTATGACCGCTGCAATCCCCACAACTGAATTCTGGAAGCCCTCCTTTATATTCCTCCTGCTTCCTCTCCATCCAATCCGGAGATCACGCTGTTCATTGGTGCACCTGCCGCCGATTAATCCTAATTTATCCAGGAAGTGGTGGTGTTTGATCCGGGCGGAACCAATCTCTGCCACTATGGTTCCGCCCCAGAAAAAAGTCACCCCGTGACACTAATAAGTGGGGGGCGTGTTGGGGCTTTTGGCAATAGCAAGTCAATCTACTCCACAGCCAATCACAGGCCCCCTCCTTGCTCAGGCCCCGGGGCTTAAGCCCCGCCTAGCCCTATGGTTAATTGTGGTTAATATTGTTGGAATCAATTCCAGAAAGAGGTGAGATCAACACCTCAAATTTCAGAGTCAGTGAAGCTGTTAAAAGAGGTAGGAAGATCTAAATGGCTAAGGGTTAAAAACCTATAGCTTTTCTTGTTAAATACGGCAACTGTTAAACCGGCCATTATAGTTATAAGAATAATATGCCTTCTGATTAAATCTCTCTCTGTTTGCCCAGATTGATTGACGCTCAGCCTCCAGCACAGCAGCCAATCAGTGCTCACAGATCGAACATCCCACCCATCAAGCGTTTAGTGTGAAGTTAAGAGCAAGTCCGTCGGAGCGTTGATGCCGATGCTGAACTTTCCCTTTGCATATCATATATGGTTTTACTTTATTCAGTGTCAAGGTGTTTTTGTCTGTTCAAAGTAAGAGCATTATTTATCTTTGTAGCGATCTCGTGTGTGATATAATGGACCAAGCTGTCTATTCTATTTGCTGTTATAACATACGCTATTTTATTACGGCCAATGATAGGAGATAAATCTGTCTTTAGCATGATGTTGTGCTGTGTATATTTTACCTTTATTTGTAATTGCTTATTTTGATGTTATTCATGTATATTCCTTTTGTATTTAAGTGCCCATTATTGAGGTATTCTAAAGTTGTAAACAGCATGCAGAACATGTCCAGACAGAGCACCGCTGATACAATACTGAACAAATTAAGCTATTCACCGTTTAAATTAGTGTGCATGACATAGCGAGTTTGTTTTATATCCAATCATTACACTTTTTATTCTGTATTTCATTGAATATTCATCATGTGTATTTCTGTTAGAACATTTAATGTTATCATCATGTATATCCACTCTGCATTTTCTATGTTTATAGAAAACCACATACTAAGGACAACTGTTCAACCATCACTAATAATTGAGTTATGGTGACTTATAAGGGTTACTCCCATATTTCAACCATCTTTGACCGAGTCTCTTATGGGACACCTTGTGGCGGGTTTCAAACCTAACCAGCAATGTGCAACAAATTAGAATGAGCTACTAATAGCTACATAATTTCAACAGCAACATTTGCTGTTGTTCAAAGGTAGGTTACTTCAAATCATGCTTCTAAACATATGGACACTTTCCATGACCGGTCTGGATGTTTCTGACGTTACACACACATCATTGGTTTCTCTGGCGATTTCATAAACTAACCAGGCCTGATTAACACACCCAACTGACATCTCTGCATTTAAGAATGATCACAAGGAAATATACAATGAAGTTTAAAATATACACAGTTGCAAACCTTCATGAGCTTCAAAATAACTACATAAAATAACGAACCAGTTGGAACGAACCAAAATGCAGGCACATGACAACATCCACATCACGACTTATCCCATGGCGTCTTTCCTAAACTGCTTTTCGATTGGTCAGAATTTACGTGTGGGAAAATTCCAACAGAAGAGGAAAAGCCAGCAAACAACACGGAGACAACACAACTATGGAAGGATGACTGCGCAGACTGGTTTTGTCCCTGGCCATAAACTATTATATTGTGTGTATTCACCACAATATGCAAACAATACATTTCTATAATGAAGCGCGGATGCTGTCGCCTCTGGCTTGGCTTGCTCAGTTGGGGAAAAAACTATTTTTCAAATATATTTCAAAATAAATCTAATTATTAAACTAAATTAACCATATAGACCAAATTACTGATCTAATTACTGATCTAAAGCCCACATTGTTACTGTATGATAATCAAAATATATTCTGTTGCATTATTTTTCTGTTTAACACTGTGAAGCTGCTTTGAAACAATCTGCATTGTTAAAAGCGCTATATAAATAAAGTTGACTTGACTTGACTTGAAAACAATGTTCAAATGCACTGCAAACGGTGAGCGCGCATCACTTGTCACTTCAAGCGAAGGCGTTCATCGATATATTCTTAACTCTGACATGCTCATCTTCTGAAAATATTGCCAACAATCTATCAGGTAATGTCATGCACATACTCAAGAGGTCTCTCCAGTGGTTAGGAGTTGCTGGTAGGGGCTTGTGATGGCATCATCTTTGTCAGCACTGGTTAATGTTGGGCTGAACTTGCCTTTTATAACATGTTTCCGCTGTTCAACTAATTCAGCGAATCACGCTTCTTCCTCCCGCCAGTTCAGTTTTTGCTTTGGAATACACACAAATGCTGGGTAAAATGAAATCCAAGTATGGTTGAAAATGGACTAACTGGCTTGGACTAACTGGCTTGCACTAACTGGCTTGAAGCAATTGGCTTGTTTTAACCCTGCGGTTGGGTTAACTGTTTGCTTAAGACAACCCAATCGTTGTTTTTTACCCAGTATTTTTTAGAGTGCATATCATAAAATCTAGCCTATATATAGTGTTGAATAATATCAATGAAATGCAATTACCTTACCTCCTTGTTTATTGTAGAGGCATTTTCGTAACTAATATTTAGCAAATGTACTAAATGTAATGCATCGTGTACAATGTTGTTATTTTTTAAATGTATTGGCAGAGATATACAGTAATTGTTAGTTTATATATATGTGTGTGTGTGTGTGTGTGTGTGTGTGTGTGTGTGTGTGTGTGTGTGTGTGTGTGTGTGTGTGTGTGGACTGGTAATCCCTACGGTATGGGGACAAAATGTCCCCACAAAGATGGCAATATCCAAATTTTTGTCCTTGTGGGGACATTTTTTGGTCCCCATGAGGAAAACATCTTATAAATCACACTAAGTGATGTTTTTGAAAAAGTAAAAATGCAGCATGTCTCCTGTGATGGGTAGGTTTAGGGGCAGGGGCAGTGTAGGGGATAGAAAATACGGTTTGTACAGTATAAAATGCATTACGCCTATGGAATGTCCCCACAAAACATGGAAACACAACATGTGTGTGTGTGTGTGTGTGTGTGTGTGTGTGTGTGTGTGAGTGTGTCTACCCATGAGGAGGAGCTGCAAAAGTGTGTGCGTTTATGTGTGTGTGTACTCCAGTGTTGTGAGAAATGCGCTACACAGTAACACATTACTGTAATTCCACAACGTTTAGCGGTTAGTCGCATTACTCTCTTTTGTGAAAAATGAATGCTTGCAGACAAGAAGCTCAAATGCAGGCCCCATAGCCCGGCCCGAGTCGACTGGAGCCCATGTTTCTTGTGTTTCTTGTTTTTTCCCCCCTGGCACACACTGTTGCATCCATTAAAATAGTTCCATTTTGTTTAGTAGTTTATGTCATAGTAGTTATATATTTTTTCTTTGTTAAGTTAATGTAGAAAAAAAAAAGTTTTTCTTTGTTAAATTAAAGGTTTTATTTTTTTAAAGTAACAGTGAGTTAAACCCACACTTTAGCCTTGCAAATCAACCCTTGCCTTTTGCCTATGATAAAACCCATAAAACGCCTATCAGCACCACAGTAAAAAGGCATTTTATATAAGTTGAGGTTAGGCTGATCATAGGCGCTCGCAAACTAAACGGGCTACACAATCTAAACAAATAAATCAATAAAAAATTATATGCAGGTTGTTTTTCTTTAAACCTCTCCACAAAATGCCCCTGCACTTTATGCATATTTAATGGCGTTCACGTTAATGAAAGCAACAGATGTGAGCTGCATTTTATTCATCAGCTCATTTCAAGATCAAAGACCAAAATAGGAGACAGCAGGTACACAATGTCTCCTGGACCTTACAGGTCGGCCCAGGACGGGCTCCTGTAGGGGACGTTACCTATGCCAGTGTCAACCTATTTCTTGAGTCCGCTTCTCTTCACTGTCTGCTACCACAGAATGAAGCGAAGCACACTGCTCTCCTTTTCCAATCTCTTCCAGACAGACCCAAACAAAAATAATGATCACCAAATGCATAAGATATAGAAATATACAGCTGTAACTAAAGTAAAAAGAATAAAACTATTATATATAGATAAAACAACAGTAACCAAAGATAAGAACAAAGGTAAACTAAAAACAGTTATAAAAAAAAATAAAAAGATGATGCACAGATTAGATCAAATCAGTGGGACGTACAGTGGCACAGTGCTCATTCAGTAAAGGCACAGCTGGACAGATGTGTTTTGAGTCTGGACGTACAGTGGCACACAGTGCTCATTCAGTAAATGCACAGCTGAACAGATGTGTTTTGAGTCTGGACGTACAGTGGCACAGTGCTCATTCAGTAAAGGCACAGCTGGACAGATGTGTTTTGAGTCTGGACGTACAGTGGCACAGTGCTCATTCAGTAAAGGCACAGCTGAACAGATGTGTTTTGAGTCTGGATGTACAGTGGCACAGTGCTCATTCAGTAAAGGCACAGCTGGACAGATGTGTTTTGAGTCTGGACATACAGTGGCACAGTGCTCATTCAGTAAATGCACAGCTGGACAGATGTGTTTTGAGTCAGGACGTACAGTGGCACAGTGCTCATTCAGTAAAGGCACAGCTGGACAGATGTGTTTTGAGTCTGGACGTACAGTGGCACACAGTGCTCATTCAGTAAATGCACAGCTGGACAGATGTGTTTTGAGTCTGGACATACAGTGGTACAGTGCTCATTCAGTAAAGGCACAGCTGGACAGATGTGTTTTGAGTCTGGACGTACAGTGGCACAGTGCTCATTCAGTAAAGGCACAGCTGGACAGATGTGTTTTGAGTCTGGACGTACAGTGGCACAGTGCTCATTCAGTAAAGGCACAGCTGGACAGATGTGTTTTGAGTCTGGACGTACAGTGGCACAGTGCTCATTCAGTAAAGGCACAGCTGGACAGATGTGTTTTGAGTCTGGACGTACAGTGGCACAGTGCTCATTCAGTAAATGCACAGCTGGACAGATGTGTTTTGAGTCTGGACGTACAGTGGCACACAGTGCTCATTCAGTAAAGGCTCAGCTGGACAGATGTGTTTTGAGTCTGGACGTACAGTGGCACAGTGCTCATTCAGTAAAGGCACAGCTGGACAGATGTGGCACAGTGCTCATTCAGTAAATGCACAGCTGGACAGATGTGGCACAGTGCTCATTCAGTAAAGGCACAGCTGGACAGATGTGTTTTGAGTCTGGACGTACAGTGGCACAGTGCTCATTCAGTAAAGGCACAGCTGGACAGATGTGTTTTGAGTCTGGATTTGAATGTGGCTACTGTTGGAGCACATCTGATCTCTTCTGGAAGCTGGTTCCAGCTGCGGCTGGCACAATAGCTAGCAGACTCTCCTTGCTTTGAGTGAACTCTTGGTATTTCTAACTGACTTGATCCTGATGATCTGAGTGATCTGATGGGTTTGTATTTAACCAGCATATCTGCAATGTATTGCTAGCAGTTGCTGTGCTTGTAAACCTCACTCCTCTGATCTCAAGACACGTTCTAGCAACTGATGACTTGTTAGAGCGTCCGACTCACATGCCGCCAGACCCGTGTTCGAGTCCCGCTTGGAGTGGGTGGCTTAAACAGAAGGGGTTACACCAGCACGTACAAGTATGCACGGTTACAAAAATCTTGCATCTGCTGATAAAATTCACGTCATGCATAATGTATGCTGACACTCACTTTCACTTAAAGGATTACTTCAGCGATTAGCATTAAGCTTTGTATCAGTAGAAACCTGGGAGTACTTTCCCCCCTCATATGACCCTGAGACGAGAGAATTATGTATTTTATTTCTGGAAAAATTCCTCAGATGACGCAAATATCATCATTTTGCATCATCGGAGGAGTTTTTGTCCAGAGGCTGAAGACTACAGCCAGCAGGAGGCGCTATTTCCACATGTTTTCAACATCACACTCACAGCACTCGGCTCGAGAGCTGCAGAGATTCATGTAAACGGAGCGGTGGAGAGCAAAGGGAGTGTTTCAACTGTTCAAATGAACTTCCTATGAAAGTTAAGCTTCCAAAGACATGAACTGAACACGTGCCAGACTGATCACGCGCTGTGAATGCGGTCGTGAATCCCGCGATTACCTCCGCTCATGTGATGAATGTAATCCGATCCTGCTGCGTTTGTGCCGTGATGCTCAGTCGGCTCACTCGCATTATATCGAACAGACACGTTCAGTTTCTAATTGTAGCGTCTCCAAATGAACTGATTTTATGAAAATGAATGCGGTGGGCAAGTAATCCAGCATAGGGCAGCGAAATGCATTCTGGGAATTGTTGTCTTTCATCCCCATGAGACAAAAATACATTTTCTGTGTTTTCTAAGTCTAGAAGGCACCAAATTCAAAAATAATTTCACATTTCTACTACATTAATGACCCAGTTTAAATACAGATTCATCTTCCCAGCGCTGAAGTACCCCTTTAAGGTGAAGTAAACTTAGGCCTTAAGGGACTGTATTATCAAGTCCTATACACTCAACTAAATGAAGATTGTGCTACTGACCATGTGATGCTAGTGACATCAAGACTATCCGATATTCTTAAAAAAAAAAGGTATGAAACCACATTGTGAGCAGGAAGTTTATAACTATAGTGTTATTTACTCAAAGGCATAAAAAAACAGCATATGAAACGCAACAATGGTGTCATGCTTCACACCACACAAACTCATTCACGATTCCCAGCATGCACTGCGGCATGAATCAATTATGCAGCTGATTTTTTTTTACTATTAAGATTTGAATATGTTTTGATTGTTTGAATAATGAGTTTTGATCTATAAGTGTCTCAATTTTTACACAGAAGATGTAGCATTCATCTTTTCAGTGTTAATGCATTACATGTGAAGATGTTTATTAATTTTTATTAATTCATGCTTCATTTTCATCATTAAGTTTACAGCTTTGCTTTCGTGTATTCATTGTCTTGCTGTGAATATTTCCTTCACCCATTTTTGAAAGTGACACAGAGCTGACGTTTACATGATAGAGTACATGTGCTATACTACACATTGATGTACATATTAAACACACACAAACATGCTCCTGTGAATTAATTCAGCACATACAGTTTGCAAGATATTTTGCACACAACTTTTAAACTTTTTCTTTAAGAATAAACTATATTAAATTGAATTGAGACACATACTTTATATAGACACCCACAATCACCTTTTAAACAAATGATGTGTAAATATATGACTAGTGCAAAACACAGGAGTGAGGAGAAGAAAGTATCCCCACCACCAGAATGACAAGATCCCATGAAATCAACTGGCTTGTGCTGTGCTTTGTTTTTGGTTTTAAATAGCCAATATGATTTATGCCACATCCTTGAACCATAATCTTCTACTTTATATTTAACTGCAAGTACGTTTGATTGAACAGTCTGTGTCAAAGAGTTGTTTTTCGGAAGATAATGACTATATTTAAAAATGGAAATGTATCTTAATTTTTGGGGGGATTTCATGGGGCCTTTGAAACATAGTACACATTAGTAATTTAATTGCCCAAAGTATCATTGTACTTTGATACATTATCAGATGAAAACAGTACAATAATTGTTTGCCAGTTAGAAAAAAAAAGATTGGCAGTTATTAAAGAACAACACAAACTTAACCTTCACTTATAATTGCTGCAGAGGAAGTTGAGTTTGTGAGTCTCACGACGGCTGATCCAGCGCTGATCTCCTCCAGACCGAACTGCTCCAGATCTCACTGTACCCTCACAGTCCTCCTCTCCTGTGCCGTTCCCTGGAGCCCAGTTCTGATAGCACACCGTGTCTCCGCTCACCCAGTACCAGATGCCTAAAATGCGGGAGTGACGTAACCCCATCCACACCTCCGCAGTAGACGCCCCTTTAACCACATTCATCACACGCTGCATCTCCTCTGAATGAACCGAGACCAGATCCACATGATTCTGTCTGCAGTATCTCAGAGCTTCAGACCACGTCCGGTTCTCTTTGATCAGAATCAGTTTATCTGGACACAAAACAAACCACAAGCAAAAACTAGAGAGAGATGATCAAAAACAACATGCAGAACCAACACTGTGGAGGAATCTGTCATGTCAGACATGTAGTGTGAACTTTAAGATATCTGGAGGTGATGGATGGATTGTGTGTGTTTGTGAGGATCTGCTCACCTTCATGACACACAAAAGGATATGAGTCACTGCAAGAGTCATCATTCCATTTTCCCAGAGCCTTCGGATCAATCCCTGTACAGTTTTCAACACCTCCAGCATTATTAGGTTCACCAGACTTCCAGTATCTGAATGAGGAGTTCCTCTGATCTGACCACTGCCATGAGTCTCTGAACAGGCCGATCCAGACATCATTAGATATGTGACTATCATTGATGAACTTCTGAATCTGTTGACTCTCATTCTGGTTCCTCACACTGACCAGATCAATGTGATTCTGTCTGCAGTGACTCTGAGCGTCTCTCCACTTCACCGTCTGATTGACAAAGACGAGTCCTGTGCTCACTTTAAGAAAAACACACAGACACAGATTCATGAGTCAGTTTGTTCATTATTCTCACACTGATTTATGGTCTGGATGTGAATAAGAGCAGCGGTGGAGCATCAGAAACACGTGTCATTCAGAGACTGATGATATATTAAATATTCAGAATATGATTTTGCAACATTTGTGAATATTTGTGATAATTTTATTGCATATTTATATTTCTCTATTATGTTTTGTCACATGTTTCTCTGTAATACTGGATTCAGACACAAAGATCTGAATGAGAGAAACATCAAACAGATGAAGATATTTCATTGCAGGTTAATGTGTTCATTAACTAGTTCTGAGAAATATGTAAAATGTTATATTGTAGACCAAAACATACAAATTAATATTGTTGCTAAATTAATAATGTAAGTGAGTTTGTCTTGTTTCTAGTCTGATTGTCTTCACAGGTTTGTGTTGAGATCCTGAAGCTGAATGAATCAAGCGATATCACACAGAACAAAAAAGATCAACATGTGTTCAATATGTTGTGAAAGTGGGCAATATCCACAGTCTGTCCTTTATTTATGCCCAATTCAAGGTTCTTGCAGGTTTCACCAATTCAAATTTAAGACTTTTTAAGACCATTATGAATTAAATTTAAGACCTATATCGCGCAATTAAAAAACGTACAGAATGAAATACAGAATCATAAATTTACTAAGAACATTTATTTAAATTGAACAAAGTATCAGTAAACTTGCACTTCCTCATAGGTTACTTTTTTTTTTTTTAATCAAAATTATTTTGGTGGTAATATTTAGTGGTAGTCACTTCCAGAAATGTGCATGTTTTTTTTTCATAATTAGGATGCCACATGTACCATATTATTATGTTAGATGCACAATAGTCACACATGACAATATAATAAACAAAATGCATGACTCTTTATTAGGTCGAACCAGTTCACCAAATCGGACTGAATCGTTCGAAACAGTTTGCAGCACTAATCCACAAATTTATAAACTTGCTCACTTTTTGACCTGTCAGACTGTCCCTCTGACTTGAAATAAACCAACATCCCAGAGTTATTCAGTTACTCCAACAATACACTGACTTAACCTACTGTAAGAGAGAGAACTGATGATGAGCAGAATGAGCACGTCAGCGAGCAGAAGCTGATGATACTGAGCATGCGTGCAGCGCACACGGCCTGTCACAGTTCTCATTTTTATGGAGTGAAAACAGTATCAAAACCTTCCACAAATGCACAGGAGAGATCCACATGCACACGCACCAATCCACAAACGCACGGGAGAGATCCACATGCACACGCACCAATCCACAAACGCACGGGAGAGATCCACATGCACACGCACACACACACACACACACACACACACACACACACACACACACACACACACACACACACACACACACACACACACACACACACACACACACACACACAGCAATCATGCATTATTGTCCTTTTGCTCACAATCCACAAATGCTTTATCTGTATTCTGTACCTGTAGTTTAATGCACAGTAAATCACGAGTCTTTTGCATTGTTGTTCTGCCTTAGAATATGCGCTTTTGTACCTGTGGAATCTCTTGAGACTGTCGTTGCGTGGCCTTGATTCACAAATGCACAGAAGCCTATCTGAATCTGTCCAGCAAAGATGCGATACGGTGTCCTTCCTCCAGAGGGCGCTGACCGGCCTTCACGCTGAATCTTCCAAAGGGCTAGATTCATTTCCTTTTCTGACTTGGCGAGACAACTGAAGTCTAAACATTTTTATAAAGAAACTTGTAATAAAGTACATATTTAGTGCAGTTGTCATACAATTGTAGTGTATATGCATTATCTAAAAGTACTTACGTACTTGTACTTACTTTTTTCTTGTTTTAAAAGGTATAATTCACCCAAAAATGAAAGTTCTGTCATCATTTACTCACGCTTAAGTTGTTTCAAATCTGTATGAGTTTCTTTCTTCATCTGAACACAAATGAACATATTTTGAAGAATGTCGGAAACCAGACAGTTGTCAGTAGCCATTGACTTATTTTTTTCTACTGGAATTCAATGGGTTCTGTTAACCGTTTGGTTTCTGACACTTCAAAACGTCTTACTTTGTGTTCAGCAGAAGAAAGAAACTCATACAGGTTTAGAACAACTTGAGGGTGAGTAAATTATGTCATAATTTCCCTTTTTGGGTGAACTATGCCTTTTTCACCCAAATCTGTTTACCAACCTGTTTACACAGATGAAAAACACATGTTTGGCAATTGAACCATTAAATTTAAAGTGGTTTTCATGTTGTTTCTAATAAATTTAGCCTTAAATTGAGAATATCATTCAGTCTCATTTTTTAGTTGTTTTAAATAATATACCCTTTTTCCACTTTTACTATTTAACTCTTAATAAAGCTTTTTAGTAAATGGACAGATCAAAAAAAGATGAACAACAACCGGTTCATCTGATTCACCACAAAAGGAGCAACTGAGGCAAATCACACGGTTAAACTTTAGCATGTAAAGGTTTGCTTGATCATTGTTTACTTGGTAATACTTGTGGATTCTTTTGAAAGAAATATTTTACTTTGTTGGTTAAATGTGGAAGCATTCATCCTTTTAAAAAAAAACAAAAGAAAAGAGCCTAGTAATGGCTAACAGTTACAGAAATAATGTTAAAGACTTTAATGCTTTCCTGTTATCAGAATGGCTATATATTTTCAGATTTCACGTTGAAGAATAAAAAAAGGGTTTGTTTTTACTCTGAGATTAAAGTCGAAATGTTTCGAGATTAAAGTCGAAATGTTTCGAGAATAAAGTCGAAATGTTTCGAGAATAAAGTCGAAATGTTTGAGAATAAAGTCGAAATGTTTGAGAATAAAGTCGAAATGTTTCGAGAATAAAGTCGAAATGTTTCGAGATTAAAGTCGAAATGTTTCGAGAATAAAGTCGAAATATATCGAGATTAAAGTCGAAATGTTTCGAGAATAAAGTCGAAATGTTTTAGATTAAAGTCGAAATGTTTTAGAATAAAAATCGAAATGTTTAGAGAATAAAGTCGAAATATTTTGAGATTAAAGTCGAAATGTTTCGAGAATAAAGTCGAAATGTTTCGAGATTAAAGTCAAAATATTTTGTGATTAAAGTCGAAATGTTTGAGAATAAAGTTGAAATGTTTAGAATAAAGTCAAATGTTTGAGAATAAAGTCGTAATATTTCGAGATTAAAGTCGAAATGTTTCGAGATTAAAGTCGAAATGTTTGAGATTAAAGTCCAAATGTTTCGAGATTAAAGTCGAAATGTTTAGAATAAAGTCGAAATGTTTGAGAATAAAGTCGAAATGTTTGAGAATAAAGTCGAAATGTTTAGAATAAAGTCGAAATGTTTGAGAATAAAGTCAAATGTTTAGAATAAAATCGAAATGTTTCGAGAATAAAGTCGAAATGTTTCGAGAATAAAGTCGAAATGTTTACATTAAAGTCGAAATGTTTCGAGAATAAAGTCAAATGTTTGAGATTAAAGTCGAAATATTTTGAGATTAAAGTCGAAATGTTTCAAGAATAAAGTCGAAATGTTTGAGAATAAAATCGAAATGTTTAGACATTAAAGTCGAAATGTTTAGAATAAAGTCGAAATGTTTGAGATTAAAGTCGAAATGTTTTGAGATTAAAGTCGAAATGTTTCAAGAATAAAGTCAAATGTTTTGAGATTAAAGTCAAATGTTTGAGAATAAAGTCAAATGTTTCGAGAATAAAGTCGAAATGTTTGAGAATAAAGTCGAAATGTTTCGAGAATAAAGTCGAAATGTTTCGACATTAAAGTCGAAATGTTTCGAGAATAAAGTCGAAATGTTTCGAGATTAAAGTCGAAATATTTTGAGATTAAAGTCGAAATGTTTCAAGAATAAAGTCGAAATGTTTTGAGATTAAAGTCGAAATGTTTCGAGAATAAAGTCGAAATGTTTCGAGAATAAAGTCGAAATGTTTGAGATTAAAGTCAAATGTTTCGAGAATAAAGTCGAAATGTTTCGAGAATAAAGTCGAAATGTTTTGAGAATAAAGTTGAAATGTTTCGAGAATAAAGTCGTTATATATTTTTACTGCACTGAGAACTGCGCTGGTGAAGAACTGGTCCAATCTTTATGTGGCACATTGACTCGTACGATAAGATTAAACGTACAGCCTCTGCTCGGATTCTCACGAAATGTGATGTGGTTGAAAGTGTATTTCATCAATAATGACCCGAAAGTCATGCAACATATTTTATTGAGACAGTAAAGAATAGAGATGGTTGTCCTAGAAGGATGCGTTCCGATAGTGGGACTGAAAACGAATTGCTATGGAGCAGATGCAGATCTTTCTTCGACGAGATCCTATGGCAAATAACACTGCATTATTCATATAAATATGGAAATACCCCAAGATGGCTTGAAAAATACACATAAACCATATATGATCACATCGTGTGTTAACTGTCCTCATGTTTCAGTCAAAATGTTCTGCTTTTTATTCAATTTAGCAGGATGATTTTTTTTCCCCCATTTAGGCTACTGGATCGTCATATCATGACTTCTAGACCGTTTATTCGTTCCGCGTGAGAGCGCCTGCGGCTTTAAACTGTCGAAGTTACACTACATAAGGCTCACATGATAATCTCATTTTGGATAAGAATAATCCAAATCCGTCAGGTCACGCATATCTGTCTCTCTGAATTTAAATCTAAATTTATCCACATTGACCCATAGAAATCTTTTATGTGAACACATCCGAAAAAGTGCGGGGATTTTAAGATTATGCTCTCAGGACAGATAGCCTATTAATGTATAAGATAATATTAATAAAAGGGTTTATTTAATCATATTCACAATCACAGCAGTTTAGGCCTAATCAAAAGAATAATCATTCTTTTTGAGCATCGCTAGGTGCAGTTTGAAAACTCCTGTTTTGACTTTATTCTCAAAACATTTAGATTTTAATCTCGAAATATTTAGACTTTAATCTCGGCATTCTAGATTTTTTTACATATATATATAAAACGTATATATATATATATATATATATATATATATATATATATATATATATATATATATATATATATATATATATATATATATATATATATATATATATATATATATATATATTTTTTTTTTTTTTTTTTTTTTTTGCTGCGATTCCAGGGCTTCCGTAGTATTTGCATTTATGAATATGATATTTAGTGAAAAATGTTTAGACTTCAGTTGTGTCGCCAAGTCAGAAAAGGAAATTAATCTAGCCCTTTGGAAGATTCAGCGTGAAGGCCGGTCAGCGCCCTCTGGAGGAAGGACACCGTATCGCATCTTTGCTGGACAGATTCAGATAGGCTTCTGTGCATTTGTGAATCAAGGCCACGCAACGACAGTTTCAAGAGATTCCACAGGTACAAAAGCGCATATTCTAAGGCAGAACAACAATGCAAAAGACTCGTGATTTACTGTGCATTAAACTACAGGTACAGAATACAGATAAAGCATTTATGGATTGTGAGCAAAAGGACAATAATGCATGATTGCTGTGTGTGTGTGTGTGTGTGTGTGTGTGTGTGTGTGTGTGTGTGTGTGTGTGTGTGTGTGTGGATCTCGTGCATTTGTAAATTGCTCTGTGTGTGTGTGGATCTCTCGTGTGCATTTGTAAATTGCTTTGTGTGTGTGGATCTTTCCCGTGCGTTTGTGGATTGGTGCGCGTGCATGTGGATCTTTCCCGTGCGTTTGTGGATTGGTGCGCGTGCATGTGGATCTTTCCGTGCATTTGTGGAGGGTTTTGATACTGTTTTCACTCCATAGACATGAACACATCCTAGGTGATCGTTGACTACGCCACCCGGTATCCCAAAGCAGTTCCTCTGATGAAAGCCAAGGCAAAGAACATCGCCCACGAGCTGTTCCTGCTCTGCTCCCGGGTCGGCATCCCAGCGGAGATACTACTGACTAAGGGACCACGTTCATGTCCCCTGCTGCAGGTAAAACCGCTCCGAACCACCATGTACCATCCACAGACGGACAGCCTCGTGGAACGTTTCAACCAAACCCTGAAGCAGATGCTGAAACGAGTGGCAGCGGAAGACAGGCGCGACTGGGACTTAATGCTCCCCTACGTCCTGTTCGGCATCCGAGAAGTCCCTCAAGCCTCTACAGGATTCATCCCCTTTGAACTACTGTTCGGACGAGCAGCAGCAGCCGGCACCTCTCTGATCCGCCGTCGAAAACGTGAGGGAAATGCGTGAGCGGATCGAGGGGTCATGCCATTGGTCCGTGAACTCTTCACCAAGGCACAACGGTCCCAACAGCAGCTGTACAACCGGGCGGCGCAACCACAGAAGTTCCAGCCAGGGTTTAGAGTCATGGTACTGGTCCCCACCTCCATGTGCAAGTTTCTCGCCATCTGGCAAGGTCCATTCACCGTCGTGGAACGAGTAGGACCCGTGAATTACCAGCTACATCAGCCGGGGAGGCAGCACGAAGAACAGTTATACCACATCAACCTGCTAAAGCGGTGGGTGGGGACCCCGGAATAACTCGCCGTGTAAGCCTCCGTTGATCCCCTGGTCGTGGATGTCGGAGAGACAGAGCTGAACCATCTGGTCCGTCAGTTCTCCAATGTGTTCTCTCACGCCCTGGGCAGACCAACATCATCCAACATGACATCTGTACGTCGCCCGGAGTCATTGTGAGGCAGCGGCCCTATCGGGTCCCTGAGGCTCGGAGACAGGCCATCGAGGATGAGATAAGTGAGATGCTGAAGTTAGGGGTAATCGAGCCATCCCGCAGCGCCTGGTCCAGCCCCATCGTCATGGTACCAAAGACCGGTTCTGCAACGATTTTCGCCGACAGACACCCGACAGATACCAGGCACTGCGCGCCTGCACCTTTTTTGCCACTCATCCCTCACTTACTTTGTCACAATAAAACCACCCTCCGGGGGTTTTTCACCCACCATTTGCTGTATGATTCTTCACTCTGTGACAATATATTCATATTTCACATATACACATTACATTTCCGTATGGGTGACCACATTAAAAAGTAGCAGCATTTAGTATTGCATCAACATTTTGTACAGTATATGGTTCATCTTTTCATAAATCAATGTTATTGTAATTGGAGCAGCACTTACTGTTGTTAGATGAACTGCAGATGAAAGACCAGTTGTCACTACATTTCCCATCATGCCATTGTCCTTTTCTCATAAAAGCACACTCGTCTGTGCCATCAGGTTGTCCAGATCCCCAGTTCAGATAGAGCGCAGGATCACCTGAAGACCACTGCCATTTATTAACACCCGTCTTCTGCAGCCCAATCCAGACAAACTGAACACCTCCATCAGTCACACTCTTCTTCAGCTCGTTCATGTCGTTCATGTTGTCAGCGGTGGCCAGATCTGTGTATTTCTCTCTGCAGTATCTCTGAGCTTCAGTCCAGTTCTTCTTCTCGTTTATAAAGTGATACTGACGCTGAACACATTCAGATACGGAGCAGAGAGCTGTGAAAGAGAGGGTTTGATTTAATGCTTTTCATAACAGGGTCAAACCTGATGAAACTATAAACCATAAATAACACTACAAACACACTCACCAATGAGAAGAAGAACAAAATATAGAGTTTGCTCCATTTCTGAGGAAGAAACACATTGAAAAACTCAGACATCAAACATTCACAGATTCATTTTGGAGTAAATATGACAGTTTGAGTTTCTTAACAGCAGCATTAATGAAACACACAATCATTCAGACGATATGAGCATCTCAAAGTCTAATTGTGTGTGAAGAATGATCATGTGAGTTGTTCTTACTTTAGAGGTGGTGTGTTTCTGTCCTGAGTCTGATGTTTCTGTCTGCAGCTTTAAACTACGTGATTATTATATCTGCTCTCATCCCTTATTCAATGCATCACATCATTTGTTTAATTCTCTAGAAGATAATTTTCATATTTTACTTCCTCTATTTTTGTGTATTTGTCCAACTCTCTCCCCTTATTTGCATATTGACGTCTGTGTCAGTATCAGTCAATATAAATATGGACCTTAAATCTAGTACAAAATGTATATATTAACCTTAATAATTAATATTTTAACATTCACAACTAAACCGCTGCTCTAATGTTACTGCTGGACTGTATAACTCGTGTTAAATCCTTGTTCAACAAGACATTGTACATGTTTAACACAGGATTACAAGTCTAACGTCACACCTTAAAAATAGGTAGAAAAATATTTTGACATCTAAAACTGATGTTGGCTGGTAGAAAAATATTTTGGCCGGCATTTAGTTTCTGTTACCCAATTGGTAGATGAGCCAAAAGTGAACAAGTGCCTGTCTGCAGGTGGCAAAATGACGTGGCCCAATTGCGGCTGCCACAACTCAGCCGATGCCGCAACACAGCCGACAGCGCCGCAGGTTTTACGGAAGCGGCCCGCTCCTAATTGCTAGCTGGGTTGACGACTATGTTTGCATTTCAGTCAGGACCACTTTTGTCAAATGTATATTTATCATAATGATAATGCAGATAGTGTTGGCAGTTATGGTTATTTTCTGAGCAAACTCCACACAACTGTCCATACAGTGATCCCAGATATCAAGTGTAACACAGTTCGTTGTTGTGGGAAGGAAGAAGGCGGGAACCGGCAAACATTCAAAGACTTTAATAAATCAATAAACCAAACAAAAGTAAACCATGGGCAGCCCCTCACAGACGACTGCCCGCACACACATAACAAAACTTAAACAAAACTCAAAGTAAATCCAGGCCTGGTCCTCTCTCGTGCTTCACTGGTATCGCCCGTCCTTATATATGCCTCCGAGCTCCCTCATGAGAGGACTTCGAGACCGGTCTCAACTCGCTCCTCACATGTCGCTCGTTCGTCCACCTCGCCACATCAAGCAATCATTGAAGCAATGTTGCTCGACCAATGTGATGATGACCACTTTTGTTGAAAATACAACTGAACTGTAACTTAAAACAATGTTGCCATATGCTTTACTGTTGAAACAACATTAATATTTCAACGTCAGCGTTTGGCTTAAACCTTTAAAGACCCCTTTCCAGCAGCTGAGTCAATTTATTTTTTAACACAATTGTAGCGCAGCCACATACAAGGGGGATATTTATACTGCCGTTAATTCATGTTAAATTATAAACCTCTCCTGTCCTATATTGCCCGGAAATGTGTTTGTTCCCGTTCTTACTCACGCGAGACTTCGAGACTTCGTTCGGAAGCTCTAGGGAATCCCCGTGACGTCATGGGCCAGACAGCTGATGTGGTACATCCGATAAAAGAAGCCGGCTTCTTTAACGTTACCACGGGATTACACGATTGATCGATCGATCTACACACTACGAGTGGGCTATCACAGCCTGTGGATGGTTATCTTCCCCAAGGAAATACAAGTCTGTACTATTTCTCGTTGGGTATCCAACACAGGATAGCGCTCTACTACGTCGAGCTCCCGGACTTTAAACAGACCCGGTGAGGCCGATTCAACACACACTCACTCACACACACACAGGACTGGAACTGAATTTTCTATACATTGTTTCTTATCTTTGTGTATATTGTATTTATTGGTTGTTTGGGGATTTCTTCTTCAATACACTTTGGGTTGACAACTATGCGGTTGTTATTGTGAGAATTTTTTTTGACACCTTTAGAAAGAGGGAAAAGTACCGTGGTATTTTATGTAAACACAATCAATAACACAATCAATAACAAAAATAAATTAATGATAATTCTTTCAACAACAACAACAACAAAAAAGGGACAAAAGTCCAATCTTTACTATCTTTAAAAAAATACTTTTAGAAGTTTAAAGTCACTATAACTACAGGTGGTCCAACTGTTCAGTTTTTTTGGTTTCTGTGAAATCTGAAAAATAAGGCATGCATCACAAAAATCATTAACTTACAGTGTGTAATTCTCCTCACCTTCCACTGTCAATTGCGCTCGATCCTGTTGCGTGTCCTCAAACTGGCAACCTGCATGAGCGAGGAGGAGGGGGTGGGGTAAACAATATTTAAAATTTGAATTATTTTTATTTTATTTTAATAGCTGTCATTCTTACATAGAGAGGAGTAGAGGGATCTGGTGCTGACGGTGTTGCTGAATCCGTGACAGTCCTGTAACCAGTGGTGCACAGCTGGAACATCGGACGGCTCACTGGCTTTTATTGTTATTTTTATTTATTGTTATTTATTATTTTTTGAGTTTTCTTCAATAAAACATCGAAGCCTCTGTAAATTCTCAGTAAGACCTTCTGTAGACAAATGGCATGAAAGTCATTCTGGTTAGTAATAAGTGAAGCTGCTAATAAGTGTTCTGACATGCATTTTACCATTTTGTGTGTGTGTGTGTGTGTGTGTGTGTGTGTGTGTGTGTGTGTGTGTGTGTGTGTTTATTCTAACCAGAATTCGATGTCTGCCCTACTCTGGAGCATGACATCAAACAAACGTTGGATTTGGAACCGACTTTCATTTTGAAACAAAATTCAACATCTGACATATGACAACTATATAGTAGGGAAGTATGCAATTTCGAATGCAGCCACTGAGATGCCTGTGCGCAGCAAGTCAAGTCCCCTTTGGGCTAACAGAACAGATACAGTAATCATGCATAAAATAAATCATTACAATTCACAAAATTTACCACAAGTTGCTGTAAACAAGCCAAAATACATGAGAAAGGATGATTACAATGTAAAACTTTAATGGTATCACTGAAGATAATCTCAAGACAGATATCAGATTAGATCCCAGATCTCCAGGCTAAAGGTGGAGCTGGGGATGGAGGAGGGAGTTCAGCGAGCAGCCATGCAAAAGAAGAGAGGGGATTTAAATGTGTCATGAACTGGCTTTTTAATTTTTTTATACTGTTGTCTGAGGTCAACTAATGACGTTTGTGTGGTTTTTACATTCAAAAACATCCTAATGAATCAGTAATAGGCAATTTTCTAGACTGGTTTTGAGGCTTTCTCCTGAACACTGGGTTTTGATGGGCGGGGCCGCACTGGAGACTTGGAAGTAAACGCCCACGGCTGGGATTGGATAAGATTTGCATATTGAATGAGCTTCAGCTCCCCTGTCAGTTCAGTTCACATTAGGGAGGGATCGTTTTGAAAGCTGCGACCGGAATGATTCTCTCGATCACAGACTCGTAAACGTCTTTATCAAACAAACACAATGATTTATTTCTCATCCACCCGAGATTGATTGTAATATTATTTCTGTATTACATGGCCCTCCCGATTGGTCGATAAGCACGAACCGCACACACACATACACACACACACACACACACAGACACAAACACAAACGTGCGCGCGCGCCCAGATCAAGAAAGATTCATAGGCCTGCCGACCATTACATATAAAAAAGATGTTTTACTCACATAAGTTTGTTGCACCATTCCTGTCGAGTCCAATACAGAAGCACAACACTGTATCTGCAAATCCAGCACCTGAGACTTGTGTACAAACGATTCCGCAGTGAAATGAAGCGAACACACGTACATGTCTTCCCACGTGAGCTAGAGCTTCATTAAAAATAAAGTTCACCCACTCATTCCTAATAGTAGCATCCGAAGGAAGCTTATGCAGCGACTGTGTTCTTCCACAGCCTGGCACAGAGCGATATATTACTGTGCTCGCCATGATCACTGCTCTGTAAACCTGTGGCTCTCGACTCTGTGGGCGGGCTTCAGAAGCACTCATACACACACACACACACACACACACACACACACACACACTCTGTGGGCGGGCTTCAGAAGCACTCATGCATATTCATCAGTTGAGTTGCGTTTCTTCTTCCCATGACGTCATTGGATTCCAGCTCTCGTTTTCTGGGCCTGGTGTCAATAAAAGCTTTTCTTTGACTAACAAGGACGTTTTCAGCTCTGAAACTTACAGAATATTCTTATATCATGATGAACTTTGATATATCAAAGGCTCAAGGGAAAGTTGGTTTCTCAATTCATCACCCATTTAAAAGAACCGCTGTAATATGTTCTCAATAAAGAGTTCTCCTAAATGGCAGTACAAGTTCTTAGTTACGAGTTTTCTCTTAACATGTTCACAAAGCTCCTGAGAGTAACTGTTACTAAGGAATAGAGAGAAGTCTTAAAGGGTTACTTCAGCGATTAGCATTAAGCTTTGTATCAGTAGAAACCCAGGATTATATTCAAATTATCGTACTTTCCCCCCTCATATGACCCTGAGACGAGAGAATTATGTATTTTATTTCTGGAAAAATTCCTCCGATGACGCAAATATCGTCATTTTGCGTCATCGGAGGAGTTTTTGTCCAGAGGCTGAAGACTACAGCCAGCAGGAGGCGCTATTTCCACATGTTTTCAACATCACACTCACAGCACTCGGCTCGGGAGCTGCGGAGATTCATGTAAACGGAGTGGTGGAGAGCAAAGTGAGTGTTTCAACTTATCAAATGTACTTCCTATGACAGTTAAGCTTCCAAAGACATGAACTGAACACACGCCAGACTGATCACGCGCTGTGAATGCGGTCGTGAATCCCGCGATTACCTCAGCTCATGTGATGAATGTAATCCGATCCTGCTGCGTTTGTCCCGTGATGCTCAGTCGGCTCACTCGCATTATATCGAACAGACACGTTCAGTTTCTAATTGTAGTGTCTCTAACTGAACTGATTTTATGAAAATGAACGCGGTGGGCAAGTGATCCAGTAATCCAGTAGTAAACTGATTTTATGAAAATGAACGCGTGGGCAAGTGATCCAGTAATCCACTGCCCTACCAGCCTGGAGTAGGGCAGTGAAGCAGTGCGTTCTGGGAATTGTTGTCTTTCATCCCCATGAGACAAAAATAAATTTTCTGTGTTTTCTCAGTCTAGAAGGCACCAAATTCAAAAATAATTTCACATTTCTACGACATTAATGATCCAGTTTAAATACAGATTCATCTTCCCAGCACTGAAGTACCGCTTTAAGCTAAGAGTAATGGCGGGGTTGATCTCGTTTCTATGGATGACATCATCACGCTTACTAAATATGCCCACAGTGATTGGCTGATGGGGGATGGGTCTCTGTCAGTGATTTAATTATAGAAATATTTTGGTGGTGGTGCATGGCCGTTCTTAGTTGGTGGAGCGATTTGTCTGTTTTTCCGATAACGAACGAGAAAAAAATATGGCATGCTAAATAGTTACGCAGCCCCGAGCGGTCGGCGTCCAACTTCTTAGAGGGACAAGTGGCGTTCAGCCATGCGAGATGGAGCAATAACAGGTCTGTGATGCCCTCAGATGTCCGAGGCTTCACCCTGTGCCGAGAGGCGCTGGTAACCCCCTGAACCCCGCTCGTGATCGGGACTGGGGATTGAAACTGTTTCCCATCAGTGAGGAATTCCCAGTAAGCGTGGGTCATAAGCTTGCATTGATTAAGTCCCTGCCCTTTGTACACACGCCCGTCGCGACTAACGATTGGGGGGTTTAGTGAGGTTCTTAGATCGGCCCAGCCAGAGCTCCTCGCGGAGGAGAGTCGAGAAGACGATCAAACTTGACCATCTTGATGAAGTGAAAGTCGCAACAAGGTTTCCGTAAGTGAACCTCCGGAAGGATCAATACAGGTCATTACAGGGCCTCAGAGCGCAGCCTCTACCCAAACAAATGCCTCGGGTCTTGTTTTGGCGCGATCTGAACCCCCTCCTTCGGTGAAACCAAACCCTCCAGAGTGTACGAGAGACTCAACCCCGACTCAACACCGACAGGTACCCTTAGGCCTTCGGGACAGTTTTTCTTTGACAGTTTTAGGGATTTGGTCTTTGTGACTCAGGAGTGCTCTTGACTACTCCTAGCATTTCATGGAACTAGGAGCTAGTTTTAGTGTTAAAATGCTTTGTGAAATACTCTTAGAGCAAAAAATTAGGACTGAAACGCCATTTATTTTTAAGAGTTTCTCCTAAATCGGCAAGTTAGGAGCTACTTTTAGCCTTAAGATGTTTTGTGAATACGGCCCCCTGATGATGAGGGTTGAGTTCATTAGTGAACACAGGTGATACTGGTCACTGAGAGCCTTTAAAAACCCTCCGTTTGAGGATCCAGACACAGACAAAGAAAGCAATGAGTTTGTGTGTTTGGGAGTGCTTGAGGAAATGGGTTTGAGGTGCATTCAGTTCATTTATAATGTTAGTAAAGGCTGATGAGCTCTCATTATCCACTGAAATAATAACATCATCATCTGCTGATACGTCAGAATAAACGTGTCTTTATTTCCTCTGAATACTTGATTGAGATTGGCTGGAATGCAGACATTAAAATATTGTTACTTTTTATAATTGATCTTTTTGTAAAAATCCTGGTGTTTACAGTTTGCAGACTGTCTGTTTCTTTGTTTATGAGATATGAATATGTTTGCATGTAAACACATCCTCATCACTCATTTGTTTATGTCACGCCACATTTAGACGTTCAGGATGAACAATATTTACATCTCTGAAACAGAAGGAGAAACAGTGTGTTATTGTTCTAGTTATATTTCATTATATTTAATTTCATTCAGTCTTATTCATTTGTTAGTTTTACTGTAACAACAGGAAAGTTACACCATAACTGTGTCCCATTTCAGAGCTTCATCCTTCGAAGTCTTTGAAGATCGAAGCGAATGTTCTGGCCTACGACGGATTCACTGTTTGCGTCACCAGCTGTTCCCGCCCACCTCTCCTGTCGCCTAGCAACTGTGTGACGGATGCCATCAGGACACAGCAGAGACGTTTCTGACCTTTAAATACAAAGATTGAGATCTCAAGACAATAGAAATTTAAAAGAAGTCTGCCTAAACTGTACAATGTTAATTTGATCTAATCAGCAACAAATGTTTGACTTAGATTATTTCTCATTGTATTTAACTGTGATTATGTTGATTCATATTTAAAATAAACCCCAGCAGGCGCTGGACGTGATCGGGCATTGGGCAGATGTCAAATTTTGGTTGAGCGAGCGGTCCCCATGTAAATGGATTTATAAACATACTAAAGTTTTTTGAGAAAGTAAAAATGCAGAATGTTTCCTGTGAAGGGAAGATATAGGGGCAGGGTCAGTGCAGGGGGATATAATGTACAGTTTGTATGAAAACCATTAAGTCTATGGAGAGTCCCCACAAGGTGTGTGTGTGTGTGTGTGTGTGTGTGTGTGTGTGTGTGTGTGTGTGTGTGTGTTACATGATACAAATGTTGTTGTTGTTGTTTTTTTAACCCGTTTTAACATTTTATTGCATTTTTTCCCCCCTGAAATCAACCCCTTTTTTCCCTTTTGAACAACCCATTTTCAAGATTTTATCCAATCCATTAGCCGAAATCCGACCAGTTTCATTTTGAACAACTGGCCCCAACAGATCTCTGAAGAGTTCAACAACAAAACCAGCATTACCAGCTTCACGTATTACTAACCAGATTGACTTTATTTTAGGGCGGGACTCGATTAAAAAAATTAATCTAATTAATTAGAGGCTTTGTAATTAATTAATCGAAATTAATCGCATTTTAATTGCATATAAATATTTGACCTGAGAACAGTGAGAAGTAATTTTTTCACATGGATTTTTAGTATACCATTGAATAATGACTGAATACATAAGCTTAATCAACAAAATTGTGTTTATTTATTTATGTCCAGCGTTTTGCGTTGAGGTGATATTTGAGGCTCGACATAAATTCCTTGTTGCATAGCTTCCACACAACCATGCTCTTGTCGACGCTTCCATCCTTTCGTTTTTTAAAACAAAATTTCCCATCCACGGGGCCAAGCAAAGCAGTCTCAGCTTCTTCTTTCATGTTCACTGTGGTTTGTTGTGTTCAGAAGTCAAGAACGCTAGTGGGTGTTCCAGTATAATTGGTCCGTAAACTCATTCATTGAAAACGCTTCCGCGGTGCAAAAATAAGTTAAAATTGTTATCTATTTTTGCGTAATTATTCTTAATTAACGACATTAAGTCCCGCCCTACTTTATTTATGTTATTCATCTACAGGAGGTATTGTAAATTAGCAGGTTTAAATGCTGATGTTAATGAAAATAATGTTTGTAGTCACCATTATGGTGATCAGTGTTTGCTTTAGGTGGGCTTTTGACTGTTGAATTTTTAGCTTTAGGTTTTTTCTCTATCTGCTGTAACTGTGTTTTAAAACACTGTCATTATGGTTAAAAAGAGCCAAGAGAAATGCTGGAGATTATCTGGGTATTTATTGGTGATTGCATAACCATCATTACACATCCAAAGATGCAGATCTCATCCCAAGATTTATTACTGATCAAAAGTGAGTTATCATTAAATACATATTGTATTTTATTTAGTGTGACACTATAACTAGAGATTCAGTGTTGTTGTGGTGTGTGCTTTTTTAAACACACTGTGCACAAAGCATTTTGAACTACTAACGTATTTAGACACACAGACATCAAGAATCAGCATAAAAATCTCAACGACAGTGACATGCTTCATGCTGCAATGCATACTGGGAGCCACGGATGAGTTTTGAATTATGGTAGCTCCCAGAATGCATTGCAGCATAGAGTGAGATTGATCAGTTCCTTGAGCTCAAAATGAGCATCTAATGTTGTGTTTATATTTGGCATTGTGTAACTGCAGTATTGGCTCCAATGGCATTAAAATGATCACTTATCCTGAATGTGAATAAAAAAGCATAAGCACACGATGTGTATTGTAAATCACAGAAGGAAATAACGACATATTAGGAATCATTAAAGGAACCCACAGCCCAAACAAGATGAGATAACAATAAAGGAGTAGGGGAGCGCAGGGCTATTTATAACACACGTGGTTTAAAAAGTTCCACACATGCCAGGATGATTCAACTTTATGTATTTACTAGTTGCCATAACGTTATTTAGAGAAAACAACTATGCCAAAATAAAAAAATATCTGAACATTTATTTAACCATAAGAGAAGTACATTTCTTACTCAAGTTTATTTTTCATCTCTGTTTTTTGTGTTTATTTAAAATAAGACAAATCTGATATTATTGCAATGTTATTGATCAGTTGAGATTATTCTTTAACGCTCATTTAACAGCAGAAGACATGAGCCGCAGTTTAAATCCCAGTTGTGCATGTTGTCACACTGCGTTACAATGAGCCCCTATTAGAAATATAATATTATATTCTATACGTTTATGAAATCTTTTGAGAAACCATGAGAAAAGGGTGAATAATGACTGTCAATGTTCAGAAATGATTCATTATTATTATGTTTTGAATTATGCTGTACAGTTTTATTTAGAGGTGTGTTTGTTGTCAAACTCAAAAATGAGTATATTTTTAATGATAAAAAAAATGCCTGTGGTAAGGTGGACGAACGAGAGACGAGGGAGGAGCGAGTCTTGAGTCCTCTCATGAAGGAGTTCAGAGGCATATAAGGATGAGCGACATTAGTGAAAGAAGAGAGAGAACCAGGCCTGGACTTTACGTTGTGTTTTGTTATGTTTTGTGTTTTGTTATGTGTGTGTGTGTGTGTGTGTGTGTGTGTGTGTGTGTGTGTGTGTGTGTGTGGCAGTCGTCCGTGAGGGGCTGCCCACGGTTTACTTTCATTTTGTGTTTATTCATTTGATTAAAGTCTTTTTAAATGTTCATTCTTCCCGCTTCCTTCATCCCCATAACTACGTACTGCTTTACATTGGTACCGAAAACCCGGGAGGAAGGAGGGAGGGACATGCTGTCTGAGGGCCCTCACTGCTGAGGGGGATCACGGTGCTGAGGAGTTCGGGCAGCGCGGATGGATGAAGACCGCGAGTGGCTGCCCGAGGCGATGGTGCTGGAGTGAGTGAAGACCGGTGAGAGAGCGCTGCCATGCCCCTGGGTCAAGGTGGGGTGTTGGCCGTCCTGGCGGGAGCGGAGGAATCGCCGGCATTTGCCGTTGGCCGGAGCCTGCTGCCATCCGCCATGATGGGGAGGAGCAGAGAGCACGGGAGGAGCTGCCGTCTGCCCTCAATTGGAGGAGCCATTTCCAGCCGCAAGGGGGCTGAGGTGGATCGAGTCGTCCACCGAGCATCCAGTACCATCGCATGGCACCGCGAGGAAGAGTCTCTCGGCTGGCTGAGGACCGAGCGGCAGTGTGTCTGGAAAACAGACCAGAATTATCCTCTCTCCACTCTCTCGTCCTGTTGCTCTTATTCTCCATCTCCCCAATCTCCAGACGCGAAGATTGGGCCTCCGGGGGGAGAGTAGGCGCCATCTCGGTTGTACCCCCGGCCTGTGAGGGGTGATGGGGGTATGTGGTGAGGTGAACGAACAAGAGACGTGGGAGGAGCGAGTGGATTCGTGTGAGGTCTCGAGTCCTCTCATGAGGGAGTTTGGAGGCATATAAGGACAAGCGACATGAGTGAAGGATGAAAGAGGACCAGGCCTGGACTTTACGTTGTGGTTTGATCTTGATTTTATGTGCTCGCGGCAGCTGTCCGTGAGGGGCTTGCCGCTGTTTTACTTTCGTTTTGTTTGTTTATTTGATTTATTTGAAGTATTTTAAATGTTGGCCGGTTCTCCCCCTCTTTCTTCCCAGAACAAAGAACTGCGTTACAATGCCATTCTTTTATTTTTAAAAATTAATAATTGTATTTTCTTGACAATTTTTTTTTATTATTATATCAGATAACATGTTAAACTGTCATATGCTCATGTTATAATGTACTCCACCTATGGGGCATGTTGTCACAGTTCACTTGCATTCTTTCGGGGTAAATCAAGATTAAAGTACACACTGTATGTGACAGAGTGACCTGTCCCTATGCCCGTTGGTGCAGGCAGCACACACACACACACACACACACACACACACACACACACGGTCATCCCTTGCTTACCTCATCCTCCGTTCCTGCTGAAGCGGGTGCACACGCACACCGATAGCACGCTGGTCTGGTCTTCACACATGCATACATATCCTATCCATTTCCATCCCCAATTGTAGTCACACTGGCCCTAACATACATACACATTAGTTTTGTCTTCCATTTGATGTTTTGTCCTGTTGTTGGGTTATACCTAGGGATGGCTGACGCGAAACTGACGTTTCGAAACACTGCTCCGAACTGTGATTCGACACACCCATGTCACGTGACTACCGCTAAATGAAGTGCCGAAGTGATTCATCAGGTGCGCCTGTCGAAACTGCTTTGATTGAAAGGGGCGGGAACAAACCACACAGTCACACATCTGTATGAACCTCATTCCCCTCGGTTTAAAAGTTAATCCATCTTCACCTCATGGGTTTTGTGAGAGGAGAAACATTTAGTGATATAGGTGAGATTTATAGTGTGCTTTGGTTAGTTATATTTAGGCTAGATTTAAATTAGATATATTTACTGATAGGTATAGACAGTGACAGATAGTTAGGATAGATATAGGCTAGTGACACATTCATATAGGGAGAGTTAGATAGTGACAGACAGCACAGCATAAGATATATAATTATATAGATATCTCCGCATCTCTTATGTGGAGCCTCCATCTATATATCACCTATGAATATATATATACAGATGCCGTACATCTGTGGTGTGGGAGCATTTCCATTTGGAAATACCAAATACATCTCACTTTATGATTTGCAACAGTAGAAGTGAAAAGATACTTCAAGGGAGCATTTTTGCCCAGAACGCATGATCCATTAATTTATTGGAAAGAGAGAGCAATACATTTCCCTCATTTGTATGTACTTGCTAAAAAATATTTGTGCATGCCAGCAACATGTGTCTCCTGTGAGAGGATTTTTTCAAAGGCCGGAGAAATTATATGTAAAAAAAGAAGTCGGTTAAGACCTTCAACAGCAGAGAAATTTATATATTTTTTTAATAAACATGTAATGTAGCAACTGTGACACATTGTGGCTGTATTTATTTTATTAATCTTCATTTTTCATGACAAAAAACGACAAGGAGGCTACAGGTTACAAAACCAAGTCGTTGTCAGACAGATGTTAAAAACTATTTTTTAACAGAGAAGTGTCATTTCAAGGTTATTTCAGATCAATACATGCAAGTCACCACTAGATGGCGTGATGGAGACGGGTGTCGGGTGTTGTTTCGAAGCTCCGGCACATTTGCTTCAACTGTTTCAGTGCTTCACGAAGCCTTGGTCTGCCCATCACTAGTTATACCTACCTGTTGTGAGTGTTTGTTAGCGTCTGTGTTGCCGGTCGTTCACGTGGCTTCTATATCATCGGCCAGCCGAACCCGAGCGCCACCCAGTGGCCTGGATAAATAGGGCCGGGTCCGACTTGGGTGGGCGTGTCGGCATGAGGCAGCCGGAAGCCCGGTTCGTCCATTTTCTTAGTTGTTACAGGGGTATTATTATGATGTGTTTATTTATTTTTATGTTTATCTTTTGTGTTTGTTATTTTGACTGTATTTTGGTTTATACAAATCTTATATACGTGTTATTATATGTGTATTATGTTTTGTTATATTGATGTCATGTTGTGTAAGTGTATATGGTTTTAACAGGAAAATGGGCGGGGCTTGGCCTACAAGAACGAGCCCCACAGAAAGATCTGGGTCAGTTTCCCTGGCTAGCAAGCATGCAAGTGTGGTGCCGTGAGCGATATTCTTTTTGTCTGTCTTTAAAGTAGTTGGAGTGCATGTACAGGTCCTTCTCAAAAAATGATCATATTGTGATAAAAGTTCATTATTTTCCATAATGTAATGATAAAAATGTTAGATTCATTGCACACCAACTGAAATATTTCAGGTCTTTTATTGTTTTAATACTGATGATTTTGGCATACATCTCAAAAAATGTGCATATCATGAAAAGGTTCTCTAATCGAGCTATTAACCTAATCATCTGAATCAACTAATTAACTCTAAACACCTGCAAAAGATTCCTGAGGCTTTTAAAAACTCCCTGCCTGGTTCATTACTCAAAACCGCAATCATGGGTAAGACTGCCGACCTGACTGCTGTCCAGAAGGCCATCATTGACACCCTCAAGCGAGAGGGTAAGACACAGAAAGACATTTCTGAACCAATAGGCTGTTCCCAGAGTGCTGTATCAAGGCACCTCAGTGGGAAGTCTGTGGGAAGGAAAAAGTGTGGCAAAAAATGCTCCACAACGAGAAGAGGTGACCGGACCCTGAGGAAGATTGTGGAGAAGGACCGATTCCAGACCTTGGGGGACCTGCGGAAGCAGTGGACTGAGTCTGGAGTAGAAACATCCAGAGCCACCGTGCACAGGCGTGTGCAGGAAATGGGCTACAGGTGCCGTGATTCCCAGGTCAAGCCACTTTTGAACCAGAAACAGCGGCAGAAACACCTGACCTGGGCTACAGAGAAGCAGCACTGGACTGTCGCTCAAATTTTGCATGTCATTCGGAAATCAAGGTGCCAGAGCCTGGAGGAAGACTGGGGAGAAGGAAATGCCAAAATGGCCTGAAGTCCAGTGTCAAGTACCCACAGTCAGTGATGGTCTGGGGTGCCATGTCAGCTGCTGGTGTTGGTCCACTGTGTTTTATCAAGGGCAGGGTCAATGCAGCTAGCTATCAGGAGATTTTGGAGCACTTCATGCTTCCATCTACTGAAAAGCTTTATGGAGATGAAGATTTAGTTTTTCAGCACAACCTGGCACCTGCTCACAGTGCCAAAACCACTGGTCAATGGTTTACTGAACATGGTATTACTGTGCTCAATTGGCCTGCCAACTCTCCTGACCTGAACCCCATAGAGAATCTGTGGGATATTGTGAAGAGAAAGTTGAGAGACGCAAGACCCAACACTCTGGATGAGCTTAAGGCCGCTATCGAAGCATCCTGGGCCTCCATAACACCTCAGCAGTGCCACAGGCTGATTGCCTCCATGTCACGCCGCAGTGAAGCAGTCATTTCTGCAAAAGGATTCCCCACCAAGTATTGAGTGCATAACTGAACATAATTATTTGAAGGTGTAATTTTTTGTATTAAAAACACTTTTCTTTTATTGGTCGGATGAAATATGCTAATTTTTTTAGATAGGAATTTTGGGTTTTCATGAGCTGTATGCCAAAATCATCAGTATTAAAACAATAAAAGACCTGAAATATTTCAGTTGGTGATCAATGAATCTAAAATATATGAACATTTAATTTTTATCATTACATTATGGAAAATAATGAACTTTTATCACAATATGCAAATTTTTTTAGAAGGACCTGTATTTTTATTTTTTATTTTTTTATTTTGTTCTTTTGCACAGTTTTGTTTGGTTGTATATAGCATTGGGTCTGTTTTCACCTCTCAAGCACTGTAAAATAAACATCTTTACACTGTTACATCTTTGCGAGTATTGCCATCATTTTATTTTGGAGTTTTTTTTTTCACCCTCATGTTGCTCCAGACCTGTAGTACTTTCTGTCTTCAACAGAAAGTTGTAGACATTTTGCCTGTCAGTGGGCCTGCAAAGACCCGTTGTCTCACAATGTATTAATGAAACAAAACCCCATCATTGTACTAGACATTTTTGAAATTAATGTGGGAAAAAATAAATACTCTGAACCCCAAGTGGATTTACTGAGACTGAGTGTAAGGTTGTGCCCCGCTCTCCCCTATAATTCATCTGATGAAATTAAACAACAATTTACACAACCGATCACAAAGACAAGAGAAACAGCTTCTGATGAGCAGAAGAGGCATTTTAAAAGGACCACCCGCTGAACACCCAATTACAGTCAGTAATAGCATACACAAATATGATCAAAACAATGAAAAACAGTCATTAAAAAAAGAAGAAAGAACAACACAAATAAAACCTTCAGTCATAATTTCTGCCGAACTTCCTGTACTCATAGAGGGCAGACATGTTTTCTCTCTGCTCCCGCTCTTGCTCTTGCGCTTTGTCCTTTGGTCCTTTTTTTTCCAAACTCCTGCTTGGCTGGGCTCCTGAGAATACTGAAATGGAATTGATTAACTGGTCCCTCAGCGCGATTGACAAGATTTTTTCACTAAGAAAGGGTGCTCCGGGAGAACCCACCTGCCCGGACGGGACCTTCGCTGCGGGCTACGCGATGGATGCCTGGAACATCTGGCAAACCGTGTGTCTGGAGGCTCTGTCTGTGGAGGACGTGGAAGATTTATTCATAATTGGAATTGTGATAGCGGGGTCCCTATTCCTCGGCCTTGGGATTGCCCTCACCTATCGGAAGATTGGTAAGACAGCTGCCAGCAAATTCACCCAGCTGCTGTCTGCGGAAATTAATGGGCACTTCGGGATGTGTGTGACTGAAGGTATTAGATCAGAGAGTGATACTAATTGATGAACTGAACCGTAACATCTCAGTCCGGACTGCGGATGCGCAGGCAAGAGTGGGCTCCATCGGGGGTCAGGCTGGTGAACTTTTACGGACTCTGACCGGTCTGACTGCGAAGCTGGATGAAATGTCTAAGTCACTGCATGAACCGGTTCCCCAGGAACGCTGAGGATCAGAATGTTTGATTAATTATGATCCGGCCAAATGACCGAAGATCAGAAAAAAATGGATTAATACAAATTAAAAAAGTAACTTCTCCTTCTCCTATCTCTCTCGGTTGGGAGGTCAGCCTGTCAGACGGTTTCTTGCTATCACTCCCTGTGCACTGCCTTATCTCTCTTCAAGGACAAGCCATTGAACTGAACTTTGAAAACATCTGAAGTTGTGGCTGCCATTCTCACACAACACAACTCAGACTCTTACTCACACCACACATAACCCTCCCCATCCCAGCCCCCCTCCATCCGTCTGTCTCTCACAATCTCTCTCTCTTCTCTCCACCTGCCTTCATATTCCCACACAAAAAAATGCCAGCACGTGACCACGTGTACTGTGTCATGCTATGTTATGTTTTGTTGCATATGTATGCTTGCGAATCTGCTCTCTATATTCTGCTTCAAAGTGGCGCCACAAATGGCTGCCTTGGTCTGAACCCCTCAGCTGATTATGTTGTCTTGGTCATCGTATGTCCCATGTCTTGTCACTATGCTGTTGGAACGGAGTAAGAATACCTACTGTTGCACTTGTGTATACAGTTGTGTTTTTGTTGTCATATGTCTCGTGTCATGTTACTATGTTGCTTGGAATAGCACCTAAGAAAGCATTGCACCTACTGTTGCACTTGTGTATATGGTTTGTGTGCCAAATAAAGTAAATCTGAATCTAAATCTGAATCTGCAGATGAAGTTGAGTTTGTGAGTCGCAGGAAGGCTGATCCAGTGCTGATCTCCTCCAGACCGAACTGCTCCAGATCTCACTGCAGACTCACAGTCATCTGAATCATCTATCGCCCAGTTCTGATAGCACACGGTCTCTCCGCTCACCCAGAACCAGAGTCCCACAGTGCAGGAGTGACGTAACCCCATCCACACCTCCGCAGTAGACGCCCCTTTCACCACATTCATCACCTCACGCTTCATCTCCTCTGAATGAACCGAGACCAGATCCACATGATTCTGTCTGCAGTATCTCAGAGCTTCAGACCACGTCCGGTTCTCTTTGATCAGAATCAGTTTATCTGGACACAAAACAAACCACAAGCAAAAACTAGAGAGAGATGATCAAAAACAACATGCAGAACCAACACTGTGGAGGAATCTGTCATGTCAGACATGAGACGCGTGAACTTTAAGATATCTGTAGGTGATGGATGGATTGTGTGTGTTTGTGAGGATCTGCTCACCTTCATGAAACACAAAAGGAAATGGGTCACTGCAAGAGATGCCATTGTCCCAGAGCCTTCGGTTCAATCACTGCGTCACCTAAATTATTATTAGGTTCACCAGTATGTCAGGCTCTGAAGACGAGTCCTGTGCTCACTTTAAGAACAGACACAAATTCATGAGTCAGTTTGTTCATTATTCTCACACTGATTTATGGTTTGGATGTGAATAAGAGCAGCGGTGGAGCATCAGAAACACGTGTCATTCAGAGACTGATTCTACAGCTGATGATATCCCTTACAGAACTAAAATGTATGGGAATATACTGCAATATATGCATTGACCATGTATGGATATACATTGATACATATAAAATACTAGAAATGAACATAAAAATATCATTACAAGTAAAAATTTATAGAGTTCTATTTATTTATTGTGGACATATATTGCACAAACATGTTCTCATATAAATGTGAATGTATTAACCAAAATGAAACCTAATTGGTTAGAATCCATCCAGGAGGATGGGCAAACGAATTTGAGTTTTAATCTCAGTACACAAACAAAGAAATCAGTTTTCGTTCAGTTCAAGGAGTTGAAGATCTCAGAGCAGTTCAAGGAGTTGTAGAAGTGCAAGGAGAGACGATCAGACGATCTGATAATGGGTTAAATTCATTCAAGCCATCTAGAATTCTCCTCCTCTCACTTTCCTTTCTTTTACTTAAGTTTATTTTATTTCTGTGAGTCTCGTGTTCTAAGTTAAGTTTCGCTGCAAAGTTTCTCTTGACGGACCTTCAGCGAGCGCACTTCAACTTAAAAAATTTAATTCTCATTTATTTGTATAGCGCTTTTCACAATACATATCGTTTCAAAGCAGAAGAGGGTTTTTTGGCTAAAGAGATGTGTCTTTAATCTAGATTTAGGCCACGTTTACAAATAGCCGGGTATTTAGAGAACCGAATATTTCCCCGCCTCCGTTTTCAAAAATAACATTGTGCACACAACATCGTTTTCAAAAAAGTTGTTGTTTACATCAACCCGCATAAATAGAACAAGTAAACCAACTCCTTGTTAATTGTCCTTATAAACTCCTCATATAATCTGCACGAGCAAAACCACACATATCATTTTATTTCTTTATTTTTTCCTAAAAAAAAAAAATGAAGGCCTATTTAATAAAACCAGTTCACTTAAGTTAATGGTGTTTGTAGTTACAGTTTCATTCACGGATCCTTTACGTCAGATATGAATGTCATGTTGTCAATATTGAGTCCCACATCTTGGATAAGATTCCTGAAAGTTTCGGACATACAGCACACATTACAGACAAGCCTGAACATGGGTGTGTTAAAGTAGCTAACCAATATAGAAAGAATAAAGAAGTCTTATAAACTTATCCATTTCGCCTAACAACTTAAAATTTAATTTGCATGCACAATAAACTACAGTAAAATGTAGGTTTTAATAAAATGTTATTTAATAACAGTAGTCATAATAAGCATAGTTTCAGTAGCCTACGTGCCTCAGACTTGCGTCGCCAAACTGCAATTCTTTGTAATCCTCGGCAACCTTCAGATGTTTGAACAGGCTCTTACGGTTCCTTTTGAGTCCTCTGTAATCTTTGGCAACCTTCGACAGATGTTTGAACAGGCTCTTATGGTTCCTTTTGAGTCCTCTGCAATCCTCGGCAACCTTCGACAGATGTTTGAACCTGTTCTTACGGTTCCTTTTGAGTCCTCTGCAATCCTCGGCCAATCTTCGGCAACCTTCGACAGATGTTTGAACAGGCTCTTATGGTTCCTTTTGAGTCCTCTGCAATCCTCGGCAACCTTCGACAGATGTTTGAACCTGCTCTTACGGTTCCTTTTGAGTCCTCTGCAATCCTCGGCCAATCTTCGGCAAACTTCGACAGATGTTTGAACCGGCTCTTACGGTTCCTTTTGAGTCCTCTGCAATCCTCGGCAACCTTCGACAGATGTTTTAACCGGCTCTTACGGTTCCTTTTGAGTCCTCTGCAATCCTCGGCAACCTTCAACAGATGTTTGAACCGGCTCTTACGGTTCCTTTTGAGTCCTCTATAATCCTCGACAACCTTCGACATATGTTTGAACAGGCTCTTACGGTTCCTTTTGAGTCCTCTGCAATCCTCGGCAACCTTCGACAGATGTTTGGACAGGCTCTTACGGTTCTTTTTGAGTCCTCTGTAATCCACGACAACCTTCGACAGATGTTTGAACAGGCTCTTACGGTTCCTTTTGAGTCCTCTGCAATCCTCGGCAACCTTCGACAGATGTTTGAACAGGCTCTTACGGTTACTTTTGAGTCCTCTGCAATCCTCGGCAACCTTCGACAGATGTTTGAACAGGCTCTTACGGTTCCTTTTGAGTCCTCTGTAATCCTTCGGCAACCTTCGACAGATGTTTGAACAGGCTCTTACGGTTCCTTTTGAGTCCTCTGTAATCCTTCGGCAACCTTCGACAGATGTTTGAACAGGCTCTTACGGTTCTTTTTGAGTCCTCTTAAATCCTCGGCAACCATCGACAGATGTTTGAACAGGCTCTTACGGTTCCTTTTGAGTCCTCGGCAACCTTCGACAGATGTTTGAACCGCTCTACGGTTTCCTTTTGAGTCCTCTGCAATCCTCTGCAACCTTCGACAGATGTTTGAACCGGCTCTTGCGGTTCCTTTTGAGTCCTCTGCAATCATCGGCAATCTTCGACAGATGTTTGAACAGCCTCTTACGGTTCTTTTTGAGTCCTCTTAAATCCTCGGCAACCATCAACAGATGTTTGAACAGGCTCTTACGGCTCCTTTTGAGTCCTCGGCAACCTTCGACAGATGTTTGAACCGGCTCTTACGGTTTCCTTTTGAGTCCTCTGCAATCCTCTGCAACCTTCGACAGATGTTTGAACCGGCTCTTGCGGTTCCTTTTGAGTCCTCTGCAATCCTGGCAACCTTCGACAGATGTTTGAACCGGCTCTTACGGTTCCTTTTGAGTCCTCTGCAATTCTCGGCAACCTTCGACAGATGTTTGAACAGGCTCTTACGGTTCCTTTTGAGTCCTCTGTAATCCTTCGGCAACCTTCGACAGATGTTTGAACAGGCTCTTACGGTTCCTTTTGAGTCCTCTGTAATCCTTCGGCAACCTTCGACAGATGTTTGAACAGGCTATTACGGTTCTTTTTGAGTCCTCTTAAATCCTCGGCAACCATCGACAGATGTTTGAACAGGCTCTTACGGTTCCTTTTGAGTCCTCTGCAATCCTCTGCAACCTTCGACAGATGTTTGAACCGGCTCTTGCGGTTCCTTTTGAGTCCTCTGCAATCATCGGCAATCTTCGACAGATGTTTGAACAGCCTCTTACGGTTCTTTTTGAGTCCTCTTAAATCCTCGGCAACCATCGACAGATGTTTGAACAGGCTCTTACGGTTCCTTTTGAGTCCTCGGCAACCTTCGACAGATGTTTGAACCGGCTCTTACGGTTTCCTTTTGAGTCCTCTGCAATCCTCTGCAACCTTCGACAGATGTTTGAACCGGCTCTTGCGGTTCCTTTTGAGTCCTCTGCAATCCTCGGCAACGTTCGACAGATGTTTGAACCGGCTCTTACGGTTCCTTTTGAGTCCTCTGCAATTCTCGGTAACCTTCGACAGATGTTTGAACAGGCTCTTACGGTTCCTTTTGAGTCCTCGGCAACCTTCGACAGATGTTTGAACCGGCTCTTACGGTTTCCTTTTGAGTCCTCTGCAATCCTCTGCAACCTTCGACAGATGTTTGAACCGGCTCTTGCGGTTCCTTTTGAGTCCTCTGCAATCCTCGGCAACCTTCGACAGATGTTTGAACCGGCTCTTACGGTTCCTTTTGAGTCCTCTGCAATTCTCGGCAACCTTCGACAGATGTTTGAACAGGCTCTTACGGTTCCTTTTGAGTCCTCTGTAATCCTCGGCAACCTTCGACAGATGTTTGAACAGGCTCTTACGGTTCCTTTTGAGTCCTCTGTAATCCTTCGGCAACCTTCGACAGATGTTTGAACAGGCTCTTACGGTTCCTTTTGAGTCCTCTGTAATCCTTCGGCAACCTTCGACAGATGTTTGAAGAGGCTCTTACGGTTCTTTTTGAGTCCTCTTAAATCCTCGGCAACCATCGACAGATGTTTGAACAGGCTCTTACGGTTCCTTTTGAGTCCTCGGCAACCTTCGACAGATGTTTGAACCGGCTCTTACGGTTTCCTTTTGAGTCCTCTGCAATCCTCTGCAACCTTCGACAGATGTTTGAACCGGCTCTTGCGGTTCCTTTTGAGTCCTCTGCAATCATCGGCAATCTTCGACAGATGTTTGAACAGCCTCTTACGGTTCTTTTTGAGTCCTCTTAAATCCTCGGCAACCATCGACAGATGTTTGAACAGGCTCTTACGGTTCCTTTTGAGTCCTTGGCAACTTTCGATGTTTGAACTGCTCTTACGGTTTCCTTTTGAGTCCTCTGCAATCCTCTGCAACCTTCGACAGATGTTTGAACCGGCTCTTGCGGTTCCTTTTGAGTCCTCTGCAATCCTCGGCAACGTTCGACAGATGTTTGAACCGGCTCTTACGGTTCCTTTTGAGTCCTCTGCAATTCTCGGCAACCTTCGACAGATGTTTGAACAGGCTCTTACGATTCCTTTTGAGTCCTCTGCAATCCTCGGCAACCTTCAACAGATGTTTGAACCGGCTCTTACGGTTCCTTTTGAGTCCTCTGTAATCCTCGACAACCTTCGACAGATGTCTAAACAGGCTCTTACGGTTCCTTTTGAGTCCTCTGCAATCCTCGGCAACCTTCGACAGATGTTTGAACCGGCTCTTACGGTTCCTTTTGAGTCCTCTGCAATCCTCGACAACCTTCGACAGATGTTTGAACCGGCTCTTACGGTTCCTTTTGAGTCCTCTGTAATCCTCGACAACCTTCGACAGATGTTTGAACCGGCTCTTACGATTCCTTTTGATTCCTCTGTAATCCTCGGCAACCTTCGACAGATGTTTGAACAGGCTCTTACGGTTCCTTTTGAGTCCTCTGTAATCCTCGGCAACCTTCGACAGATGTTTGAACAGGCTCTTACGGTTCCTTTTGAGTCCTCTGTAATCCTTCGGCAATCTTCGACAGATGTTTGAACAGGCTCTTACGGTTCCTTTTGAGTCCTCTGCAATCCTCGGCAATCTTCGACAGATGTTTGAACAGGCTCTTACGGTTCTTTTTGAGTCCTCTTCAATCCTCGGCAACCTTCGACAGATGTTTGAACAGGCTCTTACGGTTCCTTTTGAGTCCTCGGCAACCTTCGACAGATGTTTGAACCGGCTCTTACGGTTTCCTTTTGAGTCCTCTGCAATCCTCGGCAACCTTCGACAGATGTTTGAACAGGCTCTTAAGGTTCCTTTTAAGTCCTCTGTAATCCTCGGCAACCTTCGACAGATGTTTGAACAGGCTCTTACGGTTCCTTTTGAGTCCTCTGCAATCCTTCAGCAACCTTCGACAGATGTTTGAACAGGCTCTTACGGTGCCTTTTAGGTCTTCTGCAATCCTCGACAACCTTCGACAGATGTTTGAACAGGCTCTTACGGTTCCTTTTGAGTCCTCTGCAATCCTCGGCAACCTTCGACAGATGTTTGAACAGGCTCTTATGGTTCCTTTTGAGTCCCCTGTAATCCTCGGCAACCTTCGACAGATGTTTGTACCGGCTCTTACGGTTCCTTTTGAGTCCTCTGCAATCCTCTGCAACCTTCGACAGATGTTTGAACAGGCTCTTACGGTTCCTTTTGAGTCCTCTGCAATCCTCGGCAACCTTGGACAGATGTTTGAACAGGCTCTTATGGTTCCTTTTGAGTCCTCTGTAATCCTCGACAACCTTCGACAGATGTTTGAACAGGCTCTTACGGTTCCTTTTGAGTCCTCTGCAATCCTCTGCAACCTTCGACAGATGTTTGAACAGGCTCTTACGGTTCCTTTTGAGTCCGCTGCAATCCTCGGCAACCTTCGACAGATGTTTGAACAGGCTCTTACGGTTCCTTTTGAGTCCTCTGTAATCCTCTGCAACCTTCGACAGATGTTTGAACAGACTCTTACGGTTCCTTTTGAGTCCTCTGCAATCCTCGGCAACCTTCGACAGATGTTTGAACCGGCTCTTACGGTTTCCTTTTGAGTCCTCTGCAATCCTCGGCAACCTTAGACAGATGTTTGAACAGGCTCTTGCGGTTCCTTTTGAGTCCTCTGCAATCCTCGGCAACCTTCGACAGATGTTTGAACAGGCTCTTACGGTTCCTTTTGAGTCCTCTGCAATCCTCGGCAACCTTCGACAGATGTTTGAACAGGCTCTTACGGTTCCTTTTGAGTCCTCTGCAATCCTCGGCAACCTTCGACAGATGTTTGAACAGGCTCTTACGGTTCCTTTGAGTCCCCTGTAATCCTCGGCAACCTTCGACAGATGTTTGAACCGGCTCTACGGTTTCTTTTGAGTCCTCTGCAATCCTCGGCAACCTTGACAGATGTTTGAACAGGCTCTTACGGTTCCTTTTGAGTCCTCTGCAATCCTCGGCAACCTTCGACAGATGTTTGAACAGGCTCTACGGTTCCTTTTGAGTCCTCTGCAATCCTCGGCAACCTTCGACAGATGTTTGAACAGGCTCTTACGGTTCCTTTTGAGTCCTCTGTAATCCTCTGCAACCTTCGACAGATGTTTGAACAGACTCTTACGGTTCCTTTTGAGTCCTCTGCAATCCTCGGCAACCTTCGACAGATGTTTGAACCGGCTCTTACGGTTTCCTTTTGAGTCCTCTGCAATCCTCGGCAACCTTCGACAGATGTTTGAACAGGCTCTTGCGGTTCCTTTTGAGTCCTCTGCAATCCTCGGCAACCTTCGACAGATGTTTGAACAGGCTCTTACGGTTCCTTTTGAGTCCTCTGCAATTCTCGGCAACCTTCGACAGATGTTTGAACCTGCTCTTACGGTTCCTTTTGAGTCCTCTGAAATCCTCGGCCAATCTTCGACAGATGTTTGAACCGGCTCTTACGGTTTCCTTTTGAGTCCTCTGCAATCCTCGGCAACCTTCAACAGATGTTTGAACAGGCTCTTGCGGTTCCTTTTGAGTCCTCTGCAATCCTCGGCAACCTTCGACAGATGTTTGAACAGGCTCTTACGGTTCCTTTTGAGTCCTCTGCAATTCTCGGTAACCTTCGACAGATGTTTGAACAGGCTCTTACGGTTCCTTTTGAGTCCTCTGCAATTCTCGGCAACCTTCGACAGATGTTTGAACCGACTCTTACGATTCCTTTTGATTCCTCTGCAATCCTCGGCAACCTTCGACAGATGTTTGAACAGGCTCTTACGGTTCCTTTTGATTCCTCTGCAATCCTCGGCAACCTTCGACAGATGTTTGAACAGGCTCTTACGGTTCCTTTGAGTCCCCTGTAATCCTCGGCAACCTTCGACAGATGTTTGAACCGGCTCTTACGGTTCCTTTTGAGTCCTCTGCAATCCTCGGCAACCTTCGACAGATGTTTGAACAGGCTCTTACGGTTCCTTTTGAGTCCTCTGTAATCCTCGACAACCTTCGACAGATGTTTGAACAGGCTCTTACGGTTCCTTTTGAGTCCTCTGCAATCCTCTGCAACCTTCGACAGATGTTTGAACAAACTCTTACGGTTCCTTTTGAGTCCTCTGCAATCCTCGGCAACCTTCGGCAGATGTTTGAACCGGCTCATTTGGTTCTTTTTCAGTTGGACGTGCTACTTCGGCTTTTGCGTCTTGCGTCATCAAACCGGAACTAAAGTTTGATTCAGTTCGATTAATGATCCGGCTCGACCAGATACTTGCTGAGAACCGGTTCAAAAGAACGATTCGTTCAAGAACCTAACATCACTACATTGTAACAGTTCCAGAGTTTAGGTGCCAAATATGAAAACCCACTCCATCCTTTAGTGGACTTGGATATCCTAGGTTCTAGCAGAAACCCAGAGTTTAGTGATCTTGAAGATATATTTTTTATTATTCATAAATGATTATCTAAATCTCCTCCTTTATGCAAGGATTTCTGTAACAAACTCACTCTGTTATTAAGTCTCTTAAAGTTGTGAAAAATGTCACATACTATGAATCTGTATTTGGCGTCTTGTAAATGTCTTTGTTGTAGTATTCTTTTTTAATTTTATTTTTATCTTTGCAATTTCTGTATTTGGTGCCTGTTTTTGTACTGTTGTTACAATAAAAAACTCAACTTTTTTAAAAAAACGAACACTTGAAATGAAACCATCATGATAAAATCTGCCTAAATGACAGAAACCAACTTTGGGAAAAAATGACATGAAGTGTAATTTGATTGTTTAGTTTGTCTGGTGTCCATTAGAATCCACAGAGGAGCGGCTATACTGGGACCGGCCACCTGGGGGCGATCGAGGCGTGGAGGCTTCAGTTATTTACAGGAGTGCTGCAGGCTTGGTCCAGCCGCGGATCTAATACCATAGACAGTAAAACAAATGGACACAGCGACCCCTAGGATTCGACGGGGGAAACTGAAGTCAGTTGGAAGCATCACTTCTTGATTGCTGAGCGACTGTGCAGACTCAGACTGAGTTTGACGATGTAGATGTGATGTGAGCAGCCTGTCTGACAGCTGTAAGTCCTCTAGTAGTTGTAGAAAGTGAAATCTGAATAATGTTGTTAAAATAGTTTGTCCTGTTGCTTTTGTCTCTTTTTGGGCTTCTCCCCATGCTTCTCTCTTGCCTTTATCGGGCTTTATGCCTCCACGTCCCCCTGATTGCCTCATTGACAGTAAAAGATTGCCTGCAAGCTTCTCCTCCTGTCGATATGGTAACGTGTAGTTATGACGCAATCGTTAGCCTATTTTTTACAAAAACGGCTTCTATGGGATGATAGAGTAAGATACGAGGTAATTGAGCATTTTATACATTGTGGTGTTTCTTTAGAAAATAACAATGAACAAATGGAGTCTTTAAACGCCTCAGATGTAAAGTTATTAGCTGTCAAAGGGACGCCAAAATGAATGGGAGTCAATGGGATGCTAACAGCAGGTGATGGCTTGGTTAGCAATGGCCGCCTCTATGGATGGTACGCTTTTCTGGGGCTGGATTACCCCCTTGTCTAAAACAGAGAGCTCAATTTTCACCAAGCTGTTTACTGTGTGTTTATTTATGAAATATGAACACATTTGCATGTAAACACATCCTCATCACTCATTAGTTTATGTCACGCCACATTTAGACGTTCAGGACGGACAATTTTTACATCTCTGACGTAAAACAGACGAAGAAACAGTGTGTTATTGTTCTACGGTCTTTTCCTCATATTTCAGCATATTTCATTCTCTCTTGTCTGTTTTAATTATTGAGAAAATATAAAAAGGACCGTCTGAAATACATATTACATTTTTTTTTACTGTTTTCACAGGAAGCAAACTAAATATTTGCAATAATAAATGTAGAAACTGAATGTTTAATTGGGTTTATTTGAGATGATGTTGTCGACTCACAAACAGTTTCTAGATATTTTCCACTCAACCTTCACTCCTTTAAGAATGAACAATATTTCATCATCTGAGGCACATCATGTCGGTGCTCATTGATTCACATTCATCCAGTCATTTCTAATCTAAAGACATGAAACTCAATATAAGAGAGAGAAGTCTCCACAACAGCATACAGAGATCCTGAGAACACAACTCACACCAAGCTCTTCAGTTACAGGAATTATATCATGATAAAACAGAAAACAGTATAAATGTATATCTAATGATGAGTATATGATGCCCTTTAACCCCTCAAGTTAACACAAAAAAGACAAAAAAAGAGTTTGCAGAAGCAAAATCACACTTTATCAGAAATACAGACCCTCAAAATAACATCATTTACACCTCAATAACATTTGAACGATTAAAACAAAGATCTGAACAGAAGATTTCTGCTCTTTAACCCTCAGGTAGTGACGGGAGAAATCAGGCTTTCTGAAACTTTGAATCATTTGAATCAATTGAATCATTTGAAAATGATTTGCTACAAACTGAATGAACACTGGTGACGCAGTGGATTTACAAACCAATTACACATGTTTTATTGACAAACAATTGTAATCTATTAAATGAAATTAACAATAATCTAATACCATTAAATATAAAAAGACACGATATGTTATTTTATTATTTGAGCTGATTTTGTTTAAGAAGAGCTCGGTTAATCAGACCAATAAAAGACTTTAATAACTACAACTTTTTATTATCTAAATGTGCCATTAAATGTCTAGAAATGTTTAAAACTGATCCAGGATCAGATAAAGACCATACAGACACTGGTTCATGGGTTCACAAAGATCATAGCGGCGAACCTTTGGCATGTTGAACCGTTTTGAAACAGATCTAAAGCCTTGATATCATAATTACGTCTCGAAACGCGTTCATGTCCTCACAGAACTCGTAATTACAACTTGTAAAATGGGAATTGTCTGAGGGCTCACACTTGTACCACCTGACCACTGCAGATTCAATAAGCACTGATAGTGTTGTCATAGAAATGCATAATTCCCAATCAGAGGATGTGAAGAGCTCAGAGCAGAATGTCACGTGTGTTCATCTGTTAACTACGGTCATTACGACATGGCATGAATGCAGCACTTGATACACATCCCGAATCACTGGTTCGAAACAAAAGATTCGCAAAGGTTTCAAAGCTTCACAAAGCAGTGAAGCGACCCATCACTACCTTCAGGTACAACCGCCTACTGAGGTCGAAATAACTGTGTGTAAAATTATACAAAACCAAGTGATACATGATAATAAAGCAAGTGAACACACATTTGTTATCTGACATGAAAGGATTCACTCATCATTTCTGCAGAGGAAGTTGAGTTTGTGAGTCGCAGGAAGGCTGATCCAGCGCTGATCTCCTCCAGACTGAACTGCTCCAGATCTCACTTCAGACTCACAGTCATCTGAATCATCTATCCCCCAGTTCTGATAGCACACGGTCTCTCCGCTCACCCAGAACCAGAGTCCCACAGTGCAGGAGTGACGTAACCCCATCCACACCGCCTCAGTAGACGCCCCTTTAACCACATTCATCACCTCACGCTGCATCTCCTCTGAATGAACCGAGACCAGATCCACATGATTCTGTCTGCAGTATCTCAGAGCTTCAGACCACGTCCGGTTCTCTTTGATCAGAATCAGTTTATCTGGACACAAAACAAACCACAAGCAAAAACTAGAGAGAGATGATCAAAAACAACATGCAGAACCAACACTGTGGAGGAATCTGTCATGTCAGACATGTAGTGTGAACTTTAAGATATCTGGAGGTGATGGATGGATTGATACATTTAAAATATTAGAAATGAACATAAAAATAGCATTACATGTAAAATTCATAAAGTTCTATTTATTTATTGTGGACATATATTGCACAAACATGTTCTTATATAAATGTAAATGTACACATACACCCTTTGAACCAAAATGAAACCTAATTGGTTAGAATCCATCCAGGAGGATGGGCAAACGAATTTGAGTTTTAATCTCAGAACATGAACAAAGAAATCAGTTTTAGTTCAGTTCAAGGAGTTGAAGATAACTTTAAGATATCTGGAGGTGATGGATGGATTGTGTGTGTTTGAGAGGATCTGCTCACCTTCATGACACACAAAAGAATATGGGTTGTTGCAAGAGATGTCATTCCATTTTCCCAGAGCCTTCGGTTCAATCACTGTACAGTTTTCACCTCCAGAATTATCAGGTTGACCAGCACTCCAGTATCTGAATGAGGAGTCACTCTGATCTGACCACTGCCATGAGTCTCTGAACAGGCCGATCCAGACCTCATTAGATAAGTGACGATCACCAATGATCTTCTGAATCTGTTGACTCTCATTCTGGTTCCTCACACTGACCAGATCAATGTGATTCTGTCTGCAGTGACTCTGAGCGTCTCTCCAATTCATCTTCTGATTGACAAAGACGAGTCCTGTGCTCACTTTAAGAAAAACACACAGACACAGATTCATGAGTCAGTTTGTTCATTATTCTCACACTGATTTATGGTCTGGATGTGAATAAGAGCAGCGGTGGAGCATCAGAAACACGTCTCATTCAGAGACTGATGATATATTAAATATTCAGAACATATTCATCATGATTTTGCTGATACAACATTAAGAAACATTTGTGAATTTTTGTGATTATTTTATTGCATTGTTTTGTTTCATGTTTCTCTGGAATACCGGATAATAATAATGATTGTTATATAACGCTTTTCTAGGCACTGAAAGCGCTTTACATATAGAAGGGGGGGGATCTCCTCATCCACCATCAATGTGCAGCACCACCTGATGATGCGACGGCAGCCATATTGTACCAGAACGCCCACCACACACCGGCTGATTGGTGGAGGTTTGTAGATTAATAATACAAATTACTATTGTTGCAAAATTAATAAATTAATAATGATGTTAGTGTAATTTAGTCTGTAATGGACAGTGTCTGCGTCGGGTTAGTTAAATTTAAAGGGTTAGTTCACAAAATGTTTTCATAAGGAGATCGTAAAACTAATGCAATGAACTGAGTAACTGTCTATGGAGGGTCAGAAAGCGCTCAGATTTCATAATAATATCGTTGTTTGTGTTCTGAAGATGAACGAAAGTCTTCCGGTTTTGGAACGACATGTGGGAGAATAATCGATGACAGAATTTACATTTGAACACTTGAATCTGGATGTTCTTACGGGTTTGTGTTGAGATCCAGCAATATCACACAGCTCTAGATGTTCAGATGTTTGTCACGTCTACTTCATCAAACTATTTAATACAATTACAATCTTCAAAAACAAAATGACTAGATCATATAATCATGTAATACGATCATGTAATACAGGTAGCAAGTGAACACAATCAAATCAAGACGAGATCTAATGACAGACTCCCAAAGATATCAACATGCCTTCAATGATTTACCACATTAAACAGTAGCAGCATTAGCATTGCTTTGCTTTGTACAGTATATGGTTCATCTTTTAATAAATGTTTGTTGTCATTGGAGCTGCACTTACTGTTGTTAGATGAACTGCAGATGAAAGTCCGGCTGTTACTACATCTCCAATCATGCCATTGTCCATTTCTCATAAAAGCACACTCGTCTGTGCCATCAGGTTGTCCAGATCCCCAGTTCAGATAGAGCGCAGGATCACCTGAAGACCACTGCCATTTATTAACACCCGTCTTCTGCAGCCCAATCCAGACAAACTGACCAACTCTATCAGTCACACTCTTCTTCAGCTCGTTCATGTCGTTCATGTTGTCAGCGGTGGCCAGATCTGTGTATTTCTCTCTGCAGTATCTCTGAGCTTCAGTCCAGTTCTTCCTCTCGTTTATAAAGTGATACTGACGCTGAACACATTCAGATACGGAGCAGAGAGCTGTGAAAGAGAGGGTTTGATTTAATGCTTTTCATAACAGGGTCAAACCTGATGAACTATAAACCATAAATAACACTACAAACACACTCACCGATGAGAAGAAGAACGAAATATAGAGTTTGCTCCATTTCTGAGGAAGAAACACATTGAAAAACTCAGACATCAAACATTCACAGATTCGTTCGTATTTGGAGTAAATATGACAGTTTGAGTTTCTTAACAGCAGCATTAATGAAACACACAATCATTCAGACGATATGAACATCTCAAAGTCTAATTGTGTGTGAAGAAAGATCATGTGAGTTGTTCTTACTTTAGAGGTGGTGTGTTTCTGTCCTGAGTCTGATGTTTCTGTCTGCAGCTTTAAACTACGTGATTATTATATCTGCTCTCATCCCTCATTCAGCGCATCACAGCATTTGTGTATTTCTCTAAAAAGCCCCATGTCATATTTCACTTCCTCTAGATTTGTGTATTTGTCCATTTCTCTCCCCTTATTTGCATACTGACATGGGCTGTCAGGGCCCCTTCTCTGGCCCTGTCAGAATAAAAAAATATAACATATTTTCATATTTAAATGAATGTGTGTCTGAAGGTGTCTTAATTCAAATACTGTCTATTACAGTATGTTACAATTATATTTCCAGAAACAATGTGGTTATTTTTGTATGGCTGAGCTGTATTTTCCATATGTCATCATCTACACGCATCACAGCTCCATAAACCAGCACTAGTAATGCAGCCGTTTGAACTTGTGCAGGGGTTGTGAGCGATCTAAGTGTAATAAGCTATGGCCACTGCTTTCACACATCTTATCGATCCTGTTTCTTTGCGTGCAGTGTCTCGCGTGTCCTTATGTTGCTTGCCCCCTTCCCAACGAGAACTTTGAAAGCGGGGTTCGTAACAGCTGTGCATACAGTGCATGATTGTATTCTGGATGTGTGTGTGTGTGTGTGTGTGTGTGTGTGGGCATGTTTTTGTGAAATATCAGGACACAAATGTGTATAATGACATGGGTATGACACAGGTATTACAAAAGAGGGTGAAATATGAGGACGTTCCCCATGTCCTCACTTTTCAAAATGCTTATAAATCACACAGGATGAGGTTTTTGAGGTCTCCAGTGATGGGTAGGTTTAGGGGCAGGGGCAGTGTAGGGGATAGAAAATACGGTTTGTACAGTATAAAATGCATTACGCCTATGGAATGTCCCCACATTTCAAAAACAAACATGTGTGTGTGTGTGTGTGTGTGTGTGTGTGTGTGTGTGTGTGTGTGTGTGTGTGTGTGTGTGTGCGTGTGTGTGTGTGTGTGTTGTTATGGCGGAGCCGTGGAGTGTGTTGATCAAAGGCCCTGACTGAAACCCCACTGAATACCAGTTGCTGTAAACAAGCCAAAAATACATGAGAAAGGATGATTACAATGTAAAACTTTACTGGTATCACTGAAGATAATCTCAAAACAGATATCAGATTAGATCCCAGATCTCCAGGCTAAAGGTGGAGCTGGGGATGGAGGAGGGTCTTCAGCGAGCAGCCATGCAACAGAAGAGAGGGGATTTAAAAGAACCGCTGTGATATGTGTCGAAACTGGATTGGTACACGTCAGAAACAGTTTGGCCTGCCTGAACTGATGCAGTGCTTGAGTTGTCTGATCATATTTAGCAAAAAAAAAAAAACTGTGAAAATGACAGTATAATAGAGACATAAAGCCGCTCATACATTTCTGTCCCTGCCTCAGGAGACACATTAGTCCAGCGCGGCGGCTTACATTTTGTCATGTTGTAAATAAGAAAAGATCTGTATTCCTCCATGTTGCAGTTGCTGTAGTTTGCCATAGTTGTGTCATTGCCATAGAGATCCGATCCGAACAGCTGCGATACACAGTGGTATCCAATTGGATACACAGATGATCAGATTTGGACTGACAGTGTGAATGTAGGCTTTTAATCCGGTTCTGTGTGAACCGAACAACCCACTAATGATCTGATGATGAGGGTTGAGTTCATTAGTGAAGACCGCTGATACTGGTCACTGAGAGCCTTTAAAAACCCTCCGTTTGAGGATCCAGACACAGACAAGATGAACAGAAAGGAGAGATGTTTCCTTGTCACCACCCCTGGTGATATTTATTATAATGGACAAGACCACGGCAGACGTTCAGAGATGAAGACATAAAGTGCTCATATCGTGCATTCAGTTCATTAATAATGTTAGTAAAGGCTGATGAGCTCTCATTATCCACTGAAATAATAACATCATCATCTGCTGATACGTCAGAATAAACGTGTCTTTATTTCCTCTGAATACTTGATTGTGATTGGCTGGAATGCAGACATTAAAATATTGTTACTTTTTATATTTAATCTTTTAGTTTGAAGACTGTCTGTGTCTTTGTTTATGAGATATGAATATGTTTGCATGTAAGCACATCCTCATCACTCATTTGTTTATGTCACGACGTTCAGGGTGGACAATATTTACATCTCTGACGTGAAACAGAAGGAGAAAAACCTTTAAAATAATGCAATAAAATCTTGTTCAAGTAAAATAAGTCTGATCCTGAGTCAAAAAGGCAACTTTTTAACTCTTTTAATAAACCATTTCAAAACTTAAGTTAAAAAAATAAAAAATGCCCTTCATTCAATGAGTCTAAGAGTCAAAAGCTGAGGAGGGATAACAATAAAGAGAAGGGTTAAGCAAATCTTTACTTAAACATGTTCAAAGTTTACATGTGTGGAGATTAATGGTCTGAAAGAACACCACTTTATAAGTGTCTGAATAAAAGTATCCTAATATTGAACATGACATTAATTCTTCTTTATAAATACCATATCAATTAAATCCATAACTCATATTTAATTTTGGCAATTAAATATCAGAAAATTAAAATCAAAGCTTTTTTAAATTTGAGAATGAATAAGAAATTAATTCTTATTTTGCTTTGTGTCAATCTCCTGCTGTTTACTGTTTGTTTTGTTGCTGTTTATGGTATATGAATATGTTTGCATGTAAACACATCCTCATCACTCATTTGTTTATGTCACGCCACATTTAGACGTTCAGGATGGACAATATTTACATCTCTGACGTGAAACAGAAGGAGAAACAGTGTGTTATTGTTCTAGTTATATTTCATATGTCAGCCTAAACAAGATGACATAGCAATATAGAAGTATAATTAATCTAATGAAATTCAACAACAACCTGCATAACCGATCACAAAGACAAGAACAACAGCTTCTGACGAGCAGAAGAGGAGTTTAAAAAGGACCACCCGCTGAACACCCAATTACAGTCAGTAATAGCATACACAAAAAACACAACAGGCCCGGTTCTACGGGGGTGCTAGAGGTGCTAAACACCCTCAAACACAAGCAGAACCCTCAGTTGATACTGTAATAATATTGGCGAAACAGATTTGGCAGATTTGCAAACTTGTGTCCGAGCTCTGGAGAGCGTCAAATGCATCTATTTACAGCGAGTTTTTGCAGCGGTGAGTGATGAAGCCAATAGTTGTGGATCTCTCGAAAGCGATCAAACGCCAGAGTTTTTATTCAGTCCTGAGTAAATGCAGGCTCGCGAAACCTCTCATTAACACACAAAGTCAAGACACGATGTAAGTAAGAGATTTGTTGTCGATAACTTCATTTTGTGAGATCGCGATGAACTGACAAAGCAACAGCATTTTAGAGATCGTAGCGATCTTGGCTCGCTTTCGAGGCTACAGTCATTCATTGAATAAAACTATTGTTGCTAAGAGGACCGACATCCAATCGCATACAGCAATGTTTCGGAAGTGACATCTAAATATAAATGCCAGGTTTTGCTTCTGTAGAGGACATTATTTATCTGACAACAAATATGTAACAGGGAAAATAAAATTGTTATGAATTGTCCCAAAATGTTTGTTCATCTTTGATTAATTTCCATGAATACAATGTATTAAAGGGTTAGTTCACCCAAAAATGAAAATGATGTTATTAATTCCTCACCCTCATGTCGTTTGACACCCGAAAGACCTCCGTTCATCTTCAGACACAAGTGAAGATATTTCTGTTGAAATCCGTTAGCTCAGAAAAGCCTCCATTGATAGCAACGTCATTTCCTCTCTCAAGACCCATAACAGGCACTAAAGACGTCGTTACAAAGTCCATCTCACTCCAGTGGCTCTACAATCATATTATGAAGCGACGAGAATAGTTTTTGTGCGCAAAAAAAACCCTAAATAACGACTTATATAGTGATGGGCTGATTTCAAAACACTGCTTCACGAAGCTTCGGAGCGTTATGAATCAGTGTATCGAATCAACGGTTCGAATCGCTGATTCACTGCTATAATACATTTCTCACAGTACACTGCTACGATGGAGCCGTTGCTTAGCCTATCTGCTCTTACTAGAGCACCCTCAGCGATTTGATTCTGGAACCGCACCTGAAACACAATGAAAAACAGTCAGTACACAAACATAACCTTCACTCATAATTAGTGCAGATGAAGATCTGATCTCCTCCAGACTGAACTGCTCCAGATCTCACTGCAGACTCACAGTCATCTGAATCATCTATCGCCCAGTTCTGATAGCACACGACCTCTCCGCTCAGCCAGAACCAGAGTCCCACAGTGCAGGAGTGACGTAAACCCATCCACACCTCCGCAGTAGACGCCCCTTTAACCACATTCATCACCTCACGCTGCATCTCCTCTGAATGAACCGAGACCAGATCCACATGATTCTGTCTGCAGTATCTCAGAGCTTCAGACCACGTCCGGTTCTCTTTGATCAGAATCAGTTTATCTGGACACAAAACAAACCACAAGCAACAACTAGAGAGAGATGATCAAAAACAACATGCAGAACCAACACTGTGGAGGAATCTGTCATGTCAGACATGTAGTGTGAACTTTAAGATATCTGGAGGTGATGGATGGATTGATACATTTAAAATACTAGAAATGAACATAAAATAGCATTACATGTAAAATTCATAAAGTTCTATTTATTTATTGTGGACATATATTGCACAAACATGTTCTTATATAAATGTGAATGTACACATATACACCCTTTGAACCAAAATGAAACCTAATTGGTTAGAATCCATCCAGGAGGATGGGCAAACGAATTTGAGTTTTAATCTCAGAACACAAACAAAGAAATCAGTTTTAGTTCAGTTCAAGGAGTTGAAGATCTCAGAGCAGTTCAAGGAGTTGTAGAAGTGCAAGGAGAGACGATCAGACGATCTGATAATGGGTTAAATTCATTCAAGCCATCTAGAACTCTCCTCCTCTCACTTTCCTTTCTTTTACTTAAGTTTATTTTATTTCTGTGAGTCTTGTGTTCTAAGTTTCTCTTGACGGACCTTCAGCGAGCGCACTTCAACTTAAAAAATTTAATTCTCATTTATTTGTATAGCGCTTTTCACAATACATATCGTTTCAAAGCAGAAGAGGGTTTTTTTGGCTAAAGAGATGTGTCTTTAAACTAGATTTAGGCCACGTTTACAAATAGCCGGGTATTTAGAGAACCGAATATTTCCCGCCTCGCTTTCAAAAAGTTGTCGTTACATCAACCCGCATAAATACACCGCCGAGCGCCATCATAACTATGCACTGTCAGAAAAAGGTACAGTGCTGTCATTAAGCGGTACCTAAGGTACAAAACCGAAAAGGTACTAATATGCACTCTTAAAGTACTGATATGTACCTTTAAGGTACTAATATGTACCATTTAGGGGTGAGTAAAGTACAAAGATGTACCTTTTCACTTTTGTACCTTAGGGTCCCCAGTGACAGCACTGTACACATAACACATAACTTACATTTAAACACCACATGTACGCTTGCATCTGCTTCTGCTTACCTCAAGAACTCCCCAGTGATACTTACCTGCCTTCTCTTCTCCGGTGTGTTTCCTCGTCCTCGTCTCCTGTCTCCATCGTCTCCCTGGCTTCCCTGAAAGCGATACATTGAGTATTAATATCCAGTTATCCACGTATCTACATAGCTTCTCTGCTTTTACTCACCTGATCCACTCTTCCCTCTGCGCACTTCAATTACAGTAAACACTTGTTTTACCTGCATCTTTCTGTGTCCTTCTGTATTGTAATAGTGATGCAAAGTCCGATTAATTTCAGAACCGGTTCTTTCGGTCAGTTTGGCTCAATGAACCGATTCAAAAGCCGATTCATAGGTTCCTGACGTCATCATGCAATGACGCCACTAAGCATTTATTTTATGCTTTTTATGCATTTCTCAGTGTCATGTTAGTATCAAGGAAACATTCAAATAAAGTAATCTGTGTCAATGCATATCAAACAATCGAATAAAGTTATTTGCATTTTGCTGATTATTGCCTTTCATTCACTTAAGTCAAGTCAAGTCAAGTCAACTTTATTTATATAGCGCTTTTAACAATGCAGATTGTTTCAAAGCAGCTTCACAGTGTTAAACAGAAAAATAATGCAACAGAATATATTTTGATTATCATACAGTAACAATGTGGGCTTTAGATCAGTAATTAGATAAGTAATTTGGTCTATATGGTTAATTTAGTTTAATAATTAGATTTATTTTGAAATATATTTGAAAAATAGTTTTTTCCCCAACTGAGCAAGCCAAGCCAGAGGCGACAGTGGCAAGGAAACCAAAACCCCATCAGGAGACCTAATGGAGAAAAATAAACCTTGGGAGAAACCAGGCTCAGTCGGGGTGCCAGTTCTCCTCTGGCCAATTAACAAACAGCGTATTATTATTAAAGTTATTATTTTAAAGGTCAGAGGTCATAATCGATCTGAATATTCGAAAGATCTGAGGCAACATGCCGGAGACGGGTTTATTGAGGATGATGTATCGATTAAATAATAATAAAAATAAAAAAATTAAATATCGAGTCATTACGCCAGAGACAGGTTTTTATTGAGGATGCCATATTGATTAAACAATTACTAAAATGTAATATTCGAAAGATCGGCGGCAACACACTGAGACGGGTTGTTTTAAGGATGACATCGATTTAAAGAATTGTTAACTAGGACTATTCAAACAATCGGACTCATCCGCCGGAGACAGGTTTATTGAGGATGCCGTGGTCGATGAGCCAGCTTAAGGGGGAGTCTAAATGACACGGTCTCTGCAGACACTTCAGGGTCATGTGTTGGTCACATCTGGGTGCAGGTCCACCGTCTGATCTGGATACAGCCTGGATCCGGCTGACTGCAGTAGACCTTGGGATAAAACAGAGACACTAACGTTAGCGTAGATGCCATTCTTCTGATGATGTAACGAGTACATCAGGTGTTATGGGAAGTGTTCTGGTTCCGCTGACCTAGATAATGCAGCCTAATAATCATTTAATTGAAAAGTGTTTTATGTGTATGCCATAGAAAAGAGATGTGTTTTTAGTCTAGATTTAAACTGACAGAGTGTGTCTGCTTCCCGAACAATGCTAGGAAGACTGTTCCAGAGTTTAGGTGCTAAATAGGAAAAGGATCGACCGCCTGCAGTTGATTTTGATATTCTAGATATTATCAGCAGGTCAGAGTTTAGAGACCGTAGTAGACGTGATGGAGTATAATGTGTTAAGAGCTCACTCAGGTACTGGGGAGCTAAACCATTTAGTGCTTTGTAAGTAATAAGCAAGATTTTAAAATGTATGCGATGTTTAATAGGGAGCCAGTGCAGTGTTGACAGAACCGGGCTAATGTGTTCATACTTCCTGGTTCTAGTAAGAACTCGAGCTGCTGCGTTTTGGACCAGCTGGAGTTTGTTTATTAAGCGAGCAGGGCAACCACCCAGTAGAGCATTACAATAATCTAGCCTTGAGCTCATGAACGCATGTATTAACTGTTCAGCATTTTGCATTGAGAGCATGTGCCATAATTTAGATATATTTTTAAGATGGTAGAATGCAGTTTTACAGATGCTAGAAACATGGCTTTCAAACGAAAGATTGGTATCAAAGAGCACACCCAGGTTCCTCACTGACGAGGACTTGACAGAGCAGCCATCGAGGGATAGACGGTATTCTAGGGCACTACTTGTGGAGCTTTTTTGTCCAATGATTAAAAATTTAGTTTTTTCTGAATTAAGTTGCAGGAAATTACTGATCATCCAATTTTTATATCATCTATACATTCCGTTAATCTTGTGAATTGGTTAGTTTCTTCTGGGTGTGAAGAAATATAGAGCTGAGTATCATCAGCATAACAATGAAATCTAACGCCATGCTTCCTAATAATATCTCCCAGTGGTAGCATGTACAGGGTGAAGAGCAATGGCCCTAGCACTGAGCTCCGCGGTACTCCATACTGAACTTGTGATCGTGTGACGCCTCTTCATTTACTGCTACAAATTGATAACGGTCAGATAGGTATGATTTAAACCATGCCAATGCAGGTCCACTAATGCCTACATAATTTTCGAGTCTATTCAAAAGAATGTTGTGGTCGATATAGTGTCGAATGCAACGCTAAGATCGAGTAACACTAACAAAGAGATACAACCACGATCGGATGATAAGAGTAAATCATTTGTAATTCTGATGAGAGCAGTCTCAGTACTATGATTAGTACTGAGACTAAGTTAATTAACTGTGTGTTCACAGTTAATTAATTTATCCTTCACGTCGATTCGACAGAAAATTGTGCAACTACAGCACAAAAAAATGGAGGCCTATTTAATAAAACCAGTTCACTTAAGTTAATGGTGTTTGTGGTTACAGTTTCATTCACGGATCCTTTACGTCAGTTATGAATGTCATGTTGTCAATATTGAGTCCCACATCTTGGATAAGATTCCTGAAAGTTTCGGACATACAGCACACATTACAGACAAGCATGAACATGGGTGTGTTAAAGTAGCTAACCAATATAGAAAGAATAAAGAAGTCTTATAAACTTATCCATTTCGCCTAACAACTTAAAATATAATCTGCATGCACAATAAACTACAGTAAAATGTAGGTTTTAATAAAATGTTATTTAATAACAGTAGTCATATTAAGCATATTTCCAGTAGCCTACGTGCCTCAGACTTGCGTCGCCAACTGCAATCCTCTGTAATCCTCGGTAACCTTCGTCACATGTTTGAACAGGCTCTTACGGTTCCTTTTGAGTCCTCTGCAATCCTCGGCAAACCTTCGACAGATGTTTGAACCGGCTCTACGGTTCCTTTTGAGTCCTCTGTAATCCTCGACAACCTTCGACAGATGTTTGAACAGGCTCTTACAGTTCCTTTTGAGTCCTCTGCAATCCTCGGCAACCTTCGACAGATGTTTGAACAGGCTCTTACAGTTCCTTTTGAGTCCTCTGCAATCCTCGGCAACCTTGAAAGATGTTTGAACAGGCTCTTACGGTTCCTTTTGAGTCCTCTGCAATCCTCGGCAACCTTCGACAGATGTTTGAACAGGCTCTACGGTTCCTTTTGTGTCCTCTGTAATCCTCGGCAACCTTCGACAGATGTTTGAACAGGCTCTTACGGTTCCTTTTGAGTCCTCTGTAATCCTCGGCAACCTTCGACAGATGTTTGAACAGGCTCTTACGGTTCCTTTTGAGTCCTCTGCAATCCTCGGCAACCTTCGACAGATGTTTAAACAGGCTCTTACGGTTCTTTTTGAGTCCTCTTTAATCCTCAGCAACCTTCGACAGATGTTTGAACAGGCTCTACGGTTCCTTTTGAGTCCTCGGCAACCTTCGACAGATGTTTGAACCGGCTCTTAAGGTTTCCTTTGAGTCCTCTGCAATCCTCGGCAACCTTCGACAGATGTTTGAGCTGCTCTACGGTTCCTTTTGAGTCCTCTGCAATCCTCGGCAACCTTCAACAGATGTTTGAACAGGCTCTTACGGTTCCTTTTGAATCCTCTGTAATCCTCTGCAACCTTCAAAAGATGTTTGAACAGGCTCTACGGTTCCTTTTGAGTCCTCTGCAATCCTCGGCAACCTTCAACAGATGTTTGAACAGGCTCTACGGTTCCTTTTGAATCCTCTGTAATCCTCTGCAACCTTCAAAAGATGTTTGAACAGGCTCTTACGGTTCCTTTTGAGTCCTCTGCAATCCTCGGCAACCTTCGACAGATGTTTGAACCGGCTCTTACGGTTTCCTTTTGAGTCCTCTGCAATCCTTGGCAACCTTCGACAGATGTTTGAACAGGCTCTTACGGTTCCTTTTGAGTCCTCTGCAATTCTCGGCAACCTTCGACAGATGTTTGAACTGCTCTTGCGGCTCCTTTTGAGTCCTCTGCAATCTCGTCAACCTTCGACAGATGTTTGAACAGGCTCTTACGGTTCCTTTTGAGTCCTCTGCAATTCTCGGCAACCTTCGACAGATGTTTGAACAGGCTCTTACGATTCCTTTTGATTCCTCTGCAATCATCGCAACCTTCGACAGATGTTTGAACAGGCTCTTACGCTTTCCTTTTGAGTCCTCTGCAATCCTCGGCAACCTTCGACAGATGTTTGAACAGGCTCTTACGGTTCCTTTTGAGTCCTGTGCAATCCTCGGCAACCTTCGACAGATGTTTGAACAGGCTCTTGCGGTTCCTTTTGAGTCCTCTGCAATCCTCGGCAACCTTCGACAGATGTTTGAACCGGCTCTACGGTTCCTTTTGAGACCTCTGCAATCCTCGGCAACCTTCGACAGATGTTTGAACAGGCTCTTACGGTTCCTTTTGAGTCCTCTGCAATCCTCGGCAACCTTCGACAGATGTTTGAACAGGCTCTTACGGTTCCTTTTGAGTCCTCTGCACCTCTGCAATCCTCGGCAACCTTCGACAGATGTTTGAACCGGCTCTTACGGTTTCCTTTTGAGTCCTCTGCAATCCTCGACAACCTTCGACAGATGTTTGAACTGCTCTATGCGGTTCCTTTTGAGTCCTCTGCAATCCTCGGCAACCTCGGCAACCTTCGACAGATGTTTGAACAGGCTCTACGGTTCCTTTTGAGTCCTCTGCAATTCTCGGCAACCTTCGACAGATGTTTGAACAGGCTCTTACGATTCCTTTTGATTCCTCTGCAATCCTCGGCAACCTTCGACAGATGTTTGAACAGGCTCTTACGGTTTATTTTGAGTCCTCTGTAATCCTCGGCAACCTTCGACAGATGTTTGAACATGCACTTACGGTTTATTTTGAGTCCTCTTTAATCCTCGCAACCTTCGATAGATGTTTGAACAGGCTCTTACGGTTCCTTTTGAGTCCTCTGCAATCCTCGGCAACCTTCGACAGATGTTTGAGCCGGCTCTTACGGTTCCTTTTGAGTCCTCTGCAATCCTCGGCAACCTTCAACAGATGTTTGTACAGGCTCTTACGGTTCCTTTTGAATCCTCTGTAATCCTCTGCAACCTTCAAAAGATGTTTGAACAGGCTCTTACGGTTCCTTTTGAGTCCTCTGCAATCCTCGGCAACCTTCGACAGATGTTTGAACAGGCTCTTACGGTTCCTTTGAGTCCTCTAAAATCCTCGGCTACCTTTGACAGATGTTTGAACAGGCTCTTACGGTTCCTTCGAGTCCTCTGCAATCTCGGCAACCTTCGACAGATGTTTGAACAGGCTCTTACGGTTCCTTTTGAGTCCTCTGTAATCCTCGGCAACCTTCGACAGATGTTTGAACAGGCTCTTACGGTTCCTTTTGAGTCCTCTGCAATCCTCGGCAACCTTCGACAGATGTTTGAACAGGCTCTTACGGTTCCTTTTGAGTCCTCTGCAATCCTCGGCAACCTTCGACAGATGTTTGAACAGGCTCTTACGGTTCCTTTTGAGTCCTCTGTACCTCTGCAATCCTCGGCAACCTTCGACAGATGTTTGAACCGGCTCTTACGGTTTCCTTTTGAGTCCTCTGCAATCCTCGACAACCTTCGACAGATGTTTGAACCGGCTCTTGCGGTTCCTTTTGAGTCCTCTGCAATCCTCGGCAACCTTCGACAGATGTTTGAACAGGCTCTACGGTTCCTTTTGAGTCCTCTGGAATTCTCGGCAACCTTCGACAGATGTTTGAACAGGCTCGATTCCTTTTGATTCCTCTGCAATCCTCGGCAACCTTCGACAGATGTTTGAACAGGCTCTTACGGTTTCCTTTTGAGTCCTCTGTAATCCTCGGCAACCTTCGACAGATGTTTGAACATGCACTTACGGTTTATTTTGAGTCCTCTGTAATCCTCGGCAACCTTCGATAGATGTTTGAACAGGCTCTACGGTTCCTTTTGAGTCCTCTGCAGTCCTCGGCAACCTTCGACAGATGTTTGAGCCGGCTCTTACGGTTCCTTTTGATTCCTCTGCAATCCTCGGCAACCTTCGACAGATGTTTGAACAGGCTCTACGGTTTATTTTGAGTCCTCTGTAATCCTCGGCAACCTTCGACAGATGTTTGAACATGCACTTACGGTTTATTTTGAATCCTCTGTAATCCTCTGCAACCTTCAAAAGATGTTTGAACAGGCTCTTACGGTTCCTTTTGAGTCCTCTGCAATCCTCGGCAACCTTCGACAGATGTTTGAACAGGCTCTTACGGTTCCTTTTGAGTCATCTAAAATCCTCGGCTACCTTTGACAGATGTTTGAACAGGCTCTTACGGTTCCTTTCGAGTCCTCTGCAATCCTCGGCAACCTTCGACAGATGTTTTAACAGGCTCTTACGGTTCCTTTTGAGTCCTCTGCAATCCTCGGCAACCTCGGCAACCTTCGACAGATGTTTGAACAGGCTTTACGGTTCCTTTTGAGTCCTCTGCAATTCTCGGCAACCTTCGACAGATGTTTGAACAGGCTCTTACGATTCCTTTTGATTCCTCTGCAATCCTCGGCAACCTTCGACAGATGTTTGAACAGGCTCTTACGGTTTATTTTGAGTCCTCTGTAATCCTCGGCAACCTTCGACAGATGTTTGAACATGCACTTACGGTTTATTTTGAGTCCGCTTTAATCCTCGGCAACCTTCGATAGATGTTTGAACAGGCTCTTACGGTTCCTTTTGAGTCCTCTGCAATCCTCGCAACCTTCGACAGATGTTTGAGCCGGCTCTTACGGTTCCTTTTGAGTCCTCTGCAATCCTCGGCAACCTTCAACAGATGTTTGTACAGGCTCTTACGGTTCCTTTTGAATCCTCTGTAATCCTCTGCAACCTTCAAAAGATGTTTGAACAGGCTCTTCCCTTTTGAGTCCTCTGCAATCCTCGGCAACCTTCGACAGATGTTTGAACAGGCTCTTACGGTTCCTTTTGAGTCCTCTAAAATCCTCGGCTACCTTTGACAGATGTTTGAACAGGCTCTACGGTTCCTTTCGAGTCCTCTGCAATCCTCGGCAACCTTCGACAGATGTTTGAACAGGCTCTTACGGTTCCTTTTGAGTCCTCTGTAATCCTCGGCAACCTTCGACAGATGTTTGAACAGGCTCTTACGGTTCCTTTTGAGTCCTCTGCAATCCTCGGCAACCTTCGACAGATGTTTGAACAGGCTCTACGGTTCCTTTTGAGTCCTCTGCAATCCTCGGCAACCTTCGACAGATGTTTGAACAGGCTCTACGGTTCCTTTTGAGTCCTCTGCAATCCTCGGCAACCTTCGACAGATGTTTGAACAGGCTCTTACAGTTCCTTTTGAGTCCTCTGTAATCCTCGGCAACCTTCAACAGATGTTTGAACAGGCTCTTACGGTTCCTTTTGAGTCCTCTGCACCTCTGCAATCCTCGGCAACCTTCGACAGATGTTTGAACCGGCTCTTACGGTTTCCTTTGAGTCCTCTGCAATCCTCGACAACCTTCGACAGATGTTTGAACTGCTCTGCGGTTCCTTTTGAGTCCTCTGCAATCCTCGGCAACCTTCGACAGATGTTTGAACAGGCTCTTACGGTTCCTTTTGAGTCCTCTGGAATTCTCGGCAACCTTCGACAGATGTTTGAACAGGCTCTTACGGTTCCTTTTGAGTCCTCTGCAATCCTCGGCAACCTTCGACAGATGTTTGAACAGGCTCTACGGTTCCTTTTGAGTCCTCTGTACCTCTGCAATCCTCGGCAACCTTCGACAGATGTTTGAACGCTCTTACGGTTTCCTTTTGAGTCCTCTGCAATCCTCGACAACCTTCGACAGATGTTTGAACTGCTCTTGCGTTCCTTTTGAGTCCTCTGCAATCCTCGGCAACCTTCGACAGATGTTTGAACAGGCTCACGGTTCCTTTTGAGTCCTCTGGAATTCTCGGCAACCTTCGACAGATGTTTGAACAGGCTCTTACGATTCCTTTGATTCCTCTGCAATCCTCGGCAACCTTCGACAGATGTTTGAACAGGCTCTACGGTTTCCTTTTGAGTCCTCTGTAATCCTCGGCAACCTTCGACAGATGTTTGAACATGCACTACGGTTTATTTTGAGTCCTCTGTAATCCTCGGCAACCTTCGATAGATGTTTGAACAGGCTCTACGGTTCCTTTTGAGTCCTCTGCAGTCCTCGGCAACCTTCGACAGATGTTTGAGCCGGCTCTTACGGTTCCTTTGATTCCTCTGCAATCCTCGGCAACCTTCGACAGATGTTTGAACAGGCTCTTACGGTTTATTTTGAGTCCTCTGTAATCCTCGCAACCTTCGACAGATGTTTGAACATGCACTTACGGTTTATTTTGAATCCTCTGTAATCCTCTGCAACCTTCAAAAGATGTTTGAACAGGCTCTTACGGTTCCTTTTGAGTCCTCTGCAATCCTCGGCAACCTTCGACAGATGTTTGAACAGGCTCTTACGGTTCCTTTTGAGTCATCTAAAATCCTCGGCTACCTTTGACAGATGTTTGAACAGGCTCTTACGGTTCCTTTCGAGTCCTCTGCAATCCTCGGCAACCTTCGACAGATGTTTTAACAGGCTCTTACGGTTCCTTTTGAGTCCTCTGCAATCCTCGGCAACCCTCGGCAACCTTCGACAGATGTTTGAACAGGCTTTACGGTTCCTTTTGAGTCCTCTGCAATTCTCGGCAACCTTCGACAGATGTTTGAACAGGCTCTTACGATTCCTTTTGATTCCTCTGCAATCCTCGCAACCTTCGACAGATGTTTGAACAGGCTCTTACGGTTTATTTTGAGTCCTCTGTAATCCTCGGCAACCTTCGACAGATGTTTGAACATGCACTTACGGTTTATTTTGAGTCCGCTTTAATCCTCGGCAACCTTCGATAGATGTTTGAACAGGCTCTTACGGTTCCTTTTGAGTCCTCTGCAATCCTCGGCAACCTTCGACAGATGTTTGAGCTGCTCTTACGGTTCCTTTGAGTCCTCTGCAATCCTCGGCAACCTTCAACAGATGTTTGTACAGGCTCTTACGGTTCCTTTTGAATCCTCTGTAATCCTCTGCAACCTTCAAAAGATGTTTGAACAGGCTCTTACGGTTCCTTTGAGTCCTCTGCAATCCTCGGCAACCTTCGACAGATGTTTGAACAGGCTCTTACGGTTCCTTTTGAGTCCTCTAAAATCCTCGGCTACCTTTGACAGATGTTTGAACAGGCTCTTACGGTTCCTTTCGAGTCCTCTGCAATCCTCGGCAACCTTCGACAGATGTTTGAACAGGCTCTTACGGTTCCTTTTGAGTCCTCTGTAATCCTCGGCAACCTTCGACAGATGTTTGAACAGGCTCTTACGGTTCCTTTTGAGTCCTCTGCAATCCTCGGCAACCTTCGACAGATGTTTGAACAGGCTCTTACGGTTCCTTTTGAGTCCTCTGCAATCCTCGGCAACCTTCGACAGATGTTTGAACAGGCTCTACGGTTCCTTTTGAGTCCTCTGCAATCCTCGGCAACCTTCGACAGATGTTTGAACAGGCTCTTACAGTTCCTTTTGAGTCCTCTGTAATCCTCGGCAACCTTCAACAGATGTTTGAACAGGCTCTTACGGTTCCTTTTGAGTCCTCTGCACCTCTGCAATCCTCGGCAACCTTCGACAGATGTTTGAACCGGCTCTTACGGTTTCCTTTTGAGTCCTCTGCAATCCTCGACAACCTTCGACAGATGTTTGAACTGCTCTTGCGGTTCCTTTTGAGTCCTCTGCAATCCTCGGCAACCTTCGACAGATGTTTGAACAGGCTCTTACGGTTCCTTTTGAGTCCTCTGGAATTCTCGGCAACCTTCGACAGATGTTTGAACAGGCTCTTACGATTCCTTTTAAATCCTCTGCAATCCTCGGCAACCTTCGACAGATGTTTGAACAGGCTCTTACGGTTTATTTTGAGTCCTCTGTAATCCTCGGCAACCTTCGACAGATGTTTGAACATGCACTTACGGTTTATTTTGAGTCCTCTGTAATCCTCGCAACCTTCGATAGATGTTTGAACAGGCTCTTACGGTTCCTTTTGAGTCCTCTGCAGTCCTCTGCAGTCCTCGGCAACCTTCGACAGATGTTTGAACATGCACTTACGGTTTATTTTGAGTCCTCTGTAATCCTCGGCAACCTTCGATAGATGTTTGAACAGGCTCTACGATTCCTTTTGATTCCTCTGCAATCCTCGGCAACCTTCGACAGATGTTTGAACCGGCGCTTACGGTTCCTTTTGAGTCCTCTGCAATCATCGGCAACCTTCGCAGATGTTTGAACAGGCTCTTACGGTTCCTTTGAGTCCTCTGTAATCCTCGCAACCTTCGACAGATGTTTGAACAGGCTCTTACGGTTCCTTTTGAGTCCTCTGTAATCCTCGGCAACCTTCGACAGATGTTTGAACAGGCTCTTACGGTTCCTTTTGAGTCCTCTGCAATCCTCTGCAACCTTCGACAGATGTTTGAACAGGCTCTTACGGTTCCTTTTCAGTCCTCTGTAATCCTCGGCAACCTTCGACAGATGTTTGAACAGGCTCTTACGGTTCCTTTTGAGTCCTCTCTGCAATCATCGGCAACCTTCGACAGATGTTTGAACAGGCTCTTACGGTTCCTTTTGAGTCCTCTGCAATCATCGGCAACCTTCGCAGATGTTTGAACAGGCTCTACGGTTCCTTTTGAGTCCTCTGTAATCCTCGGCAACCTTCGACAGATGTTTGAACAGGCTCTTACGGTTCCTTTTGAGTCCTCTGTAATCCTCGGCAACCTTCGACAGATGTTTGAACAGGCTCTTACGGTTCCTTTTGAGTCCTCTGTAATCCTCTGCAACCTTTGACAGATGTTTGAACAGGCTCTTACGGTTCCTTTTGAGTCCTCTGCAATCCTCGGCAACCTTCGTCAGATGTTTGAACAGGCTCTTACGGTTCATTTTAAGTCCTCTGTAATCCTCGCAACCTTCGACAGATGTTTGAACAGGCTCTTACGGTTCCTTTTGAGTCCTCTGCAATCCTCGCAACCTTCGACAGATGTTTGAACAGGCTCTACGTTCCTTTGAGTCCTCTGCAATCCTCGCAACCATCGACAGATGTTTGAACAGGCTCTTACGATTCCTTTTGATTCCTCTGCAATCCTCGCAACCTTCGACAGATGTTTGAACAGGCTCTTACGGTTCCTTTGAGTCCTCTGCAATCCTCGGCAACCTTCGGCAGATGTTTGAACAGGCTCTTACGGTTCCTTTGAGTCCTCTGTAATCCTCGCAACCTTCGACAGATGTTTGAACAGGCTCTTACGGTTCCTTTTGAGTCCTCTGCAATCCACGGCAACCTTCGACAGATGTTTGAACAGGCTCTTACGGTTCCTTTTCAGTCCTCTGCAATCCTCGGCAACCTTCGACAGATGTTTGAACAGGCTCTACGGTTCCTTTTCAGTCCTCTGCAATCCTCGCAACCTTCGACTGATGTTTGAACAGGCTCTTACGGTTCCTTTTGAGTCCTCTGCAATTCTCGGCAACCTTCGACAGATGTTTGAACAGGCTCTTACGATTCCTTTTGAGTCCTCTGCAATCCTCGGCAACCTTCGACAGATGTTTGAACAGGCTCTTACGGTTCCTTTTGAGTCCTGTGCAATCCTCGGCAACCTTCGACAGATGTTTGAACAGGCTCTTGCGGTTCCTTTTGAGTCCTCTGCAATCCTCGGCAACCTTCGACAGATGTTTGAACCGGCTCTTACGGTTCCTTTTGAGACCTCTGCAATCCTCGGCAACCTTCGACAGATGTTTGAACAGGCTCTTACGGTTCCTTTTGAGTCCTCTGCAATCCTCGGCAACCTTCGACAGATGTTTGAACAGGCTCTTACGGTTCCTTTTGAGTCCTCTGCACCTCTGCAATCCTCGGCAACCTTCGACAGATGTTTGAACCGGCTCTTACGGTTTCCTTTTGAGTCCTCTGCAATCCTCGACAACCTTCGACAGATGTTTGAACCGGCTCTTGCGGTTCCTTTTGAGTCCTCTGCAATCCTCGGCAACCTCGGCAACCTTCGACAGATGTTTGAACAGGCTCTTACGGTTCCTTTTGAGTCCTCTGCAATTCTCGGCAACCTTCGACAGATGTTTGAACAGGCTCTTACGATTCCTTTTGATTCCTCTGCAATCCTCGGCAACCTTCGACAGATGTTTGAACAGGCTCTTACGGTTTATTTTGAGTCCTCTGTAATCCTCGGCAACCTTCGACAGATGTTTGAACATGCACTTACGGTTTATTTTGAGTCCTCTTTAATCCTCGGCAACCTTCGATAGATGTTTGAACAGGCTCTTACGGTTCCTTTTGAGTCCTCTGCAATCCTCGGCAACCTTCGACAGATGTTTGAGCCGGCTCTACGTTCCTTTTGAGTCCTCTGCAATCCTCGCAACCTTCAACAGATGTTTGTACAGGCTCTTACGGTTCCTTTTGAATCCTCTGTAATCCTCTGCAACCTTCAAAGATGTTTGAACAGGCTCTTACGGTTCCTTTTGAGTCCTCTGCAATCCTCGCAACCTTCGACAGATGTTTGAACAGGCTCTTACGGTTCCTTTTGAGTCCTCTAAAATCCTCGGCTACCTTTGACAGATGTTTGAACAGGCTCTTACGGTTCCTTTCGAGTCCTCTGCAATCCTCGGCAACCTTCGACAGATGTTTGAACAGGCTCTACGGTTCCTTTTGAGTCCTCTGTAATCCTCGGCAACCTTCGACAGATGTTTGAACAGGCTCTTACGGTTCCTTTTGAGTCCTCTGCAATCCTCGGCAACCTTCGACAGATGTTTGAACAGGCTCTTACGGTTCCTTTTGAGTCCTCTGCAATCCTCGGCAACCTTCGACAGATGTTTGAACAGGCTCTTACGGTTCCTTTTGAGTCCTCTGTACCTCTGCAATCCTCAACCTTCGACAGATGTTTGAACTGCTCTTACGGTTTCCTTTTGAGTCCTCTGCAATCCTCGGCAACCTTCGACAGATGTTTGAACCGGCTCATTCGGTTCCTTTTGAGTCCTCTGCAATCCTCGGCAACCTTCGACAGATGTTTGAACAGGCTCTTACGGTTCCTTTTGAGTCCTCTGGAATTCTCGGCAACCTTCGACAGATGTTTGAACAGGCTCTTATTCCTTTTGATTCCTCTGCAATCCTCGGCAACCTTCGACAGATGTTTGAACAGGCTCTTACGGTTTCCTTTTGAGTCCTCTGTAATCCTCGGCAACCTTCGACAGATGTTTGAACATGCACTTACGGTTTATTTTGAGTCCTCTGTAATCCTCGGCAACCTTCGATAGATGTTTGAACAGGCTCTTACGGTTCCTTTTGAGTCCTCTGCAGTCCTCGGCAACCTTCGACAGATGTTTGAGCCGGCTCTACGGTTCCTTTTGATTCCTCTGCAATCCTCGGCAACCTTCGACAGATGTTTGAACAGGCTCTTACGGTTTATTTTGAGTCCTCTGTAATCCTCGGCAACCTTCGACAGATGTTTGAACATGCACTTACGGTTTATTTTGAATCCTCTGTAATCCTCTGCAACCTTCAAAAGATGTTTGAACAGGCTCTTACGGTTCCTTTTGAGTCCTCTGCAATCCTCGGCAACCTTCGACAGATGTTTGAACAGGCTCTTACGGTTCCTTTTGAGTCATCTAAAATCCTCGGCTACCTTTGACAGATGTTTGAACAGGCTCTTACGGTTCCTTTGAGTCCTCTGCAATCCTCGGCAACCTTCGACAGATGTTTTAACAGGCTCTTACGGTTCCTTTTGAGTCCTCTGCAATCCTCGGCAACCTCGCAACCTTCGACAGATGTTTGAACAGGCTTTACGGTTCCTTTTGAGTCCTCTGCAATTCCTCGGCAACCTTCGACAGATGTTTGAACAGGCTCTTACTATTCCTTTTGATTCCTCTGCAATCCTCGGCAACCTTCGACAGATGTTTGAACAGGCTCTACGGTTTATTTTGAGTCCTCTGTAATCCTCGGCAACCTTCGACAGATGTTTGAACATGCACTTACGGTTTATTTTGAGTCCGCTTTAATCTCGGCAACCTTCGATAGATGTTTGAACAGGCTCTTACGGTTCCTTTTGAGTCCTCTGCAATCCTCGGCAACCTTCGACAGATGTTTGAGCTGCTCTTACGGTTCCTTTTGAGTCCTCTGCAATCCTCGGCAACCTTCAACAGATGTTTGTACAGGCTCTTACGGTTCCTTTTGAATCCTCTGTAATCCTCTGCAACCTTCAAAAGATGTTTGAACAGGCTCTTACGGTTCCTTTTGAGTCCTCTGCAATCCTCGGCAACCTTCGACAGATGTTTGAACAGGCTCTTACGGTTCCTTTTGAGTCCTCTAAAATCCTCGGCTACCTTTGACAGATGTTTGAACAGGCTCTTACGGTTCCTTTGAGTCCTCTGCAATCCTCGGCAACCTTCGACAGATGTTTGAACAGGCTCTTACGGTTCCTTTTGAGTCCTCTGTAATCCTCGGCAACCTTCGACAGATGTTTGAACAGGCTCTTACGGTTCCTTTTGAGTCCTCTGCAATCCTCGGCAACCTTCGACAGATGTTTGAACAGGCTCTTACGGTTCCTTTTGAGTCCTCTGCAATCCTCGGCAACCTTCGACAGATGTTTGAACAGGCTCTTACGGTTCCTTTTGAGTCCTCTGCAATCCTCGGCAACCTTCGACAGATGTTTGAACAGGCTCTTACAGTTCCTTTTGAGTCCTCTGTAATCCTCGGCAACCTTCAACAGATGTTTGAACAGGCTCTACGGTTCCTTTTGAGTCCTCTGCACCTCTGCAATCCTCGGCAACCTTCGACAGATGTTTGAACCGGCTCTTACGGTTTCCTTTTGAGTCCTCTGCAATCCTCGACAACCTTCGACAGATGTTTGAACGGCTCTTGCGGTTCCTTTTGAGTCCTCTGCAATCCTCGGCAACCTTCGACAGATGTTTGAACAGGCTCTTACGGTTCCTTTTGAGTCCTCTGGAATTCTCGGCAACCTTCGACAGATGTTTGAACAGGCTCTTACGATTCCTTTTAAATCCTCTGCAATCCTCGGCAACCTTGACAGATGTTTGAACAGGCTCTTACGGTTTATTTTGAGTCCTCTGTAATCCTCGGCAACCTTCGACAGATGTTTGAACATGCACTTACGGTTTATTTTGAGTCCTCTGTAATCCTCGGCAACCTTCGATAGATGTTTGAACAGGCTCTTACGGTTCCTTTTGAGTCCTTCTCTGCAGTCCTCGGCAACCTTCGACAGATGTTTGAGCTGCTCTTACGGTTCCTTTTGATTCCTCTGCAATCCTCGGCAACCTTCGACAGATGTTTGAACAGGCTCTTACGGTTCTTTTGAGTCCTCTTTAATCCTCAGCAACCTTCGACAGATGTTTGAACAGGCTCTTACGGTTCCTTTTGAGTCCTCGGCAACCTTCGACAGATGTTTGAACAGGCTCTTACGGTTTCCTTTTGAGTCCTCTGCAATCCTCGGCAACCTTCGACAGATGTTTGAGCGGCTCTTACGGTTCCTTTCGAGTCCTCTGCAATCCTCGGCAACCTTCGACTGATGTTTGAACAGGCTCTTACGGTTCCTTTTGAGTCCTCTGCAATCCTCGCAACCTTCGACAGATGTTTGAACCGGCTCTTACGGTTTCCTTTTGAGTCCTCTGCAATCCTCGGCAACCTTCGACAGATGTTTGAGGCTCTTGCGGCTCCTTTTGAGTCCTCTGCAATCCTCTGCAACCTTCGACAGATGTTTGAACAGGCTCTTACGGTTCCTTTTGAGTCCTCTGCAGTTCGCGGCAACCTTCGACAGATGTTTGAACCGGCTCTTGCGGCTCCTTTTGAGTCCTCTGCAATCCTCGGCAACCTTCGACAGATGTTTGAATAGGCTCTTACGGTTCCTTTTGAGTCCTCTGCAATTCTCAGCAACCTTCGACAGATGTTTGAACAGGCTCTTACGATTCCTTTTGATTCCTCTGCAATCCTCGGCAACCTTCGACAGATGTTTGAACCGGCGCTTACGGTTCCTTTTGAGTCCTCTGCAATCATCGGCAACCTTCGGCAGATGTTTGAACAGGCTCACGGTTCCTTTTGAGTCCTCTGTAATCCTCGGCAACCTTCGACAGATGTTTGAACAGGCTCTTACGGTTCCTTTTGAGTCCTCTGTAATCCTCGGCAACCTTCGACAGATGTTTGAACAGGCTCTTACGGTTCCTTTTGAGTCCTCTGCAATCCTCTGCAACCTTCGACAGATGTTTGAACAGGCTCTTACGGTTCCTTTTCAGTCCTCTGTAATCCTCGGCAACCTTCGACAGATGTTTGAACAGGCTCTTACGGTTCCTTTTGAGTCCTCTGCAATCATCGGCAACCTTCGACAGATGTTTGAACAGGCTCTTACGGTTCCTTTGAGTCCTCTGCAATCATCGGCAACCTTCGCAGATGTTTGAACAGGCTCTTACGGTTCCTTTTGAGTCCTCTGTAATCCTCGGCAACCTTCGACAGATGTTTGAACAGGCTCTTACGGTTCCTTTTGAGTCCTCTGTAATCCTCGGCAACCTTCGACAGATGTTTGAACAGGCTCTTACGGTTCCTTTTGAGTCCTCTGTAATCCTCTGCAACCTTTGACAGATGTTTGAACAGGCTCTTACGGTTCCTTTTGAGTCCTCTGCAATCCTCGGCAACCTTCGACAGGTTCCTTTTGAGTCCTCTGTAATCCTCGGCAACCTTCGACAGATGTTTGAACAGGCTCTTACGGTTCCTTTTGAGTCCTCTGCAATCCTCGGCAACCTTCGACAGATGTTTGAACAGGCTCTTACGTTTCCTTTGAGTCCTCTGCAATCCTCGGCAACCATCGACAGATGTTTGAACAGGCTCTTACGATTCCTTTTGATTCCTCTGCAATCCTCGGCAACCTTCGACAGATGTTTGAACCGGCTCTTACGGTTCCTTTTGAGCCCTCTGCAATCATCGGCAACCTTCGCAGATGTTTGAACAGGCTCTACGGTTCCTTTTGAGTCCTCTGTAATCCTCGGCAACCTTCGACAGATGTTTGAACAGGCTCTTACGGTTCCTTTTGAGTCCTCTGCAATCCACGGCAACCTTCGACAGATGTTTGAACAGGCTCTTACGGTTCCTTTTCAGTCCTCTGCAATCCTCGGCAACCTTCGACAGATGTTTGAACAGGCTCTTACGGTTCCTTTTCAGTCCTCTGCAATCCTCGGCAACCTTCGACTGATGTTTGAACAGGCTCTTACGGTTCCTTTTGAGTCCTCTGCAACCTTCGTCAGATGTTTGAACAGGCTCTTACGGTTCCTTTTGAGTCCTCTGTAATCCTCGGCAACCTTCGACAGATGTTTGAACAGGCTCTTACGGTTCCTTTTGAGTCCTCTGTAATCCTCGGCAACCTTTGACAGATGTTTGAACAGGCTCTACGGTTCCTTTTGATTCCTCTGTAATCCTCGGCAACCTTCGACAGATGTTTGAACCGGCTCACACGGTTCCTTTTGAGTCCTCTGTAATCATCGGCAACCTTTGTCAGATGTTTGAACAGGCTCTTACGGTTCCTTTTGAGTCCTCTGTAATCCTCGGCAACCTTCGACAGATGTTTGAACAGGCTCTTACGGTTCCTTTTGAGTCCTCTGTAATCCTCGGCAACCTTCGACAGATGTTTGAACAGGCTCTTACGGTTCCTTTTGAGTCCTCTGCAATCCTCGGCAACCTTCGACAGGTTCCTTTTGAGTCCTCTGCAATCCTCGGCAACCTTCGACAGATGTTTGAACAGGCTCTTACGGTTCCTTTTGAGTCCTCTGCAACCTTCGACAGATGTTTGAACCGGCTCTTACGGTTCCTTTTGAGTCCTCTGCAATCCTCGGCAACCTTCGACAGATGTTTGAACCGGCTCTTCTGCGGTTCCTTTTGAGTCCTCTGCAATCCTCGGCAACCTTCGACAAATGTTTGAACAGGCTCTTACGGTTCCTTTTGAGTCCTCTGCAATTCTCGGCAACCTTCGACAGATGTTTGAACAGGCTCTTTACGATTCCTTTTGATTCCTCTGCAATCCTCGGCAACCTTCAATAGATGTTTGAAGAGGCTCTACGGTTTATTTTGAGTCCTCTGCAATCCTCGGCAACCTTCGACAGATGTTTGAACCTGCTCTTACGGTTCCTTTGAGTCCTCTGCAATCCTCGGCAACCTTCGACAGATGTTTGAACCGGCTATTATGGTTCCTTTTGAGTCCTCTGCAATCCTCGGCAACCTTCGACAGATGTTTGAACAGGCTCTTATGGTTCCTTTTGAGTCCTCTGCAATCCTCGGCAACCTTCGACAGATGTTTGAACAGGCTCTTACGGTTCCTTTTGAGTCCTTTGCAATCCTCGGCAACCTTCAAAAGATGTTTGAACAGGCTCTTACGGTTCCTTTTGAGTCCTCTGCAATCCTCGGCAACCTTCGACAGATGTTTGAACAGGCTCTTACGGTTCCTTTTGAGTCCTCTAAAATCCTCGCTACCTTTGACAGATGTTTGAACAGGCTCTTACGGTTCCTTTGAGTCCTCTGCAATCCTCGGCAACCTTCGACAGATGTTTGAACAGGCTCTTACGGTTCCTTTTGAGTCCTCTGTAATCCTCGGCAACCTTCGACAGATGTTTGAACAGGCTCTTACGGTTCCTTTGAGTCCTCTGCAATCCTCGGCAACCTTCGACAGATGTTTGAACAGGCTCTTACGGTTCCTTTTGAGTCCTCTGCAATCCTCGGCAACCTTCGACAGATGTTTGAACAGGCTCTTACGGTTCCTTTTGAGTCCTCTGCAATCCTCGGCAACCTTCGACAGATGTTTGAACAGGCTCTTACAGTTCCTTTTGAGTCCTCTGTAATCCTCGGCAACCTTCAACAGATGTTTGAACAGGCTCTTACGGTTCCTTTTGAGTCCTCTGCACTCTGCAATCCTCGGCAACCTTCGACAGATGTTTGAACCGGCTCTTACGGTTTCCTTTTGAGTCCTCTGCAATCCTCGACAACCTTCGACAGATGTTTGAACCGGCTCTTGCGGTTCCTTTTGAGTCCTCTGCAATCCTCGGCAACCTTGACAGATGTTTGAACAGGCTCTTACGGTTCCTTTTGAGTCCTCTGGAATTCTCGGCAACCTTCGACAGATGTTTGAACAGGCTCTTACGATTCCTTTTGATTCCTCTGCAATCCTCGGCAACCTTCGACAGATGTTTGAACAGGCTCTTACGGTTTATTTTGAGTCCTCTGTAATCCTCGGCAACCTTCGACAGATGTTTGAACATGCACTTACGGTTTATTTTGAGTCCTCTGTAATCCTCGGCAACCTTCGATAGATGTTTGAACAGGCTCTTACGGTTCCTTTTGAGTCCTCTGCAGTCCTCTGCAGTCCTCGGCAACCTTCGACAGATGTTTGAGCCGGCTCTTACGGTTCCTTTTGATTCCTCTGCAATCCTCGGCAACCTTCGACAGATGTTTGAACAGGCTCTTACGGTTTATTTTGAGTCCTCTGTAATCCTCGGCAACCTTCGACAGATGTTTGAACATGCACTTACGGTTTATTTTGAATCCTCTGTAATCCTCTGCAACCTTCAAAAGATGTTTGAACAGGCTCTTACGGTTCCTTTTGAGTCCTCTGCAATCCTCGGCAACCTTCGACAGATGTTTGAACAGGCTCTACGGTTCCTTTTGAGTCCTCTAAAATCCTCGGCTACCTTTGACAGATGTTTGAACAGGCTCTTACGGTTCCTTTGAGTCCTCTGCAATCCTCGGCAACCTTCGACAGATGTTTTAACAGGCTCTTACGGTTCCTTTTGAGTCCTCTGCAATCCTCGGCAACCTTCGACAGATGTTTGAACCGGCTCTTACGGTTTCCTTTTGAGTCCTCTGCAATCCTCGGCAACCTTCGACAGATGTTTGAACAGGCTCTTACGGTTCCTTTTGAGTCCTCTGCAATCCTCGGCAACCTTCGACAGATGTTTGAACAGGCTCTACGGTTCCTTTTGAGTCCTCTAAAATCCTCGGCTACCTTTGACAGATGTTTGAACAGGCTCTTACGGTTCCTTCGAGTCCTCTGCAATCCTCGGCAACCTTCGACAGATGTTTGAACAGGCTCTTACGGTTCCTTTTGAGTCCTCTGTAATCCTCGGCAACCTTCGACAGATGTTTGAACAGGCTCACGGTTCCTTTTGAGTCCTCTGCAATCCTCGGCAACCTTCGACAGATGTTTGAACAGGCTCTTACGGTTCCTTTTGAGTCCTCTGCAATCCTCGGCAACCTTCGACAGATGTTTGAACAGGCTCTTACGGTTCCTTTTGAGTCCTCTGCAATCCTCGGCAACCTTCGACAGATGTTTGAACAGGCTCTTACAGTTCCTTTTGAGTCCTCTGTAATCCTCGGCAACCTTCAACAGATGTTTGAACAGGCTCTTACGGTTCCTTTTGAGTCCTCTGCACCTCTGCAATCCTCGGCAACCTTCGACAGATGTTTGAACCGGCTCTTACGGTTTCCTTTTGAGTCCTCTGCAATCCTCGACAACCTTCGACAGATGTTTGAACCGGCTCTTGCGGTTCCTTTTGAGTCCTCTGCAATCCTCGGCAACCTTCGACAGATGTTTGAACAGGCTCTTACGGTTCCTTTGAGTCCTCTGGAATTCTCGCAACCTTCGACAGATGTTTGAACAGGCTCTTACGATTCCTTTTGATTCCTCTGCAATCCTCGGCAACCTTCGACAGATGTTTGAACAGGCTCTTACGGTTTATTTTGAGTCCTCTGTAATCCTCGGCAACCTTCGACAGATGTTTGAACATGCACTTACGGTTTATTTTGAGTCCTCTGTAATCCTCGCAACCTTCGATAGATGTTTGAACAGGCTCTTACGGTTCCTTTTGAGTCCTCTGCAGTCCTCTGCAGTCCTCGCAACCTTCGACAGATGTTTGAGCCGGCTCTTACGGTTCCTTTTGATTCCTCTGCAATCCTCGGCAACCTTCGACAGATGTTTGAACAGGCTCTTACGGTTTATTTTGAGTCCTCTGTAATCCTCGGCAACCTTCGACAGATGTTTGAACAGGCTCTTACGGTTCCTTTTGAGTCCTCTGCAATCCTCGGCAACCTTCGACAGATGTTTGAACAGGCTTACGGTTCCTTTTGAGTCCTCTGCAATCCTCGGCAACCTTCGACAGATGTTTGAACAGGCTCTTACGGTTCCTTTTGAGTCCTCTGCAATCCTCGCAACCTTGACAGATGTTTGAACAGGCTCTTACAGTTCCTTTTGAGTCCTCTGTAATCCTCGGCAACCTTTAACAGATGTTTGAACAGGCTCTTACGGTTCCTTTTGAGTCCTCTGCACCTCTGCAATCCTCGGCAACCTTCGACAGATGTTTGAACCGGCTCTTACGGTTTCCTTTTGAGTCCTCTGCAATCGACAACCTTCGACAGATGTTTGAACCGGCTCTTGCGGTTCCTTTTGAGTCCTCTGCAATCCTCGGCAACCTTCGACAGATGTTTGAACAGGCTCTTACGGTTCCTTTTGAGTCCTCTGGAATTCTCGGCAACCTTCGACAGATGTTTGAACAGGCTCTTACGATTCCTTTTGATTCCTCTGCAATCCTCGGCAACCTTCGACAGATGTTTGAACAGGCTCTACGGTTTATTTTGAGTCCTCTGTAATCCTCGCAACCTTCGACAGATGTTTGAACATGCACTTACGGTTTATTTTGAGTCCTCTGTAATCCTCGGCAACCTTCGATAGATGTTTGAACAGGCTCTTACGGTTCCTTTTGAGTCCTCTGCAGTCCTCTGCAGTCCTCGGCAACCTTCGACAGATGTTTGAGCCGCTCACGGTTCCTTTTGATTCCTCTGCAATCCTCGCAACCTTCGACAGATGTTTGAACAGGCTCTTACGGTTTATTTTGAGTCCTCTGTAATCCTCGCAACCTTCGACAGATGTTTGAACATGCACTTACGGTTTATTTTGAATCCTCTGTAATCCTCTGCAACCTTCAAAAGATGTTTGAACAGGCTCTACGGTTCCTTTTGAGTCCTCTGCAATCCTCGGCAACCTTCGACAGATGTTTGAACAGGCTCTACGGTTCCTTTTGAGTCCTCTAAAATCCTCGGCTACCTTTGACAGATGTTTGAACAGGCTCTACGGTTCCTTTCGAGTCCTCTGCAATCCTCGGCAACCTTCGACAGATGTTTTAACAGGCTCTACGGTTCCTTTTGAGTCCTCTGCAATCCTCGACAACCTTCGACAGATGTTTGAACCGGCTCTTACGGTTTCCTTTTTGAGTCCTCTGCAATCCTCGGCAACCTTCGACAGATGTTTGAACCGGCTCTTATGCTCCTTTTGAGTCCTCTGCAATCCTTGGCAATCTTCGACAGATGTTTGAACAGGCTCTACGGTTCCTTTTGAGTCCTCTGCAATTCTCGGCAACCTTCGACAGATGTTTGAACTGCTCTTGCGGCTCCTTTTGAGTCCTCTGCAATCCTCGGCAACCTTCGACAGATGTTTGAACAGGCTCTTACGGTTCCTTTTGAGTCCTCTGCAATTCTCGGCAACCTTCGACAGATGTTTGAACAGGCTCTTAGGATTCCTTTTGATTCCTCTGCAATCCTCGGCAACCTTCGACAGATGTTTGAACAGGCTCTACGGTTCCTTTTGAGTCCTCTGCAATCCTCGGCAACCTTCGACAGATGTTTGAACAGGCTCTTACGGTTCCTTTTGAGTCCTCTGGAATTCTCGGCAACCTTCGACAGATGTTTGAACAGGCTCTTACGATTCCTTTTGATTCCTCTGCAATCCTCGGCAACCTTCGACAGATGTTTGAACAGGCTCTTACGGTTTATTTTGAGTCCTCTGTAATCCTCGGCAACCTTGACAGATGTTTGAACATGCACTTACGGTTTATTTTGAGTCCTCTGTAATCCTCGGCAACCTTCGATAGATGTTTGAACAGGCTTACGGTTCCTTTTGAGTCCTCTGCAGTCCTCTGCAGTCCTCGGCAACCTTCGACAGATGTTTGAGCCGGCTCTTACGGTTCCTTTTGATTCCTCTGCAATCCTCGGCAACCTTCGACAGATGTTTGAACAGGCTCTTACGGTTTATTTTGAGTCCTCTGTAATCCTCGGCAACCTTCGACAGATGTTTGAACATGCACTTACGGTTTATTTTGAATCCTCTGTAATCCTCTGCAACCTTCAAAAGATGTTTGAACAGGCTCTTACGGTTCCTTTTGAGTCCTCTGCAATCCTCGGCAACCTTCGACAGATGTTTGAACAGGCTCTTACGGTTCCTTTTGAGTCCTCTAAAATCCTCGGCTACCTTTGACAGATGTTTGAACAGGCTCTTACGGTTCCTTTTGAGTCCTCTGCAATCCTCGGCAACCTTCGACAGATGTTTTAACAGGCTCTTACGGTTCCTTTTGAGTCCTCTGCAATCCTCGGCAACCTTCGACAGATGTTTGAACTGCTCTACGGTTTCCTTTTGAGTCCTCTGCAATCCTCGGCAACCTTCGACAGATGTTTGAACAGGCTCTACGGTTCCTTTTGAGTCCTCTGCAATCCTCGGCAACCTTCGACAGATGTTTGAACAGGCTCTTACGGTTCCTTTTGAGTCCTCTAAAATCCTCGGCTACCTTTGACAGATGTTTGAACAGGCTCTTACGGTTCCTTTGAGTCCTCTGCAATCCTCGGCAACCTTCGACAGATGTTTGAACAGGCTCTTACGGTTCCTTTTGAGTCCTCTGTAATCCTCGGCAACCTTCGACAGATGTTTGAACAGGCTCTTACGGTTCCTTTTGAGTCCTCTGCAATCCTCGGCAACCTTCGACAGATGTTTGAACAGGCTCTTACGGTTCCTTTTGAGTCCTCTGCAATCCTCGGCAACCTTCGACAGATGTTTGAACAGGCTCTTACGGTTCCTTTTGAGTCCTCTGCAATCCTCGGCAACCTTCGACAGATGTTTGAACAGGCTCTTACAGTTCCTTTTGAGTCCTCTGTAATCCTCGGCAACCTTCAACAGATGTTTGAACAGGCTCTTACGGTTCCTTTTGAGTCCTCTGCACCTCTGCAATCCTCGGCAACCTTCGACAGATGTTTGAACCGGCTCTTACGGTTTCCTTTTGAGTCCTCTGCAATCCTCGACAACCTTCGACAGATGTTTGAACCGGCTCTTGCGGTTCCTTTTGAGTCCTCTGCAATCCTCGGCAACCTTCGACAGATGTTTGAACAGGCTCTACGGTTCCTTTTGAGTCCTCTGGAATTCTCGGCAACCTTCGACAGATGTTTGAACAGGCTCTACGATTCCTTTTGATTCCTCTGCAATCCTCGGCAACCTTCGACAGATGTTTGAACAGGCTCTTACGGTTTATTTTGAGTCCTCTGTAATCCTCGGCAACCTTCGACAGATGTTTGAACATGCACTTACGGTTTATTTTGAGTCCTCTGTAATCCTCGCAACCTTCGATAGATGTTTGAACAGGCTCTTACGGTTCCTTTTGAGTCCTCTGCAGTCCTCTGCAGTCCTCGCAACCTTCGACAGATGTTTGAGCCGGCTCTTACGGTTCCTTTTGATTCCTCTGCAATCCTCGGCAACCTTCGACAGATGTTTGAACAGGCTCTACGGTTTATTTTGAGTCCTCTGTAATCCTCGGCAACCTTCGACAGATGTTTGAACAGGCTCTTACGGTTCCTTTTGAGTCCTCTGCAATCTCGGCAACCTTCGACAGATGTTTGAACAGGCTCTTACGGTTCCTTTTGAGTCCTCTGCAATCCTCGGCAACCTTCGACAAATGTTTGAACAGGCTCTTACGGTTCCTTTTGAGTCCTCTGCAATCCTCGGCAACCTTCGACAGATGTTTGAACAGGCTCTTACAGTTCCTTTTGAGTCCTCTGTAATCCTCGGCAACCTTTAACAGATGTTTGAACAGGCTCTTACGGTTCCTTTTGAGTCCTCTGCACCTCTGCAATCCTCGGCAACCTTCGACAGATGTTTGAACCGGCTCTTACGGTTTCCTTTTGAGTCCTCTGCAATCCTCGACAACCTTCGACAGATGTTTGAACCGGCTCTGCGGTTCCTTTTGAGTCCTCTGCAATCCTCGGCAACCTTCGACAGATGTTTGAACAGGCTCTTACGGTTCCTTTTGAGTCCTCTGGAATTCTCGGCAACCTTCGACAGATGTTTGAACAGGCTCTTACGATTCCTTTTGATTCCTCTGCAATCCTCGGCAACCTTCGACAGATGTTTGAACAGGCTCTACGGTTTATTTTGAGTCCTCTGTAATCCTCGGCAACCTTCGACAGATGTTTGAACATGCACTTACGGTTTATTTTGAGTCCTCTGTAATCCTCGGCAACCTTCGATAGATGTTTGAACAGGCTCTTACGGTTCCTTTTGAGTCCTCTGCAGTCCTCTGCAGTCCTCGGCAACCTTCGACAGATGTTTGAGCCGGCTCTTACGGTTCCTTTTGATTCCTCTGCAATCCTCGGCAACCTTCGACAGATGTTTGAACAGGCTCTTACGGTTTATTTTGAGTCCTCTGTAATCCTCGGCAACCTTCGACAGATGTTTGAACATGCACTTACGGTTTATTTTGAATCCTCTGTAATCCTCTGCAACCTTCAAAAGATGTTTGAACAGGCTCTTACGGTTCCTTTTGAGTCCTCTGCAATCCTCGGCAACCTTCGACAGATGTTTGAACAGGCTCTTACGGTTCCTTTTGAGTCCTCTAAAATCCTCGGCTACCTTTGACAGATGTTTGAACAGGCTCTTACGGTTCCTTTCGAGTCCTCTGCAATCCTCGGCAACCTTCGACAGATGTTTTAACAGGTTTCTACGGTTCCTTTTGAGTCCTCTGCAATCCTCGACAACCTTCGACAGATGTTTGAACCGGCTCTTACGGTTTCCTTTTGAGTCCTCTGCAATCCTCGGCAACCTTCGACAGATGTTTGAACCGGCTCTTGCGGCTCCTTTTGAGTCCTCTGCAATCCTTGGCAATCTTCGACAGATGTTTGAACAGGCTCTTACGGTTCCTTTTGAGTCCTCTGCAATTCTCGGCAACCTTCGACAGATGTTTGAACTCTTGCGGCTCCTTTTGAGTCCTCTGCAATCCTCGGCAACCTTCGACAGATGTTTGAACAGGCTCTTACGGTTCCTTTTGAGTCCTCTGCAATTCTCGGCAACCTTCGACAGATGTTTGAACAGGCTCTTAGGATTCCTTTTGATTCCTCTGCAATCCTCGGCAACCTTCGACAGATGTTTGAACAGGCTCTTACGTTTCCTTTTGAGTCCTCTGCAATCCTCGGCAACCTTCGACAGATGTTTGAACAGGCACTTACGGTTCCTTTTGAGTCCTCTGCAATCCTCGGCAACCTTCGACAGATGTTTGAACAGGCTCTTACGGTTCCTTTTGAGTCCTCTGTAATCCTCGGCAACCTTCGACAGATGTTTGAACAGGCTATTACGGTTCCTTTTGAGTCCTCTGCAATCCTCGGCAACCTTCGACAGATGTTTGAACAGGCTCTTACGGTTCCTTTTGAGTCCTCTGTAATCCTCGTCAACCTTCGACAGATGTTTGAACAGGCTCTTACGGTTCCTTTTGAGTCCTCTGCAATCCTCGGCAACCTTCGACAGATGTTTGAACAGGCTCTTACAGTTCCTTTTGAGTCCTCTGTAATCCTCGGCAACCTTCGACAGATGTTTGAACAGGCTCTTACGGTTCCTTTTTAGTCCTCTGCACCTCTGCAATCCTCGGCAACCTTCGATAGATGTTTGAACAGGCTCTACGGTTCCTTTTGAGTCCTTTGCAATTCTTGGCAACCTTCGACAGATGTTTGAAAGAGTCTCTTACGATTCCTTTTGATTCCTCTGCAATCCTCGGCAACCTTCGACAGATGTTTGAGCCGGCTCTTACGGTTCCTTTTGAGTCCTCTGCAATCCTCGGCAACCTTCAACAGATGTTTGAACAGGCTCTTACGATTCCTTTTGAGTCCTCTGCAATCCTCGGCAACCTTCGACAGATGTTTGAACAGGCTCTTACGGTTCCTTTTGAGTCCTCTGCAATCCTCGTCAACCTTTGACAGATGTTTGAACAGGCTCTTACGGTTCCTTTTGAATCCTCTGTAATCCTCTGCAACCTTCGACAGATGTTTGAACAGGCTCTTACGGTTCTTTTTGAGTCCTCTTTAATCCTCAGCAACCTTCGACAGATGTTTGAACAGGCTCTTACGGTTCCTTTTGAGTCCTCGGCAACCTTCGACAGATGTTTGAACCGGCTCTTACGGTTTCCTTTTGAGTCCTCTGCAATCCTCGGCAACCTTCGACAGATGTTTGAGCGGCTCTTACGGTTCCTTTGAGTCCTCTGCAATCCTCGGCAACCTTCGACTGATGTTTGAACAGGCTCTTACGGTTCCTTTTGAGTCCTCTGCAATCCTCGGCAACCTTCGACAGATGTTTGAACCGGCTCTTACGGTTTCCTTTGAGTCCTCTGCAATCCTCGGCAACCTTCGACAGATGTTTGAACCGGCTCTTGCGGCTCCTTTTGAGTCCTCTGCAATCCTCTGCAACCTTCGACAGATGTTTGAACAGGCTCTTACGGTTCCTTTGAGTCCTCTGTAATCCTCTGCAACCTTTGACAGATGTTTGAACAGGCTCTTACGGTTCCTTTTGAGTCCTCTGCAATCCTCGGCAACCTTCGACAGATGTTTGAACAGGCTCTTACGGTTCCTTTTGAGTCCTCTGTAATCCTCGGCAACCTTCGACAGATGTTTGAACAGGCTCTACGGTTCCTTTTGAGTACTCTGCAATCCTCGGCAACCTTCGACAGATGTTTGAACAGGCTCTTACGTTTCCTTTTGAGTCCTCTGCAATCCTCGGCAACCATCGACAGATGTTTGAACAGGCTCTACGATTCCTTTTGATTCCTCTGCAATCCTCGGCAACCTTCGACAGATGTTTGAACCGGCTCTTACGGTTCCTTTTGAGCCCTCTGCAATCATCGGCAACCTTCGGCAGATGTTTGAACAGGCTCTTACGGTTCCTTTTGAGTCCTCTGTAATCCTCGGCAACCTTCGACAGATGTTTGAACAGGCTCTTACGGTTCCTTTTGAGTCCTCTGCAATCCACGGCAACCTTCGACAGATGTTTGAACAGGCTCTTACGGTTCCTTTTCAGTCCTCTGCAATCCTCGGCAACCTTCGACAGATGTTTGAACAGGCTCTTACGGTTCCTTTTCAGTCCTCTGCAATCCTCGGCAACCTTCGACTGATGTTTGAACAGGCTCTTACGGTTCCTTTTGAGTCCTCTGCAATCATCGGCAACCTTCGCAGATGTTTGAACAGGCTCTACGGTTCCTTTTGAGTCCTCTGTAATCCTCGGCAACCTTCGACAGATGTTTGAACAGGCTCTTACGGTTCCTTTTGAGTCCTCTGTAATCCTCGGCAACCTTTGACAGATGTTTGAACAGGCTCTTACGGTTCCTTTTGATTCCTCTGCAATCCTCGGCAACCTTCGACAGATGTTTGAACAGGCTCTTACGGTTCCTTTTGAGTCCTCTGTAATCATCGGCAACCTTTGTCAGATGTTTGAACAGGCTCTTACGGTTCCTTTTGAGTCCTCTGCAATCCTCGGCGACCTTCGACAGATGTTTGAACAGGCTCTTACAGTTCCTTTTGAGTCCTCTGTAATCCTCGGCAACCTTCAACAGATGTTTGAACAGGCTCTTACGGTTCCTTTTGAGTCCTCTGCACCTCTGCAATCCTCGGCAACCTTCGACAGATGTTTGAACCGGCTCTACGGTTTCCTTTTGAGTCCTCTGCAATCCTCGACAACCTTCGACAGATGTTTGAACCGGCTCTTGCGGTTCCTTTTGAGTCCTCTGCAATCCTCGGCAACCTTCGACAGATGTTTGAACAGGCTCTACGGTTCCTTTTGAGTCCTCTGGAATTCTCGGCAACCTTCGACAGATGTTTGAACAGGCTCTTACGATTCCTTTTGATTCCTCTGCAATCCTCGCAACCTTCGACAGATGTTTGAACAGGCTCTTACGGTTTATTTTGAGTCCTCTGTAATCCTCGGCAACCTTCGACAGATGTTTGAACATGCACTTACGGTTTATTTTGAGTCCTCTGTAATCCTCGGCAACCTTCGATAGATGTTTGAACAGGCTCTACGGTTCCTTTTGAGTCCTCTGCAGTCCTCTGCAGTCCTCGGCAACCTTCGACAGATGTTTGAGCCGGCTCTTACGGTTCCTTTTGATTCCTCTGCAATCCTCGGCAACCTTCGACAGATGTTTGAACAGGCTCTTACGGATTATTTTGAGTCCTCTGTAATCCTCGGCAACCTTCGACAGATGTTTGAACATGCACTTACGGTTTATTTTGAATCCTCTGTAATCCTCTGCAACCTTCAAAAGATGTTTGAACAGGCTCTTACGGTTCCTTTTGAGTCCTCTGCAATCCTCGGCAACCTTCGACAGATGTTTGAACAGGCTCTTACGGTTCCTTTTGAGTCCTCTAAAATCCTCGGCTACCTTTGACAGATGTTTGAACAGGCTCTTACGGTTCCTTTCGAGTCCTCTGCAATCCTCGGCAACCTTCGACAGATGTTTTAACAGGCTCTACGGTTCCTTTTGAGTCCTCTGCAATCCTCGGCAACCTTCGACAGATGTTTGAACTGCTCTTACGGTTTCCTTTTGAGTCCTCTGCAATCCTCGGCAACCTTCGACAGATGTTTGAACAGGCTCTACGGTTCCTTTTGAGTCCTCTGCAATCCTCGGCAACCTTCGACAGATGTTTGAACAGGCTCTACGGTTCCTTTTGAGTCCTCTAAAATCCTCGGCTACCTTTGACAGATGTTTGAACAGGCTCTTACGGTTCCTTTCGAGTCCTCTGCAATCCTCGGCAACCTTCGACAGATGTTTGAACAGGCTCTTACGGTTCCTTTTGAGTCCTCTGTAATCCTCGGCAACCTTCGACAGATGTTTGAACAGGCTCTTACGGTTCCTTTTGAGTCCTCTGCAATCCTCGGCAACCTTCGACAGATGTTTGAACAGGCTCTTACGGTTCCTTTTGAGTCCTCTGCAATCCTCGGCAACCTTCGACAGATGTTTGAACAGGCTCTTACGGTTCCTTTTGAGTCCTCTGCAATCTCGGCAACCTTCGACAGATGTTTGAACAGGCTCTTACAGTTCCTTTTGAGTCCTCTGTAATCCTCGGCAACCTTCAACAGATGTTTGAACAGGCTCTTACGGTTCCTTTTGAGTCCTCTGCACCTCTGCAATCCTCGGCAACCTTCGACAGATGTTTGAACCGGCTCTTACGGTTTCCTTTTGAGTCCTCTGCAATCCTCGACAACCTTCGACAGATGTTTGAACCGCTCTATGCGGTTCCTTTTGAGTCCTCTGCAATCCTCGGCAACCTTCGATAGATGTTTGAACAGGCTCTTACGGTTCCTTTTGAGTCCTCTGGAATTCTCGGCAACCTTCGACAGATGTTTGAACAGGCTCTTACGATTCCTTTTGATTCCTCTGCAATCCTCGGCAACCTTCGACAGATGTTTGAACAGGCTCTTACGGTTTATTTTGAGTCCTCTGTAATCCTCGGCAACCTTCGACAGATGTTTGAACATGCACTTACGGTTTATTTTGAGTCCTCTGTAATCCTCGGCAACCTTCGATAGATGTTTGAACAGGCTCTTACGGTTCCTTTTGAGTCCTCTGCAGTCCTCTGCAGTCCTCGGCAACCTTCGACAGATGTTTGAGCCGGCTCTTACGGTTCCTTTTGATTCCTCTGCAATCCTCGGCAACCTTCGACAGATGTTTGAACAGGCTCTTACGGTTTATTTTGAGTCCTCTGTAATCCTCGCAACCTTCGACAGATGTTTGAACATGCACTTACGGTTTATTTTGAATCCTCTGTAATCCTCTGCAACCTTCAAAAGATGTTTGAACAGGCTCACGGTTCCTTTTGAGTCCTCTGCAATCCTCGCAACCTTCGACAGATGTTTGAACAGGCTCTTACGGTTCCTTTTGAGTCCTCTAAAATCCTCGGCTACCTTTGACAGATGTTTGAACAGGCTCTACGGTTCCTTTTGAGTCCTCTGCAATCCTCGCAACCTTCGACAGATGTTTGAACAGGCTCTTACGGTTCCTTTTGAGTCCTCTGCAATCCTCGGCAACCTTCGACAGTAGATGTTTGAACCGGCTCTTGCGGCTCCTTTTGAGTCCTCTGCAATCCTTGGCAATCTTCGACAGATGTTTGAACAGGCTCTTACGGTTCCTTTGAGTCCTCTGCAATCCTCGCAACCTTCGACAGATGTTTGAACCGGCTCTTGCGGCTCCTTTTGAGTCCTCTGCAATCCTCGGCAACCTTCGACAGATGTTTGAACAGGCTCTTACGGTTCCTTTTGAGTCCTCTGCAATTCTCGGCAACCTTCGACAGATGTTTGAACAGGCTCTTAGGATTCCTTTTGATTCCTCTGCAATCCTCGGCAACCTTCGACAGATGTTTGAACAGGCTCTTACGCTTCCTTTTGAGTCCTCTGCAATCCTCGGCAACCTTCGACAGATGTTTGAACAGGCACTTACGGTTCCTTTTGAGTCCTCTGCAATCCTCGGCAACCTTCGACAGATGTTTGAACAGGCTCTTACGGTTCCTTTTGAGTCCTCTGTAATCCTCGGCAACCTTCGACAGATGTTTGAACAGGCTATTACGGTTCCTTTTGAGTCCTCTGCAATCCTCGGCAACCTTCGACAGATGTTTGAACAGGCTCTTACGGTTCCTTTTGAGTCCTCTGCAACCTTCGACAGATGTTTGAACAGGCTCTTACGGTTCCTTTTGAGTCCTCTGCAATCCTCGGCAACCTTCGACAGATGTTTGAACAGGCTCTTACAGTTCCTTTTGAGTCCTCTGTAATCCTCGGCAACCTTCGACAGATGTTTGAACAGGCTCTTACGGTTCCTTTTAGTCCTCTGCACCTCTGCAATCCTCGGCAACCTTCGATAGATGTTTGAACAGGCTCTTACGGTTCCTTTTGAGTCCTTTGCAATTCTTGGCAACCTTCGACAGATGTTTGAAAGAGTCTCTTACGATTCCTTTTGATTCCTCTGCAATCCTCGGCAACCTTCGACAGATGTTTGAGCTGCTCTACGGTTCCTTTTGAGTCCTCTGCAATCCTCGGCAACCTTCAACAGATGTTTGAACAGGCTCTTACGATTCCTTTTGAGTCCTCTGCAATCCTCGGCAACCTTCGACAGATGTTTGAACAGGCTCTTACGGTTCCTTTTGAGTCCTCTGCAATCCTCGTCAACCTTTGACAGATGTTTGAACAGGCTCTTACGGTTCCTTTTGAATCCTCTGTAATCCTCTGCAACCTTCGACAGATGTTTGAACAGGCTCTTACGGTTCTTTTGAGTCCTCTTTAATCCTCAGCAACCTTCGACAGATGTTTGAACAGGCTCTACGGTTCCTTTTGAGTCCTCGGCAACCTTCGACAGATGTTTGAACCGGCTCTTACGGTTTCCTTTGAGTCCTCTGCAATCCTCGGCAACCTTCGACAGATGTTTGAGCGGCTCTTACGGTTCCTTTCGAGTCCTCTGCAATCCTCGCAACCTTCGACTGATGTTTGAACAGGCTCTACGGTTCCTTTTGAGTCCTCTGCAATCCTCGGCAACCTTCGACAGATGTTTGAACTGGCTCTTACGGTTTCCTTTTGAGTCCTCTGCAATCCTCGGCAACCTTCGACAGATGTTTGAACTGCTCTTGCGGCTCCTTTTGAGTCCTCTGCAATCCTCTGCAACCTTCGACAGATGTTTGAACAGGCTCTACGGTTCCTTTTGAGTCCTCTGTAATCCTCTGCAACCTTTGACAGATGTTTGAACAGGCTCTTACGGTTCCTTTTGAGTCCTCTGCAATCCTCGCAACCTTCGACAGATGTTTGAACAGGCTCTTACGGTTCCTTTTGAGTCCTCTGTAATCCTCGGCAACCTTCGACAGATGTTTGAACAGGCTCTTACGGTTCCTTTTGAGTACTCTGCAATCCTCGGCAACCTTCGACAGATGTTTGAACAGGCTCTTACGTTTCCTTTTGAGTCCTCTGCAATCCTCGGCAACCATCGACAGATGTTTGAACAGGCTCTTACGATTCCTTTTGATTCCTCTGCAATCCTCGGCAACCTTCGACAGATGTTTGAACCGGCTCTTACGGTTCCTTTTGAGCCCTCTGCAATCATCGGCAACCTTCGGCAGATGTTTGAACAGGCTCTACGGTTCCTTTTGAGTCCTCTGTAATCCTCGGCAACCTTCGACAGATGTTTGAACAGGCTCTTACGGTTCCTTTTGAGTCCTCTGCAATCCACGGCAACCTTCGACAGATGTTTGAACAGGCTCTTACGGTTCCTTTTCAGTCCTCTGCAATCCTCGGCAACCTTCGACAGATGTTTGAACAGGCTCTTACGGTTCCTTTTCAGTCCTCTGCAATCCTCGGCAACCTTCGACTGATGTTTGAACAGGCTCTTACGGTTCCTTTTGAGTCCTCTGCAATCATCGGCAACCTTCGCAGATGTTTGAACAGGCTCTTACGGTTCCTTTTGAGTCCTCTGTAATCCTCGGCAACCTTCGACAGATGTTTGAACAGGCTCTTACGGTTCCTTTTGAGTCCTCTGTAATCCTCGGCAACCTTTGACAGATGTTTGAACAGGCTCTTACGGTTCCTTTTGATTCCTCTGCAATCCTCGCAACCTTCGACAGATGTTTGAACAGGCTCTTACGGTTCCTTTTGAGTCCTCTGTAATCCTCGGCAACCTTTGACAGATGTTTGAACAGGCTCTTACGGTTCCTTTTGAGTACTCTGCAATCCTCGGCAACCTTCGACAGATGTTTGAACAGGCTCTTACGGTTCCTTTTCAGTCCTCTGTAATCCTCGGCAACCTTCGACAGATGTTTGAACAGGCTTACGGTTCCTTTTGAGTCCTCTGCAATCCTCGGCAACCTTCGACAGATGTTTGAACAGGCTCTACGGTTCCTTTTGAGTCCTCTGCAATCCTCGGCAACCTTCGACAGATGTTTGAACAGGCTCTTACGGTTCCTTTTGAGTCCTCTGCAATCCTCGGCAACCTTCGACAGATGTTTGAACCGGCTCTTACGGTTTCCTTTGAGTCCTCTGCAATCCTCGACAATCTTCGACAGATGTTTGAACCGGCTCTTGCGGTTCCTTTTGAGTCCTCTGCAATCCTCGGCAACCTTCGACAGATGTTTGAACAGGCTCTTTCGGTTCCTTTTGAGTCCTCTGCAATTCTCGGCAACCTTCGACAGATGTTTGAACAGGCTCTTACGATTCCTTTTGATTCCTCTGCAATCCTCGGCAACCTTCAATAGATGTTTGAACAGGCTCTACGGTTTATTTTGAGTCCTTTGCAATCCTCGGCAACCTTCGACAGATGTTTGAACCTGCTCTTACGGTTCCTTTTGAGTCCTCTGCAATCCTCGGCAACCTTCGACAGATGTTTGAACCGGCTATTATGGTTCCTTTTGAGTCCTCTGCAATCCTCGGCAACCTTCGACAGATGTTTGAACAGGCTCTTATGGTTCCTTTTGAGTCCTCTGCAATCCTCGGCAACCTTCGACAGATGTTTGAACAGGCTCTTACGGTTCCTTTTGAGTCCTTTGCAATCCTCGGCAACCTTCGACAGATGTTTGAACAGGCTCTACGGTTCCTTTTGAGTCCTCTGCAATCCTCGGCAACCTTCGACAGATGTTTGAACCGCTTTATGGTTCCTTTTGAGTCCTCTGCAATCCTCGGCAACCTTCGACAGATGTTTGATCCGGCTCTTATAGTTCCTTTTGAGTCCTCTGCAATCCTCGGCAACCTTCGAAAGATGTTTGAAACGGCTCTTATGGTTCCTTTTGAGTCCTCTGCAATCCTCGGCAACCTTCGACAGATGTTTGAACAGGCTCTTACGGTTCCTTTTGAGTCCTCTGTAATCCTCTGCAACCTTCGACAGATGTTTGAACAGGCTCTTACGGTTCCTTTTGAGTCCTCTGCAATCTTCGGCAACCTTCGACAGATGTTTGAACAGGCTCTTACGGTTCCTTTTGAGTCCTCTGCAATCCTCGGCAACCTTCGACAGATGTTTGAACAGGCTCTTACGGTTCCTTTTGAGTCCTCTGCAACCTTCGACAGATGTTTGAACCGGCTCTTACGGTTTCCTTTTGAGTCCTCTGCAATCCTCGGCAACCTTCGACAGATGTTTGAACAGGCTCTTACGGTTCCTTTTGAGTCCTCTGCAATCCTCGGCAACCTTCGACAGATGTTTGAACAGGCTCTTACGGTTCCTTTTGAGTCCTCTGTAATCCTCGGCAACCTTCGACAGATGTTTGAACAGGCTCTTACGGTTCCTTTTGAGTCCTCTGCACCTCTGCAATCCTCGGCAACCTTCGACAGATGTTTGAACCGGCTCTACGGTTTCCTTTGAGTCCTCTGCAATCCTCGACAACCTTCGACAGATGTTTGAACTGGCTCTTGCGGTTCCTTTTGAGTCCTCTGCAATCCTCGGCAACCTTCGACAGATGTTTGAACAGGCTCTACGGTTCCTTTTGAGTCCTCTGGAATTCTCGCAACCTTCGACAGATGTTTGAACAGGCTCTTACGATTCCTTTTGATTCCTCTGCAATCCTCGGCAACCTTCGACAGATGTTTGAACAGGCTCTTACGGTTTATTTTGAGTCCTCTGTAATCCTCGGCAACCTTCGACAGATGTTTGAACATGCACTTACGGTTTATTTTGAGTCCTCTGTAATCCTCGGCAACCTTCGATAGATGTTTGAACAGGCTCTTACGGTTCCTTTTGAGTCCTCTGCAGTCCTCTGCAGTCCTCAGCAACCTTCGACAGATGTTTGAGCCGGCTCTTACGGTTCCTTTTGATTCCTCTGCAATCCTCGGCAACCTTCGACAGATGTTTGAACAGGCTCTACGGTTTATTTTGAGTCCTCTGTAATCCTCGGCAACCTTCGACAGATGTTTGAACATGCACTTACGGTTTATTTTGAATCCTCTGTAATCCTCTGCAACCTTCAAAAGATGTTTGAACAGGCTCTTACGGTTCCTTTTGAGTCCTCTGCAATCCTCGCAACCTTCGACAGATGTTTGAACAGGCTCTTACGGTTCCTTTTGAGTCCTCTAAAATCCTCGGCTACCTTTGACAGATGTTTGAACAGGCTCTACGGTTCCTTTCGAGTCCTCTGCAATCCTCGGCAACCTTCGACAGATGTTTTAACAGGCTCTTACGGTTCCTTTTGAGTCCTCTGCAATCCTCGACAACCTTCGACAGATGTTTGAACCGGCTCTTACGGTTTCCTTTTGAGTCCTCTGCAATCCTCGGCAACCTTCGACAGATGTTTGAACCGGCTCTGCGGCTCCTTTTGAGTCCTCTGCAATCCTTGGCAATCTTCGACAGATGTTTGAACAGGCTCTTACGGTTCCTTTTGAGTCCTCTGCAATTCTCGGCAACCTTCGACAGATGTTTGAACTGCTCTTGCGGCTCCTTTTGAGTCCTCTGCAATCCTCGGCAACCTTCGACAGATGTTTGAACAGGCTCTTACGGTTCCTTTTGAGTCCTCTGCAATTCTCGGCAACCTTCGACAGATGTTTGAACAGGCTCTTAGGATTCCTTTTGATTCCTCTGCAATCCTCGGCAACCTTCGACAGATGTTTGAACAGGCTCTTCGTTTCCTTTTGAGTCCTCTGCAATCCTCGGCAACCTTCGACAGATGTTTGAACAGGCACTTACGGTTCCTTTTGAGTCCTCTGCAATCCTCGGCAACCTTCGACAGATGTTTGAACAGGCTCTTACGGTTCCTTTTGAGTCCTCTAAAATCCTCGGCTACCTTTGACAGATGTTTGAACAGGCTCTTACGGTTCCTTTCGAGTCCTCTGCAATCCTCGGCAACCGACAGATGTTTTAACAGGCTCTTACGGTTCCTTTTGAGTCCTCTGCAATCCTCGACAACCTTCGACAGATGTTTGAACCGGCTCTTACGGTTTCCTTTGAGTCCTCTGCAATCCTCGGCAACCTTCGACAGATGTTTGAACCGGCTCTTGCGGCTCCTTTTGAGTCCTCTGCAATCCTTGGCAATCTTCGACAGATGTTTGAACAGGCTCTTACGGTTCCTTTTGAGTCCTCTGCAATTCTCGGCAACCTTCGACAGATGTTTGAACCGGCTCTATGCGGCTCCTTTTGAGTCCTCTGCAATCCTCGGCAACCTTCGACAGATGTTTGAACAGGCTCTACGGTTCCTTTTGAGTCCTCTGCAATTCTCGGCAACCTTCGACAGATGTTTGAACAGGCTCTTAGGATTCCTTTTGATTCCTCTGCAATCCTCGGCAACCTTCGACAGATGTTTGAACAGGCTCTTACGTTTCCTTTTGAGTCCTCTGCAATCCTCGGCAACCTTCGACAGATGTTTGAACAGGCACTTACGGTTCCTTTTGAGTCCTCTGCAATCCTCGGCAACCTTCGACAGATGTTTGAACAGGCTCTACGGTTCCTTTGAGTCCTCTGTAATCCTCGGCAACCTTCGACAGATGTTTGAACAGGCTATTACGGTTCCTTTTGAGTCCTCTGCAATCCTCGGCAACCTTCGACAGATGTTTGAACAGGCTCTTACGGTTCCTTTTGAGTCTTCTGTAATCCTCGTCAACCTTTGACAGATGTTTGAACAGGCTCTTACGGTTCCTTTTGAGTCCTCTGCAATCCTCGGCAACCTTCGACAGATGTTTGAACAGGCTCTTACAGTTCCTTTTGAGTCCTCTGTAATCCTCGGCAACCTTCGACAGATGTTTGAACAGGCTCTACGGTTCCTTTTAGTCCTCTGCACCTCTGCAATCCTCGGCAACCTTCGATAGATGTTTGAACAGGCTCTTACGGTTCCTTTTGAGTCCTTTGCAATTCTTGGCAACCTTCGACAGATGTTTGAAAGAGTCTCTTACGATTCCTTTTGATTCCTCTGCAATCCTCGGCAACCTTCGACAGATGTTTGAGCCGGCTCTTACGGTTCCTTTTGAGTCCTCTGCAATCCTCGGCAACCTTCGACAGATGTTTGAACAGGCTCTTACGGTTCCTTTTGAGTCCTCTGCAATCCTCGTCAACCTTTGACAGATGTTTGAACAGGCTCTTACGGTTCCTTTTGAATCCTCTGTAATCCTCTGCAACCTTCGACAGATGTTTGAACAGGCTCTTACGGTTCTTTTTGAGTCCTCTTTAATCCTCAGCAACCTTCGACAGATGTTTGAACAGGCTCTTACGGTTCCTTTTGAGTCCTCGGCAACCTTCGACAGATGTTTGAACTGGCTCTACGGTTTCCTTTTGAGTCCTCTGCAATCCTCGGCAACCTTCGACAGATGTTTGAGCCGGCTCTTACGGTTCCTTTCGAGTCCTCTGCAATCCTCGGCAACCTTCGACTGATGTTTGAACAGGCTCTTACGGTTCCTTTTGAGTCCTCTGCAATCCTCGGCAACCTTCGACAGATGTTTGAACCGGCTCTTACGGTTTCCTTTGAGTCCTCTGCAATCCTCGGCAACCTTCGACAGATGTTTGAACCGGCTCTTGCGGCTCCTTTTGAGTCCTCTGCAATCCTCTGCAACCGACAGATGTTTGAACAGGCTCTTACGGTTCCTTTTGAGTCCTCTGTAATCCTCTGCAACCTTCAACAGATGTTTGAACAGGCTCACGGTTCCTTTTGAGTCCTCTGCACCTCTGCAATCCTCGGCAACCTTCGACAGATGTTTGAACTGCTCTTACGGTTTCCTTTTGAGTCCTCTGCAATCTCGACAACCTTCGACAGATGTTTGAACTGCTCTTGCGGTTCCTTTTGAGTCCTCTGCAATCCTCGGCAACCTTCGACAGATGTTTGAACAGGCTCTTACGGTTCCTTTTGAGTCCTCTGGAATTCTCGGCAACCTTCGACAGATGTTTGAACAGGCTCTTCACGATTCCTTTTGATTCCTCTGCAATCCTCGGCAACCTTCGACAGATGTTTGAACAGGCTCTTACGGTTTATTTTGAGTCCTCTGTAATCCTCGGCAACCTTCGACAGATGTTTGAACATGCACTTACGGTTTATTTTGAGTCCTCTGTAATCCTCGGCAACCTTCGATAGATGTTTGAACAGGCTCTTACGGTTCCTTTTGAGTCCTCTGCAGTCCTCTGCAGTCCTCAGCAACCTTCGACAGATGTTTGAGCCGGCTCTACGGTTCCTTTTGATTCCTCTGCAATCCTCGGCAACCTTCGACAGATGTTTGAACAGGCTCTTACGGTTTATTTTGAGTCCTCTGTAATCCTCGGCAACCTTCGACAGATGTTTGAACATGCACTTACGGTTTATTTTGAATCCTCTGTAATCCTCTGCAACCTTCAAAAGATGTTTGAACAGGCTCTTACGGTTCCTTTTGAGTCCTCTGCAATCCTCGGCAACCTTCAGATGTTTGAACAGGCTCTTACGGTTCCTTTTGAGTCCTCTAAAATCCTCGGCTACCTTTGACAGATGTTTGAACAGGCTCTTACGGTTCCTTTCGAGTCCTCTGCAATCCTCGGCAACCTTCGACAGATGTTTTAACAGGCTCTTACGGTTCCTTTTGAGTCCTCTGCAATCCTCGACAACCTTCGACAGATGTTTGAACCAGCTCTTACGGTTTCCTTTTGAGTCCTCTGCAATCCTCGGCAACCTTCGACAGATGTTTGAACCGGCTCTTGCGGCTCCTTTTGAGTCCTCTGCAATCCTTGGCAATCTTCGACAGATGTTTGAACAGGCTCTTACGGTTCCTTTTGAGTCCTCTGCAATTCTCGGCAACCTTCGACAGATGTTTGAACCGGCTCTTGCGGCTCCTTTTGAGTCCTCTGCAATCCTCGGCAACCTTCGACAGATGTTTGAACAGGCTCTTACGGTTCCTTTTGAGTCCTCTGCAATTCTCGGCAACCTTCGACAGATGTTTGAACAGGCTCTTAGGATTCCTTTTGATTCCTCTGCAATCCTCGGCAACCTTCGACAGATGTTTGAACAGGCTCTTACGTTTCCTTTGAGTCCTCTGCAATCCTCGGCAACCTTCGACAGATGTTTGAACAGGCACTTACGGTTCCTTTTGAGTCCTCTGCAATCCTCGGCAACCTTCGACAGATGTTTGAACAGGCTCTACGGTTCCTTTTGAGTCCTCTAAAATCCTCGGCTACCTTTGACAGATGTTTGAACAGGCTCTTACGGTTCCTTTCGAGTCCTCTGCAATCCTCGGCAACCTTCGACAGATGTTTTAACAGGCTCTTACGGTTCCTTTTGAGTCCTCTGCAATCCTCGACAACCTTCGACAGATGTTTGAACCGGCTCTTACGGTTTCTTTTGAGTCCTCTGCAATCCTCGGCAACCTTCGACAGATGTTTGAACCGGCTCTTGCGGCTCCTTTTGAGTCCTCTGCAATCCTTGGCAATCTTCGACAGATGTTTGAACAGGCTCTTACGGTTCCTTTTGAGTCCTCTGCAATTCTCGGCAACCTTCGACAGATGTTTGAACCGGCTCTTGCGGCTCCTTTTGAGTCCTCTGCAATCCTCGGCAACCTTCGACAGATGTTTGAACAGGCTCTTACGGTTCCTTTTGAGTCCTCTGCAATTCTCGCAACCTTCGACAGATGTTTGAACAGGCTCTTAGGATTCCTTTTGATTCCTCTGCAATCCTCGCAACCTTCGACAGATGTTTGAACAGGCTCTTACGTTTCCTTTTGAGTCCTCTGCAATCCTCGGCAACCTTCGACAGATGTTTGAACAGGCACTTACGGTTCCTTTTGAGTCCTCTGCAATCCTCGGCAACCTTCGACAGATGTTTGAACAGGCTCTTACGGTTCCTTTTGAGTCCTCTGTAATCCTCGGCAACCTTCGACAGATGTTTGAACAGGCTATTACGGTTCCTTTTGAGTCCTCTGCAATCCTCGGCAACCTTCGACAGATGTTTGAACAGGCTCTACGGTTCCTTTTGAGTCTTCTGTAATCCTCGTCAACCTTTGACAGATGTTTGAACAGGCTCTTACGGTTCCTTTTGAGTCCTCTGCAATCCTCGGCAACCTTCGACAGATGTTTGAACAGGCTCTTACAGTTCCTTTTGAGTCCTCTGTAATCCTCGGCAACCTTCGACAGATGTTTGAACAGGCTCTACGGTTCCTTTTAGTCCTCTGCACCTCTGCAATCCTCGGCAACCTAGATGTTTGAACAGGCTCTTACGGTTCCTTTTGAGTCCTTTGCAATTCTTGGCAACCTTCGACAGATGTTTGAAAGAGTCTCTTACGATTCCTTTTGATTCCTCTGCAATCCTCGGCAACCTTCGACAGATGTTTGAGCCGGCTCTACGGTTCCTTTTGAGTCCTCTGCAATCCTCGGCAACCTTCGACAGATGTTTGAACAGGCTCTTACGGTTCCTTTTGAGTCCTCTGCAATCCTCGCCAACCTTTGACAGATGTTTGAACAGGCTCTTACGGTTCCTTTTGAATCCTCTGTAATCCTCTGCAACCTTCGACAGATGTTTGAACAGGCTCTTACGGTTCTTTTGAGTCCTCTTTAATCCTCAGCAACCTTCGACAGATGTTTGAACAGGCTCTTACGGTTCCTTTTGAGTCCTCGGCAACCTTCGACAGATGTTTGAACTGGCTCTTACGGTTTCCTTTTGAGTCCTCTGCAATCCTCGGCAACCTTCGACAGATGTTTGAGCCGGCTCTTACGGTTCCTTTTCGAGTCCTCTGCAATCCTCGGCAACCTTCGACTGATGTTTGAACAGGCTCTTACGGTTCCTTTTGAGTCCTCTGCAATCCTCGGCAACCTTCGACAGATGTTTGAACCGGCTCTTACGGTTTCCTTTTGAGTCCTCTGCAATCCTCGGCAACCTTCGACAGATGTTTGAACCGGCTCTTGCGGCTCCTTTTGAGTCCTCTGCAATCCTCTGCAACCTTCGACAGATGTTTGAACAGGCTCTACGGTTCCTTTTGAGTCCTCTGTAATCCTCTGCAACCTTTGACAGATGTTTGAACAGGCTCTTACGGTTCCTTTTGAGTCCTCTGCAATCCTCGGCAACCTTCGACAGATGTTTGAACAGGCTCTTACGGTTCCTTTTGAGTCCTCTGTAATCCTCGCAACCTTCGACAGATGTTTGAACAGGCTCTACGGTTCCTTTTGAGTACTCTGCAATCCTCGGCAACCTTCGACAGATGTTTGAACAGGCTCTTACGTTTCCTTTTGAGTCCTCTGCAATCCTCGGCAACCATCGACAGATGTTTGAACAGGCTCTTACGATTCCTTTTGATTCCTCTGCAATCCTCGGCAACCTTCGACAGATGTTTGAACTGCTCTTACGGTTCCTTTTGAGCCCTCTGCAATCATCGGCAACCTTCGCAGATGTTTGAACAGGCTCTTACGGTTCCTTTTGAGTCCTCTGTAATCCTCGGCAACCTTCGACAGATGTTTGAACAGGCTCTTACGGTTCCTTTGAGTCCTCTGCAATCCACGGCAACCTTCGACAGATGTTTGAACAGGCTCTTACGGTTCCTTTTCAGTCCTCTGCAATCCTCGGCAACCTTCGACAGATGTTTGAACAGGCTCTTACGGTTCCTTTTCAGTCCTCTGCAATCCTCGGCAACCTTCGACTGATGTTTGAACAGGCTCTTACGGTTCCTTTTGAGTCCTCTGCAATCATCGGCAACCTTCGGCAGATGTTTGAACAGGCTCTTACGGTTCCTTTTGAGTCCTCTGTAATCCTCGGCAACCTTCGACAGATGTTTGAACAGGCTACGGTTCCTTTTGAGTCCTCTGTAATCCTCGACAACCTTTGACAGATGTTTGAACAGGCTCTTACGGTTCCTTTTGATTCCTCTGCAATCCTCGGCAACCTTCGACAGATGTTTGAACAGGCTCTTACGGTTCCTTTTGAGTCCTCTGTAATCCTCGGCAACCTTTGACAGATGTTTGAACAGGCTCTTACGGTTCCTTTTGAGTACTCTGCAATCCTCGGCAACCTTCGACAGATGTTTGAACAGGCTCTTACGGTTCCTTTTCAGTCCTCTGTAATCCTCGGCAACCTTCGACAGATGTTTGAACAGGCTCTTACGGTTCCTTTTGAGTCCTCTGCAATCCTCGGCAACCTTCGACAGATGTTTGAACAGGCTCTTACGGTTCCTTTTGAGTCCTCTGCAATCCTCGGCAACCTTCGACAGATGTTTGAACAGGCTCTTACGGTTCCTTTTGAGTCCTCTGCAATCCTCGGCAACCTTCGACAGATGTTTGAACCGGCTCTTACGGTTTCCTTTTGAGTCCTCTGCAATCCTCGACAATCTTCGACAGATGTTTGAACTGCTCTTGCGGTTCCTTTTGAGTCCTCTGCAATCCTCGCAACCTTCGACAGATGTTTGAACAGGCTCTTTCGGTTCCTTTTGAGTCCTCTGCAATTCTCGGCAACCTTCGACAGATGTTTGAACAGGCTCTTACGATTCCTTTTGATTCCTCTGCAATCCTCGCAACCTTCAATAGATGTTTGAACAGGCTCTACGGTTTATTTTGAGTCCTTTGCAATCCTCGGCAACCTTCGACAGATGTTTGAACCTGCTCTTACGGTTCCTTTTGAGTCCTCTGCAATCCTCGCAACCTTCGACAGATGTTTGAACCGGCTATTATGGTTCCTTTTGAGTCCTCTGCAATCCTCGGCAACCTTCGACAGATGTTTGAACAGGCTCTTATGGTTCCTTTTGAGTCCTCTGCAATCCTCGGCAACCTTCGACAGATGTTTGAACAGGCTCTACGGTTCCTTTTGAGTCCTTTGCAATCCTCGGCAACCTTCGACAGATGTTTGAACAGGCTCTACGGTTCCTTTTGAGTCCTCTGCAATCCTCGGCAACCTTCGACAGATGTTTGAACCGGCTTTTATGGTTCCTTTTGAGTCCTCTGCAATCCTCGGCAACCTTCGACAGATGTTTGATCCGGCTCTTATAGTTCCTTTTGAGTCCTCTGCAATCCTCGCAACCTTCGAAAGATGTTTGAAACGGCTCTTATGGTTCCTTTTGAGTCCTCTGCAATCCTCGGCAACCTTCGACAGATGTTTGAACAGGCTCTTACGGTTCCTTTTGAGTCCTCTGTAATCCTCTGCAACCTTCGACAGATGTTTGAACAGGCTCTTACGGTTCCTTTTGAGTCCTCTGCAATCTTCGCAACCTTCGACAGATGTTTGAACAGGCTCTTACGGTTCCTTTTGAGTCCTCTGCAATCCTCAGCAACCTTCGACAGATGTTTGAACAGGCTCTTACGGTTCCTTTTGAGTCCTCGGCAACCTTCGACAGATGTTTGAACTGCTCTTACGGTTTCCTTTTGAGTCCTCTGCAATCCTCGGCAACCTTCGACAGATGTTTGAACCGGCTCTTGCGGTTCCTTTTGAGTCCTCTGCAATCCTCGGCAACCTTCCAAAGATGTTTGAACAGGCTCTACGGTTCCTTTTCAGTCCTCTGTAATCGCTGCAACCTTCGACAGATGTTTGAACAGGCTCTTACGGTTTCCTTTTGAGTCCTCTGCAATCCTCGGCAACCTTCGACAGATGTTTGAACAGGCTCTTACGGTTCCTTTTGAGTCCTCTGCAATCCTCGGCAACCTTCGACAGATGTTTGAACAGGCTCTTACGGTTCCTTTTGAGTCCTCTGCAACCTTCGACAGATGTTTGAACAGGCTCTTACGGTTCCTTTTGAGTCCTCTGCAATCCTCGGCAACCTTCGACAGATGTTTGAACAGTCTCTTACGATTCCTTTTGATTCCTCTGCAATCCTCGGCAACCTTTGACAGATGTTTGAGCCCGCTCTTACGGTTCCTTTTGAGTCCTCTGCAATCCTCGGCAACCTTCGACAGATGTTTGAACAGGCTCTTACGGTTCCTTTTGAGTCCTCTGTAATCCTCTGCAACCTTTGACAGATGTTTGAACAGGCTCCTACGGTTCCTATTGAGTCCTCTGCAATCCTCGGCAACCTTCGACAGATGTTTGAACAGGCTCTACGGTTCCTTTTGAGTCCTCTGTAATCCTCTGCAACCTTCGACAGATGTTTGAACAGGCTCTTACGGTTCCTTTTGAGTCCTCTGCAATCCTCGGCAACCTTCGACAGATGTTTGAACAGGCTCTTACCGTTCCTTTTGAGTCCTCTGCAATCCTCGGCAACCTTCGACAGATGTTTGAACAGGCTCTTACGGTTCCTTTTGAGTCCTCTGCAATCCTCGGCAACCTTCGACAGATGTTTGAACCGGCTCTACGGTTTCCTTTTGAGTCCTCTGCAATCCTCGACAACCTTCGACAGATGTTTGAACCCGCTCTTGCGGTTCCTTTGAGTCCTCTGCAATCCTCGGCAACCTTCGACAGATGTTTGAACAGGCTCTTACGGTTTATTTTGAGTCCTTTGCAATCCTCGGCAACCTTCGACAGATGTTTGAACCTGCTCTTACAGTTCCTTTTGAGTCCTCTGCAATCCTCGGCAACCTTCGACAGATGTTTGAACCGGCTATTATGGTTCCTTTTGAGTCCTCTGAAATCCTCGGCAACCTTCGACAGATGTTTGAACCGGCTCTTATGGTTCCTTTTGAGTCCTCTGCAATCCTCTGCAACCTTCGACAGATGTTTGAACCGGTTCTTATGGTTCCTTTTGAGTCCTCTGCAATCCTCCGCAACCTTCGACAGTTGTTTGAACAGGCTCTTACGGTTCCTTTTGAGTCCTCTGTAATCCTCTGCAACCTTCGACAGATGTTTGAACAGGCTCTTACGGTTCCTTTTGAGTCCTCTGCAATCCTCGGCAACCTTCGACAGATGTTTGAACAGGCTCTTACGGTTCCTTTTGAGTCCTCTGCAATCCTCAGCAACCTTCGACAGATGTTTGAACAGGCTCTACGGTTCCTTTTGAGTCCTCTGCAACCTTCGACAGATGTTTGAACCGGCTCTTACGGTTCCTTTTGAGTCCTCTGCAATCCTCGGCAACCTTCGACAGATGTTTGAACCGGTCTTGCGTTCCTTTTAAGTCCTCTGCAATCCTCTGCAACCTTCGACAGATGTTTAAACAGTCTCTACGATTCCTTTTGATTCCTCTGCAATCCTCGGCAACCTTTGACAGATGTTTGAGCCGGCTCTTACGGTTCCTTTTGAGTCCTCTGCAATCCTCGGCAACCTTCGACAGATGTTTGAACAGGCTCTTACGGTTCCTTTTGAGTCCTCTATAATCCTCTGCAACCTTTGACAGATGTTTGAACAGGCTCACGGTTCCTATTGAGTCCTCTGCAATCCTCGGCAACCTTCGACAGATGTTTGAACAGGCTCTACGGTTCCTTTTGAGTCCTCTGTAATCCTCTGCAACCTTCGACAGATGTTTGAACAGGCTCTTACGGTTCCTTTTGAGTCCTCTGCAATCCTCGGCAACCTTCGACAGATGTTTGAACAGGCTCTTACGGTTCCTTTTGAGTCCTCTGCAACCTTCGACAGATGTTTGAACAGGCTCTTACGGTTCCTTTTGAGTCCTCTGCAATCCTCGGCAACCTTCGACAGATGTTTGAACCAGCTCTTACGGTTTCCTTTTGAGTCCTCTGCAATCCTCGACAACCTTCGACAGATGTTTGAACCGGCTCTTGCGGTTCCTTTTGAGTCCTCTGCAATCCTCGGCAACCTTCGATAGATGTTTGAACAGGCTCTTACGGTTTATTTTGAGTCCTTTGCAATCCTCGCAACCTTCGACATGTTTGAACCTGCTCTTACGGTTCCTTTTGAGTCCTCTGCAATCCTCGGCAACCTTCGACAGATGTTTGAACCGGCTATTATGGTTCCTTTTGAGTCCTCTGCAATCCTCGGCAACCTTCGACAGATGTTTGAACTGCTCTTATGGTTCCTTTTGAGTCCTCTGCAATCCTCGGCAACCTTCGACAGATGTTTGAACCGGCTCTTATGGTTCCTTTTGAGTCCTCTGCAATCCTCGGCAACCTTCGACAGATGTTTGAACAGGCTCTTACGGTTCCTTTTGAGTCCTCTGCAAGCCTCGGCAACCTTCGACAGATGTTTGAACAGGCTCTACGGTTCCTTTTGAGTCCTCTGCAATCCTCAGCAACCTTCGACAGATGTTTGAACAGGCTCTTACGGTTCCTTTTGAGTCCTCGGCAACCTTCGACAGATGTTTGAACCGGCTCTACGGTTTCCTTTTGAGTCCTCTGCAATCCTCGGCAACCTTCGACAGATGTTTGAACCGGCTCTTGCGGTTCCTTTTAAGTCCTCTGCAAGCCTCGGCAACCTTCGACAGATGTTTGAACAGGCTCTTACGGTTCCTTTTGAGTCCTCTGCAATCCTCAGCAACCTTCGACAGATGTTTGAACAGGCTCTTACGGTTCCTTTTGAGTCCTCGGCAACCGACAGATGTTTGAACCGGCTCTTACGGTTTCCTTTTGAGTCCTCTGCAATCCTCGGCAACCTTCGACAGATGTTTGAACCGGCTCTTGCGGTTCCTTTTAAGTCCTCTGCAATCCTCGGCAACCTTCGACAGATGTTTAAACAGTCTCTTACGATTCCTTTTGATTCCTCTGCAATCCTCGGCAACCTTTGACAGATGTTTGAGCCGGCTCTTACGGTTCCTTTTGAGTCCTCTGCAATCCTCGGCAACCTTCGACAGATGTTTGAACAGGCTCTTACGGTTCCTTTTGAGTCCTCTGCAATCCTCTGCAACCTTTGACAGATGTTTGAACAGGCTCTTACGGTTTCTTTTGAGTCCTCTGCAATCCTCGGCAACCTTCGACAGATGTTTGAACAGGCTCTTACGGTTCCTTTTGAGTCCTCTGTAATCCTCTGCAACCTTCGACAGATGTTTGAACAGGCTCTTACGGTTTCTTTTGAGCGGCTATACTGGGACCGGCCACCTGGGGCGATCGAGGCGTGGAGGCTTCAGTTATTTACAGGAGTGCTGCAGGCTTGGTCCAGCCGCGGATCTAATACCATAGACAGTAAAAGAAATGGACACAGCGACCCCTAGGATTCGACGGGGGAAACTGAAGTCAGTTAGAAGCATCACTTCTTGATGGCTGAGCGACTGTGCAGACTCAGACTGAGTTTGACGATGTAGATGTGACGTGAGCAGCCTGTCTGACAGCTGTAAGTCCTCTAGTAGTTGTGGAAAGTGAAATCTGAATAATGTTGTTGAAATAGTTTGTCCCGTTGCTTTTGTCTCTCTATGGGCTTCTCCCCATGCTTCTCTCTTGCCTTTATCGGGCTTTATGCCTCCACGTCCCCCTGATTGCCTCATTGACAGTAAAAGATTGCCTGCAAGCTTCTCCTCCTGTCGATACGGTAACGTGTGGTTATGACGCAATCGTTAGCCTATTTTTTACAAAAACGGCTTCTACGGGACGATAGAGTAAGATACGAGGTAATTGAGCATTTTATACATTGTGGTGTTTCTTTAGAAAATAACAATGAACAAATGGAGTCTTTAAATGCCTCAGATGTAAAGTTATTAGCTGTCAAAGGGACGCCAAAATGAATGGGAGTCAATGGGATGCTAACAGCAGGTGATGGCTTGGTTAGCAATGGCCGCCTCTATGGATGGTACGCTTTTCTGGGGCTGGATTACCCCCTTGTCTAAAACAGAGAGCTCCATTTTCACCAAGCTGTTTACTGTGTGTTTATTTATGAAATATGAACACATTTGCATGTAAACACATCCTCATCACTCATTAGTTTATGTCCACGCCACATTTAGACGTTCAGGACGGACAATTTTTACATCTCTGACGTAAAACAGACGGAGAAACAGTGTGTTATTGTTCTACGGTCTTTTCCTCATATTTCAGCACATTTCATTCTGTCTTGTCTGTTTTAATTATTGAGAAAATATAAAAAGGACCGTCTGAAATACATATTACATTTTTTTTTACTGTTTTCACAGGAAGCAAACTAAATATTTGCAATAATAAATGTAGAAACTGAATGTTTAATTGGGTTTATTTGAGATGATGTTGTCGACTCACAAACAGTTTCTAGATATTTTCCACTCAACCTTCACTCCTTTAAGAATGAACAATATTTCATCATCTGAGGCACATCATGTCGGTGCTCATTGATTCACATTCATCCAGTCATTTCTAATCTAAAGACATGATTAATACATGAAACTCAATATAAGAGAGAGAAGTCTCCACAACAGCATACAGAGATCCTGAGAACACAACTCACACCAAGCTCTTCAGTTACAGGAATTATATCATGATAAAACAGAAAACAGTATAAATGTATATCTAATGATGAGTATATGATGCCCTTTAACCCCTCAAGTTAACACAAAAAAGATTTCGCAAAAGCAAAATCACACTTTATCAGAAATACAGACCCTCAAAATAACATCATTTACACCTCAATAACATTTGAACGATTAAAACAAAGATCTGAACAGAAGATTTCTGCTCTTTAACCCTCAGGTAGTGACGGGAGAAATCAGGCTTTCTGAAACTTTGAATCATTTGAATCAATTGAATCATTTGAAAATGATTTGCTACAAACTGAATGAACACTGGTGACGCAGTGGATTTACAAACCAATTACACATGTTTTATTGACAATCTATTGTAATCTATTAAATGAAATTAACAATAATCTAATACCATTAAATATAAAAAGACACGATATGTTATTTTATTATTTGAGCTGATTTTGTTTAAGAAGAGCTTGGTTAATCAGACCAATAAAAGACTTTTAACTACAACTTTTTATTATCTAAATGTGCCATTAAATGTCTAGAAATGTTTAAAACTGATCCAGGATCAGATAAAGACCATACAGACACTGGTTCATGGGTTCACAAAGATCATAGCGGCGAACCTTTGGCATGTTGAACCGTTTTGAAACAGATCTAAAGCCTTGATATCATAATTACGTCTCGAAACGCGTTCATGTCCTCACAGAACTCGTAATTACAACTTGTAAAATGGGAATTGTCTGAGGGCTCACACTTGTACCACCTGACCACTGCAGATTCAATAAGCACTGATAGTGTTGTCATAGAAATGCATAATTCCCAATCAGAGGATGTGAAGAGCTCAGAGCAGAACGTCACGTGTGTTCATCTGTTAACTACGGTCATTAAGACATGGCATGAATGCAGTACTTGATACACATCCCGAATCACTGGTTCGAAACAAAAGATTCGCAAAGGTTTCAAAGCTTCACAAAGCAGTGAAGCGAGAGCGCCCATCACTACCTTCAGGTACAACCGCCTACTGAGGTCGAAATAACTGTGTGTGAAATTATACAAAACCAAGTGATACATGATAATAAAGGAAGTGAACACACATTTGTTATCTGACATGAAAGGATTCACTCATCATTTCTGCAGAGGAAGTTGAGTTTGTGAGTCGCAGGACGGCTGATCCAGCGCTGATCTCCTCCAGACCGAACTGCTCCAGATCTCACTGCAGACTCACATTTATCTGAATCATCTATCGCCCAGTTCTGATAGCACACGGTCTCTCCGCTCACCCAGAACCAGAGTCCCACAGTGCAGGAGTGACGTAAACCCATCCACACCTCCGCAGTAGACGCCTTTAACCACATTCATCACACGACGCTGCATCTCCTCTGAATGAACCGAGACCAGATCCACATGATTCTGTCTGCAGTATCTCAGAGCTTCAGACCACGTCCGGTTCTCTTTGATCAGAATCAGTTTATCTGGACACAAAACAAACCACAAGCAAAAACTAGAGAGAGATGATCAAAAACAACATGCAGAACCAACACTGTGGAGGAATCTGTCATGTCAGACATGTAGTGTGAACTTTAAGATATCTGGAGGTGATGGATGGATTGTGTGTGTTTGAGAGGATCTGCTCACCTTCATGACACACAAAAGGAAATGGGTTGATGCAAGAGATGTCATGCCATTGTCCCTGAGCATTCGGTTCAATCACTGTACAGTTTTCACCTCCAGCATTATTAGGTTCACCAGACTTCCAGTATCTGAATGAGGAGTCACTCTGATCTGACCACTGCCATGAGTCTCTGAACAGGCCGATCCAGATTTCAGATCCAAATTTCAGACTATCATTGATGATCTTCTGAATCTGTTGACTCTCATTCTGGTTCCTCACACTGACCAGATCAATGTGATTCTGTCTGCAGTGACTCTGAGCGTCTCTCCAATTCATCTTCTGATTGACAAAGACGAGTCCTGTGTTCACTTTAAGAAAAACACACAGACACAGATTCATGAGTCAGTTTGTTCATTATTCTCACACTGATTTATGGTCTGGATGTGAATAAGAGCAGCGGTGGAGCATCAGAAACACGTCTCATTCAGAGACTGATGATATATTAAATATTCAGAACATATTCATCATGATTTTGCTGATACAACATTAAGAAACATTGGTGAATTTTTGTGATTATTTTATTGCATTGTTTTGTTACATGTTTCTCTGGAATACCGGATAATAATAATGATTGTTATATAACGCTTTTCTAGGCACTGAAAGCGCTTTACATATAGAAGGGGGGGGATCTCCTCATCCACCATCAATGTGCAGCACCACCTGATGATGCGACGGCAGCCATATTGTACCAGAACGCCCACCACACACCGGCTGATTGGTGGAGGTTTGTAGATTCATAATACATACAAATTACATACAAATTACTATTGTTGCAAAATTAATAAATTAATAATGATGTTAGTGTAATTTAGTCTGTATATGGACTGTGTCTGCGTTGGGTTAGTTAAATTTAAAGGGTTAGTTCACAAAATGTTTTCATAAGGAGATCGTAAAACTAATGCAATGAACTGAGTAACTGTCTATGGAGGGTCAGAAAGCGCTCAGATTTCATAATAATATAATTGTTTGTGTTCTGAAGATGAACGAAAGTCTTCCGTTTTTGGAACGACATGTGGGAGAATAATCAATGACAGAATCTGGATGTTCTTACGGGTTTGTGTTGAGATCCAGCAATCTCACACAGCTCTAGATGTTCAGATGTTTATCACGTCTACTTCATCAAACTATTTAATACAATTACAATCTTCAAAAACAAAATGACTAGATCATATATTTTGTAATAAAACTTTTGGTGGATATTATGTCATAAATATCAAGATGGGGCAAGTTGTCTATTATTTGTTGATATTTTATGCATTCATTAATTCATTACAATTTATGTTATGTTATTGTTATGTTAATTTTGCACAAAAAAATACTCAAGTATTTCTAATGACAGACTCCCAAAGATATCAACATGCCTTCAATGATTTACCACATTAAACAGTAGCAGCATTAGCATTGCATTGCTTTGTACAGTAAATGGTCCATCTTTTAATAAATGAATGTTTGTTGTCATTGGAGCTGCACTTACTGTTGTTAGATGAACTGCAGATGAAAGTCCAGCTGTCACTACATTTCCCATCATGCCATTCTCCATTTCTCATAAAAGCACACTCGTCTGTGCCATCAGGTTGTCCAGATCCCCAGTTCAGATAGAGCGCAGGATCACCTGAAGACCACTGCCATTTATTAACACCCGTCTTCTGCAGCCCAATCCAGACAAACTGAACACCTCCATCAGTCACACTCTTCTTCAGCTCGTTCATGTCGTTCATGTTGTCAGCGGTGGCCAGATCTGTGTATTTCTCTCTGCAGTATCTCTGAGCTTCAGTCCAGTTCTTCCCCTCGTTTATAAAGTGATACTGACGCTGAACACATTCAGATACGGAGCAGAGAGCTGTGAAAGAGAGGGTTTGATTTAATGCTTTTCATAACAGGGTCAAACCTGATGAAACTATAAACCATAAATAAAACTACAAACACACTCACCGATGAGAAGAAGAACGAAATATAGAGTTTGCTCCATTTCTGAGGAAGAAACACATTGAAAAACTCAGACATCAAACATTCACAGATTCATTTTGGAGTAAATATGACAGTTTGAGTTTCTTAACAGCAGCATTAATGAAACACACAATCATTCAGACGATATGAACATCTCAAAGTCTAATTGTGTGTGAAGAATGATCATGTGAGTTGTTCTTACTTTAGAGGTGGTGTGTTTCTGTCCTGAGTCTGATGTTTCTGTCTGCAGCTTTAAACTATGTGATTATTATATCTGCTCTCATCCCTCATTCAGCGCATCACATCATTTGTTTAATTCCACGTCATATTTTACTTCCTCCTTTTGTGTAATTTTCCACCTCTCTTTTTCTTTATTTGCATATTGACAGCATCAGTTAATCTACAATTTCTGCAAAATAAAGGCTAAGCAACAACATGGACTAACCAGGAAAGTATATATTTATATTTTAACATTCACAACTAAACCTCTGCTCTAATGATACTGCTGGACTGTATAACTCGTGTTAAATCCCTTTTCAACTTACATCTATGTTTGCATTTCAGTCAGGACCACTTTTATCAAATGTATATTTATCATAATGATAATGCAGATAGTGTTGGCGTTTCTGGTTATTTTCTGGTCATTGTCCATACAGTGATCCCAGATAGCAAGAAATCATTGAAGCAATGTTGACTCTAAACCACTTTTGTTGAAACTGAAAATACAACTGAACTTTAACGCCAACATAAAACAATGTTGCCATATGCTTTACTGTTGAAACAACATTAATATTTCAGCTTCAGAATTTGGGTAAAAACTTAAGTAAAAACAACACCTTTCCAGCTGTTTATTTTACTTAACAGTTGAACACAATCAATGACAAAAAGAAAAACAAAATGTGGTGAAAAAATGGGACAAAAAGGTGTTAGAACTGGTGCAACTGTTCAGTTTTTTGAGGGGGTTTCTGTGAAATCTGAAAAATAAAGCATGCGTCGCCGAAACCAGAAGAGGAGACACTGTCACATGCCTGTCCTGTGTTGTGTGCACATGTGGGTTTTGTTAGTGTGGCCATGTGCCTCTGTCATTGTCAGATCCCACCCCCTTGTTATCTCGTTATTGGTTAATTTGCCCCACCTGTGTTTGCCTCACTCCCTGCTTGATTCTCCTTTATAAGTTCCTGTGTGTTTGCAGTCCTTGTCGGATCGTTGTCTTGTCTACGTCTCCCGTTTCCCCGTGATTTCCTTCCTGGTATGTGTTTGAGTATTTTGTGTTTTTGATTATGTGTTTTACCCCCTTGTGGGTTTTTGTTTGTGTTTATGTTTTATTTTATGATTAAATCCCCTTTTCTCTGCACTTGAGTCCTTGACCCTGTTTGTCCCTCGTTTTACATGACAGAACGATCCGACCAAGAGAGGACTCAGCAGGAGGTTTTTTTTGGGCCTTGTTTTGTTTTTTGTTTGTTTTGTTGTTGTTTCCCAGTGCACCATGGACCTTCGCAGACTTCGCAGGTCTTCAACCTCTGCCTGGACATGCCTCTGAGTCCCACGGAGGTCGACAGGATGGGGACCCCGGACTTTTGGGAGTTTGTGGACCGGCTGGACTCCCTTCCTCCTAGGACCCCGATTCGGAGAGCTCCGTGGGTCCGTGTTCCGGTGGTCCCAGTTCCAGGGGATCCCCATTCCGGTGATCCCCATTCCGGTGGATCCTGTTCCGGTGGATCCTGTCCCCGTGGTCCGTTAGCGGAGGAGGAGAGGGAGAGCACTCTCCGTGACAGTTCCGGTGGTCCCAGTCCCGGTGGATCGTGTACCGGTGGTCCCTGTGCCGGTGGTCCCTGTGCCGGTGGTCCCTGTCCTGCTGGATCGTGTTCCGGTGGTCCCGGTTCCGGTGGATTCTGTGCCGGTGGTCCCTGTGCCGGTGGTCCCGGTGCTGATGGTCCGTGTTCCGGTGGTCCCAGTTCCGTGGATCGTTTTCCGGTGGATCCGGTGCCGGTGGATCCTGTCCCGTGGTCCGTGGCGGAGGAGGAGAGGAAGGAGCGGCCCCCGGCCGCCTGAACTCTGCTGGCCACTCCGCCCCGGCCGCCTGAACTCTGCTGGCCACTCAGCCGCCTGAACTCTTTGGGTTCCCTGTCCCTCCCTTGTTTTCCCCTTCCTTATCTGTTTCTCCCAGGTCTGTCCATCCCGTGCCGCCCTGGTCTGTCCCTCCCGTGCCGCCCTGGTCTGTCCCTCCCGTGCCGCCCTGGTCTGTCCCTCCCATGCCGCCCTGGTCTGTCCCTCCCGTGCCGCCCTGGTCTGTCCCTCCCGTGCCGCCCTGGTCTGTCCCTCCCGTGCCCCTGGTCTGTCCCTCCCGTCCCTAGTGGAGCGTCTGGTAGCCCGCTCCTTAAGGAGAGGGGTAATGTCACATGCCTGTCCTGTGTTGTGTGCACATGTGGGTTTGTTAGTGTGGCCATGTGCCTCTGTCATTGTCAGATCCCACCCCCTTGTTATCTCGTTATTGGTTAATTTGCCCCACCTGTGTTTGCCTCACTCCCTGCTTGATTTCTCCCCTTTATAAGTTCCTGTGTGTTTGCAGTCCTTGTCGGATCGTTGTCTTGTCTACGTCTCCCGTTTCCCTGTGATTTCCTTCCTGGTATGTGTTTGAGTATTTTGTGTTTTTGATTGTGTTTTACCCCCTTGTGGGTTTTTGTTTGTGTTTATGTTTTATTTTATGATTAAATCCCCTCTTCTCTGCACTTGAGTCCTCGACCCTGTTTGTCCCTCGTTTTACGTGACAGACACACAGGATCGAGGAAATCGATTATTGAACCGATCGATATATAAGCACAACCCAGAAGATCAACATGTCCGAGTGAAGGTGGAAGTCACCACTAAATAGAGTCTCTGTCGCAGGCAGACGAGGATCGATACTGAACCGGAGGAACACAGCTGAAGAAGATATTGGGAAGTATTGTCTCTGCAGGTAGGGAGACGTAGCTCACGCTGTGGTAAGGATGAGACCAGACACTGAACTAAGGCCGCATTTACACTGCAGGTCCTGAAGCATAATTCCGATTTGGTGACTGTATCCGATTTTTTTGACGACCTGCTTGCATTATCTTTTAAAAGCAATCCGTATCCGATATTTGCATTTACACTATACAAACAGCCCAAGACGTTCTGACCCGGAAAAGGAAGTAAAATGGATGCAGACAGAATTATTATTTAATGTTTTGCTTTCAGCACGTTCTTTGAAGGTCAATAAACCTTCAGTCACCTGATCATTCACCTCCGTCCCTTTTTCAATGACAGATGACTCACATTTACTGGGGAATATCCAATTTTACTGCTTACAATGCACGTATCCGAATCATAATAAATGTATTATCCCATATGTGTGAGGCCTGAATCCGATCTGAGGATATTGGAATTCATGCGTTTTTTTCCTGCTTACATGTTCACATGTCATATCCGATCTGTGGCACATGAGATGGAATTGGGCCTCTTGAACCATGCGGTGTAAATGGGACCTATGACTAAGGCTTATATGGGAGTCCTTGGGTGACTGGGAACGAGTGAGAGGAGTTCAAAATGTGACGAGTTCAAATGTTAGATTTGGACCGCACTTTCATTCTGACCGAAAATATCCACTGCTGGGATAGTTCGATGATGGATGGGATCTTAATATTGCAGATGCAGATGGAAAACGGAGACCCAAGAGAACCAGAGGATGGACACTGAAGACTGAAGATAGCAATCACTAGTAAGTAGTACACGTACTTGTGTACTCGTGCACAATGCAGATATTCCAGAAAATTAAAGAACAATATGGAACAAACAAATCAGATCCGAACAGCTGCGATACACAGTGGTATCCAATTGGATACACAGATGATCAGATTTGGACTGACAGTGTGAACGTAGGCTTTTAATCCGGTTCTGTGTGAACCGAACAACCCACTAATGATCTGATGATGAGGGTTGAGTTCATTAGTGAAGACCGCTGATACTGGTCACTGAGAGCCTTTAAAAACCCTCCGTTTGAGGATCCAGACACAGACAAGATGAACAGAAAGGAGAGATGTTTCCTTGTCACCACCCCTGGTGATATTTATTATAATGGACAAGACCACGGCAGACGTTCAGAGATGAAGACATAAAGTGCTCATATCGTGCATTCAGTTCATTTATAATGTTAGTAAAGGCTGATGAGCTCTCATTATCCACTGAAATAATAACATCATCATCTGCTGATACGTCAGAATAAACGTGTCTTTATTTCCTCTGAATACTTGATTGTGATTGGCTGGAATGCAGACATTAAAATATTGTTACTTTTTATATTTAATCTTTTTGTGAAAATTCTTATTTTCTTTTATTTACTGTTTGAAGACTGTCTGTGTCTTTGTTTATGAGATATGAATATGTTTGCATGTAAGCACATCCTCATCACTCATTTGTTTATGTCACGCCACATTTAGACGTTCAGGATGGACAATATTTACATCTCTGACGTGAAACAGAAGAATAAACACCTTTAAAATAATGCAATCAAATCTTGTTCAAGTAAAATAAGTCTGATCCTGAGTCAAAAAGGCAACTTTTTAACTCTTTTAATAAACCATTTCAAAACTTAAGTTAAAAAAATAAAAAATGCCCTTCATTCAATGAGTCTAAGAGTCAAAAGCTGAGGAGGGATAACAATAAAGAGAAGGGTTAAGCAAATCTTTACTTAAACATGTTCAAAGTTTACATGTGTGGAGATTAATGGTCTGAATGAACACCACTTTATAAGTGTCTGAATAAAAGTATCCTAATATTGAACATGACATAATTTCTTCTTTATAAATACTTTATCCATAACTCATATTTAATTTTGGAAATTAAATATCAGAAAATTAAAATCAAAGCTTTTTTAAATTTGAGAATGAATAAGAAATTAATTCTTATTTTGCTTTGTGTCAATCTCCTGCTGTTTACTGTTTGTTTTGTTGCTGTTTATGAGGTATGAATATGTTTGCATGTGAGCACATCCTCATCACTCATTTGTTTATGTCACGCCACATATTTCCAACAATATTTCCAATATGAAACAGAAGGAGAAACAGTGTGTTATTGTTCTAGTCATATTTCATTATATCTTATTAATTTTACTGTAACAACAGGAAAGTTACACCATAACTGTGTCCTATTTCAGAGCTTCATCCTTCAAAGATCGAAGCGAATGTTCTGGCCTAAGGCAGATTCACTGTTTGCGTCACCAGCTGTTCCCGCCCTTTTTTTCCCGTCCTAGCTGACGGATGCCATCAGGACACAGCAGAGACGTTTCTGACAGACCTTTAAATGCAAAGATGGAGCCAGAAATGTCAAAATGTCCCTACTCAGTGACACACCTACTGAGAATCCTGTTGAAAGTGCCCGGCGATTCTATTACACAGAAAGTGAAAATAGAGACACCAACCACCAGAGCCTGACATCAAAACAAATTTAAAAATGTTGGCTAATGATAAGATTATTCACATCGGCACTAATGATGTTCGACTTCGCCAGTCGGAGGTCAACAAAATTAACCTTAAAGAAGTGTGTGAACTCGCAAGCTAAAGTTTTTTTGTTCTGGCCCCCTCCCCATTAGGTGGAGTGATGAGATACTTAGCAGATTATCATCACTCAATGGCTGGTTGTCAAAGTGTTGTCTGCAGAATAACATAGGGTTCATAGACCATTGGAAAAGCTTTTTGGGCAGACCTGACCTGTTAATAATATGCAGGGTAATATGGCACATACTCTTAGAGTTGATCCTTATCTAACTGGGACCCAGGTCAGGAAGTAGTGGCTGTCTTAACCGACCGTCTGCTAGCTGTCTCATGTCACAGAAGTCAGATAAATCCCAGCACATAAAGACTCTCTCACCTAGATATTATCACATAGAGACTGTGTCTGTTCCCCGAATTAGTAAATACAAAAAACCCTGAAACCCATTTTAGGATACAAATTTAATTGATGTTCATCAAATAAAAACAGATATAATACAGATGAACAAATTATAAGGCTTGGGCTACTGAATATTCGATCCCTTGCCTCAAAAGCATTGTTAAAAGGTTACTTCAGCGATTAGCATTAAGCTTTGTATCAGTAGAAACCCAGGATTATATTCGAATTATCGTACTTTCCCCCCTCATATGACCCTGAGACAAAAGAATTATGTATTTTATTTCTGGAAAAATTCCTCCAACTACATTACTTTAAATGAGTCCTCCCCACAAGAGCCACGTCTGAAAGATAAAGGAGGAGGGGTTGCTGTAATTTATATCTTCAGTATTATTCAGAAGTCTAGTTCCAAATATAAGTTTGAAGTTTTGGTGCTTTATAGCATTATGTAGTGTAATTGATAATTGGCTATGCAGTCATGACTGGTGCTGTTCCCGTACCACGCTGTGATGCACTGAGTCAGGACACTTTCTATCGCCCCTCGATAGAAAGTTTTCAGGATAGCTGGTGAAACCCTGAATTTCCTCAGCTGGCGCAGGTGGTACAGTCTTTGCCTGGCTTTTTTCACCTGTGTCTGGATATGTGCAGTCCAGGTCAGGTCCTCGGAGATGTTCACACCCAGGTATTTGAAGCTGTTCACTCTCTCTACCGGTGTCCCGCTGATCATGAGAGGGGAGTATGACTGTTGCTGTCTCTTCCTGAAGTCCACAATCAGTTCTTTGGTCTTGCTAACATTCAGAGAGAGACAGTTGTCCTGGCACCATGATGTCAGTTGCTCCACCTCGTCCAAGTATGCCGTCTCATTGTTGTTGGAAATGAGACCCAGGACAACAGTATCATCAGCAAACTTGATGATAGAGGTGGAGCTGTGTGTGGACAAACAGTCATGGGTGTAGAGAGAGTAGAGCAGGGGACTCAGCACACAGCCCTGTGGAGCTCCCACACTCAGGGTGATGGAGGTGGAGGTGAACTGGCCTACTCTCACCGCCTGGGGTCTGCCAGTGAGGAAATCTTCAATCCAGAGGCAGAGAGAAGAATTCAGGCCGAGATCCAGGAGTTTGTGTGTTAGCTTAATGGGAACTATGGTGTTAAAGGCTGAGCTATAGTCAATAAATAGCAGCCTGACATAGTTCCCACTTTGCTGTCGATGTGAGTAAGGCAGGAATGAAGGACGTGAGAGATGGCATCTTCAGTCGATCTATTGGGACGATAGGCAAACTGAAGAGGGTCCAAAGTGTCAGGAATGGAGGAGCAAATGTTGTTTTTAATGAGTCTCTCAAAGACCTTCATGACTATAGATGTGAGAGCCACTGGACGATAGTCATTTAGGCAAGAGGGTTTACTGTTCTTAGGTACAGGGATGATAGTGGATTTTTGAAGGAGGTGGGGACAACAGATGTGGCAAGGGACTCATTAAATATGGATGTAAAGAGCCCAGCGAGCTGATCAGCACAGGACCGTAGAACACGACCTGAAATACCATCTGGCCCAGCAGCTTTCCTGACATCCACACGCTTGAGTGCCCTCCGAACCTCGTCCTCCGAGACAGAGATCACGTGACTGTTGCTGCTCTGAGGACTCTCTCTGACGCGTCACTCGTGAGTCGCGCTGCCGCGATTACAATCAAAGCGGCGTAGAAAGAGTTTAACTCGTTCACAAGCAACGGATCAGCTCTCACCTCTGCAGAGGATTTAGTTCCAGAAGCACAGATAGTCCTAAGTCCCTGCCACATCCGCCGGGAGTCGTTGAGTTGGAAATGAGATTCCACTCGGTCTTTATAACGGAGCTTTGCGGCTTTGACGGCGCGCCGGAGGGCGTAACATGATGCTTTGTACTCCCTCATATCCCCTGTTAGGAGACCGTTATAGGCTGCAGTGCGTGTGTTAACTGCAGCGCGGATTGTACTGTCCACCCACGGTTTCTGATTAGGGAAGGACGTTAAAGTTATTGTTTGTGTGGCTTGCTCTGTCAGTGTGTTAATAACGCAGAGCGCCACATCCGTGAACTCGCTGACGTCATCAGAACTCGTGCGGAACATGTCCCAATCGACGTCATCAAGAGCTGCCTGTAGCGCGATCTCTGAATGGGATGACCAGCGCTTAACTTCCTCCTCACCGGGGTTCTTGAACGAGCCTTTGTTTATATTCCGGTGTGAGGAAAATGGCGGCATGGTCCGATTTGCCAAAAGCTGGCTTTGAACGAGCTTTGTAGGCGTTCTTAAACGGAGAGTAGCAATGATCCAGTGTGTTTGCTCCTCGTGTGGGGCAGGAGACATGCTGGTGAAAGTTTGGCAATACTTTCTTCAAGTTTGCTTTGTTAAAATCACCGCGACGATGAAAGCAGCGTCGGGGTGTTTGTTTAAAAAGCCGCTGGTCACATCATGGAGGCCAGATAATGCCAGCCCCGTGTCCGCCTGTGTGGGAATATAAACGGCAGTGGCGATGACCGAGGAAAACTCCCTCGGCAGATAGAATGGACGGCAAATGATTGTTAAATCATTTAAGTCTATTCAAGTCTATTCAAAAGAATATTGTGATCGATAGTACCGAATGCAGCGCTAAGATCGAGTAACACTAATAGAGAGATACAACCACGATCAGATGATAAGAGTAAATCATTTGTAACTCTGATGAGAGCAGTCTCAGTACTATGATACGGTCTAAATCCTGACTGAAAATCCTCACAGATACCATTTCTTTCTAAAAAAGGAACATAATTGTGAAGACACTGCACTTAGTGACACTACGATACTCTGTCTGATGTGATACTTTAGTAGATGAACACTCTCTATTAGTGTTACTCGATCTTAGCGCTGCATTCGGTACTATCGATCACAATATTCTTTTGAATAGACTTGAAAATTATGTAGTCATTAGTGGACCTGCATTGGCATGGTTTAAATCATACCTATCTGACCGTTATCAGTTTGTAGCAGTAAATGAAGAGATGTCACACCGATCACAAGTTCAGTATGGAGTACCGCAAGGCTCAGTGTTAGGACCGTTGCTCTTCACCCTGTATATGCTACCACTGGGAGATATCATTAGGAAGCATGGTGCTAGTTTTCACTGTTATGCTGATGATACTGAGCTCAATATGTCTTCCCTCCTTGATGAAACTTACCAATTCATAAGATTAACAGAATGCATAGCTGATATAAAAAAATGGATGACTAGTAATGTCCTGCTGAATTTTAATTATCACACAAAAAAAAACTCTGCACGTAGTAACCTAAAATACTGTCTAATAGACAGTAGAACACAGTGCCTTTGCTATTGCCGGCCCTAGGCTGTTGAACAGCCTTCTGGTTTATATCAGATCGGCATTAACCTGAGTCTTTAACCATTTTTAAATCTTTTCTTAACAATCTCTTTTTTTTCTTTAGCTTTTCATTCATTGTGAAGTTTATGTGATAAATGTTTGGTTTTGCCCAAGTCTCTTTAACTTGTGTTTTGTTCAGCTCTTTGGTCAGCCATGTTTGCTGTTTTTAAATGTGCTATATAAATAAAAACACACTTGAAACTTGTTTGTTGTAAATCCAGTACTTTCTTATGTCTGTTGGAACTTGTCTTATGTCTGCAGGCCACCCTGACTGAACTACCTCCATGACTTTTTTTTGCAACAGTTTCTGTTCTGAATATTCTGCTTTTCCTTTGAGATTGGCAGACAAACTGACAAAAGTGACACACTTGCAAGAAAGTGAACTTGTAACTCATCTTCCAGGAGTGGTTCAGTTTGTTCTTGTAGGTAGGCTCGACTCAGAGTGAGAACTCCTTTCCAGGCTTGTTGCTGACATGTAAATCATAGAGCTGCAATCTCATCAGCATTCCCTTGGAGTCTTGGAGGAGCTTTTTAGAGAGACTTTTTAAACACGTCTCCAAGGGCTTATTTTCCATCTCCACTTGTACTGTTTTACCATAGACATACTGATGGAACTTCTCGCAGCCATAGACGATCGCCAAGAGCTCTTTTTCTATTTGTTCATATCTTTTCTGACACTCAGTAAGAGACCTTGAGCCAAATGCCACCGGATGTCCTTCTTGCAGCAACACTGCTCCCAGACCTTCAGCGCTTGCGTCCACTGGGGCGTTGCTCATAAGTGACTTCAGTCTTTCAAAGCTCTTCTGTTGTTCTGACTCCCAATGCCATGATACAGCTACCTCCAGCAGTTTCCTCAACGGAGCATTGATGTCTGACATGTTTGGAACGAATTTGGACAGACACCGAAGCAGGCCTAAGAACCTCATTAATGCAGCTTTGTCCTCTGGCTCTGGCATGTTCTGTATCGCTCTGACTTTCTCTTTGTCTGGCTTCAACCCTTCTGCAGAATGTGTCCAACATAGCTGACTTCAGTCATTCTGATCTTGCACTCACTTTTGTTCAACTTGAGATTGATGTTTCTGATTCTGAGTTTCTTGTTGTGTTGTTCAATGTCTTCAATTCAGAATATAATCCACTATGTTCACGACTCTATCTAAGCCTTCTAGTCTTTGTGCAATGCAGTTTTGAAACACTTCTGGATCTCCTCTCGGTATCTCCCAAAAGGAGTGATAAAAGTTTGGAGCTCTCTTCATCCAGCTGTACTTGCCAAAACCCATGATTGGCATCAAGCACGGGGAATACTTTGGCATTTGACCTCTCAGCTACTATTTCTTCAATTGTGTGCAACCATAACCATACTATTAACCCAATCAGTGGGCTTGGTTTGCTTTACTATAACCCCAAGATCTTCCATTCGTGTCAGTTTCATTTTGACCTTGTCCTTTAATGCTATGGGTACTTTTCGTGGTGCGTGAATGACTAAGGCAACATCTGGGTTGAGCTGTATATGGTGCAGTCCTAGGACACATCATAAAACAGTAAACAGATCTTGGTATTCAATCAGAATGTCAGATTGGTCTTTGTTCTCTACTTTGTACATTTTTTTAATCAGTCCAACTTTTGAGCATGCTCCTCTTCCCAGAATTGCTGGTGAAACTTTATCTACAAATTGGAACTCTAGATCAAACTCAGTGTCTTTATAACCACATTTAAGCCTTACTTTTGTCTCCATCGTGTGGCCAGAATATGTAACTAACAAGCAGTTTGTCTTCTTCAGAGGTGTTTTCTTGTTAGAGGCTTTCTCAAAGTCTTTAAAGGACAACACGATGCACTCTGCTCCTGTGTCTTGCTTAAAGGCAAGTATGCAGTTAGTTGTTTATTCTGAATTCTTGAGTCCATTTCTTATTTTCACTTTGCAGAGACTGTATTCATTTTTGTCAGCCATTTGCTAGCTGTTTGCTCACTTTGTTTCGATGGTACCTATAAACAATTCAGCATCTTCTTGTTGTTCTATTTCATGGGCATATATCTCCAAACTGCTATAGGGTTGCCTTTTTGTTTTCGTGTTTTGCACATGCGGCTAAAATGGTTCTTCTGCGAGCTCTCGTTACAAATCCTACCGTACACTGGACACTTCCTTGGCTTATGTACATGACCACATCTTGTATGTGCACTCTTCCTTCTCTTTCCCCGTGTGCTGGAAATACAGCTGACTTTGTTTTCTAGTTCACAGCCACTTCAGCTTCTTCTTTGCTAGGTTCAAATCTGTTTATTTGAGAAGCCTAGCTCTCACGGTGTCATTATTAACACCACAGAACACACAATCTTTAATCAAGTTATCATTTAATCGTCCAAAGTCACAGTCTTTAACCTTGGGTTTCGTTTGGTCCCTGTGCTCTCATGAAAAACATATGCCTCAGATACGTAATATTCTTTCCTGGCTCACAGTACTCTTTAAACTTCTCTTTGAGCACTTCAAAATCATCCACGTCATCATCAAAGTCCATGGTATTAAATACCTTTATGGCATTTTCTCCAGCCACATGAAGAAATGTTGCAATGCCAGTTGCAATGAGATACAGGTCAAACTTTTGAATCTACGTTCACCAGATTTCCTTCGAAATCCAATGTTAGGAGGCTTCAATTGCTCCATAGTTTTCTTCTGACACCATGTGATGTTTATTGGATGCAAGCTTGAATAATTCACGGAGACACTGGTTTCATGCGACTTGCTGTTTTACAGAACTTTTTCATTCTCCTCTTTTACAAACCAAAACGAAACTTTAGACTGAGAGTGCCATCCTCAGGTAAGGAATAAAAAGTACAATTACCATACACCACACTTGCACAGATGCTTGTCTTCCCTGGAGCAGAGATATGGTTCCATGCAAAGATCAACTAAAGAGATAGTTACTCCAACAACTACTCACTTTTGTTGCCAGCTATTTTTACAATAGTGGCTGTATTTTAGAGTACAGTAAATCTATACTGCTAAACAAGCAGTACACAGACTACTCTAAAATATATCCAAGTTTAATTTCTATAGTATTGTCCTATGAGAAGATATACTAAAATGGTTGCTGAAATATGAAGGGTGTACTCAATTTTGTGAGTACCCCCCAAAAAACGAATACACTTTCTGCATTAAAAAGTAGAAAGTAATTAAAAAGTAGAAAGTAAATTCCATAGTACTCAATTCAAGCTTGTAGAAATGAATGAGTATAAATATCAACAATATAAAAGTAAGTAAAACTACTGATGCACCCATCATGCACTGTGGTTTGAATAATAAATGGTTTGTCGCTGTTTTCCAGCTATATTTACATAATTTTATCAATGCTTTTGTTGTTAGGTTTAGTAACGTGCCATTCAAATTTCTACTCAATTATACATTCATACTCAGGAAAGATCCCTCGAATGTTAACATCATTGTGTATTGTGTACCAAGTATTGAGATCTCTGTGCTCATAAATCGAGCTATTACTTAGCTATGTGAGAATCAAAACTTTTCAAAGATTCAAATCATTAATTGTTTCGCAAAATGTTTTACTGTTTTGAAACGGCAAATGCTGGTGATCCCTGCTGGTCAAAACAGTGTAAATACAACAGCTACAACAACAACAAAAAACCCTCTTCCAAACATGCATAAAACACCTTTAACTAACCCATTGAAAATGTTTTATTGAAAGTATAATGTAATCAGATGCGCCTAATACCGTTAAATATTGAGGGTCTGTATGATATGTATTCTTTTATAACTTTTCATGGCTTGTTTTGTTTGTTCATGCTGCAAAAATCAAGCTAGTTGCTTACTCAGGCCACAAGATGGAGACATTAGGCAAGAAAGCGCTCACCTGTGAGTACAAGATTGTATTTGAAATCATACAGAGAGATGCTCCAGCCATTCTTGGACACGCTGCCTACCAAAAGTTAGGCATGGTATTGAGTTGAGAAAAATAATGACATTCTCAAAGAGTTTGATAATCCCAGGTGAACACTACATACAAATAAACACGAACATCACACCAGTTGTGCATGCTCCAAGGAGGATCCCAGTAGCTCTCAGAGAAAGACTCATCGAAGAACTACAAAGAATGGAACAGATGGGAGTTATTGAAAAGCAAACTGAGCCTACTGAGAGGGTCAACAGCATGGTGACTGTGGTCACATCAAACAAAACCTAACCCTAACTACCCAATGTTAACTGTACAAGAGGTGGTCTCAAGAATGCCAAAGCAAAGTACTTCTCAGTACTTGATGCAAATCAAGACTTCTGGCAAATCAAGCTGGATCAAGAGAGAACAAAATTATGCACCCATTGGACGATATCTTCGTACTATAAAATGCATGGCTCCCAATATGCATTGCAGCATGAAGTATGTCACCAGTACTTGAGCGAGTTCTTACCGCATTATACACCATCACATCTACTGCGGTCTCAAAACTCTGGCCAGTTGATAATACCTAGAATATCAAAATCAACTGCAGGCAATCAATCCTTTTCCTATTTAGCTCCTAAACTCTGGAACAGTCTTCCTAGCATTGTTCGGGAAGCAGACACAGTCAGTTTAAATCTAGACTAAAAACACATCTCTTTACTATGGCATACACACAGAACACTATCAATTTATATTATTCAAATCAGTAAATGGTTGTTAGGCTGCATTATCTAGGTCAGCTGGAACCGGGAACACTTCCCATAACAGCTGATGTACTCGTTACATCAATGAATTAATGGTCAAGCCGAATCATGAGTTTTGGACAAACACACACTGTCTGTGAGTTGTCTTGTAATTTCAAATGGAAACTACATTGAAATAAACATGAGTTTTAATTTAATGCATCCTGAGAGTGTTTGTTTGGCCCAGGAACAGTACAAATTAAAATTACGTTGAAAAAATGTCCACATTGACCAGATTTGAACTAGTTTTTAACCTTGTTCATATTTTCCTTGAACGTCTACATTGGATGTGCATAACACGTCAAAAACAGACGTCATAAACACTTTCATTCTGGCTCCTCAGTGGACGTGTTTCAACATATGTGTCTTTTGTGACAAAGATATTGAAAAGATTGCTCAGTGGGGATAAAATAAGTGCATGAAAAGGCTTCCCTCTGGCTGTCAGACCAAAAGTGCCATGGAAAACACAATAAACTAGAAGATACATTTATTGTAAACCACAGAAAGAAATACCAATACATAAGTAGGATTCATTAAATGGACCCACAGCCCAAACAAGATGAGATAACAATAAAGGAGTATAATTCATCTGATGAAATTAAACAACAATGTGCATAACTGATCACAAAGAAAAGAGAAACAGCTTCTGAAGAGGAGTTTTAAAAGGACCACCCGCTGGACACCCAATTACAGTCAGTAATAGCATACAAAAATATGATCAAAACACAATGAAAAACAGTCAGTAAAAAAACAAGAAAGAACAACACAAACTTAACCTTCACTCATAATTTGTGCAGATGAAGTTGAGTTTGTGAGTCTCAGGACGGCTGATCCAGCGCTGATCTCCTCCAGACTGAACTGCTCCAGATCTCACTGTACCCTCACAGCCCTCCTCTCCTGTGCCGTTCCCTGGAGCCCAGTTCTGATAGCACACCGTGTCTCCGCTCACCCAGTACCAGATGCCTAAAATGCGGGAGTGACGTAAACCCATCCACACCTCCGCAGTAGACGCCCCTTTAACCACATTCATCACCTCACGCTGCATCTCCTCTGAATGAACCGAGACCAGATCCACATGATTCTGTCTGCAGTATCTCAGAGCTTCAGACCACGTCCGGTTCTCTTTGATCAGAATCAGTTTATCTGGACGCAAAACAAACCACAAGCAAAAACTAGAGAGAGATGATCAAAAACAACATGGAGAACCAACACTGTGGAGGAATCTGTCATGTCAGACATGTAGTGTGAACTTTAAGATATCTGGAGGTGATGGATGGATTGTGTGTGTTTGAGAGGATCTGCTCACCTTCATGACACACAAAAGGAAATGGGTTGTTGCAAGAGACGTCATTCCATTGTCCCAGAGCCTTCGGTTCAATCACTGTACAGTTTTCACCTCCAGCATTATTAGGTTCATCAGACTTCCAGTATCTGAATGAGGAGTTGCTCTGATCTGACCACTGCCATGAGTCTCTGAACAGGCCAATCCAGACATCATTAGATATGTCACTATTATTTATGAACTTCTGAATCTGTTGACTCTCATTCTGGTTCCTCACACTGACCAGATCAATGTGATTCTGTCTGCAGTGACTCTGAGCGTCTCTCCAATTCATCTCCTGATTGACAAAGACGAGTCCTGTGCTCACTTTAAGAAAAACACACAGACACAGATTCATGAGTCAGTTTGTTCATTATTCTCACACTGGTTTTGATGTGAATAAGAGCAGCGGCGGAGCATCAGAAACACGTGTCATTCAGAGACTGATTCTACAGCTGATGATATATTAAATATTCAGAATATATTCATTATGATTTTGCTGATATTGTTACAAACAGACAGACACGGGAACCAAGTGCTGGTGGAATATGACAGAGTTTATTGAAATACCAGAATGAGCGTGGCAGGTGAGTGAATGGCAGGTGATGCTTGATAACTGGATGCACACAGGATGATACTTGTCTGTTGTTTGATGCAGGAGATCCAGAGTGGGCAGACAAAGGAGAATCGAGGAACACAGAAGACGCTGGAGACAGGACGAGGAGACACTAGTGACAGAATGAGGAGACGCTGGAGCTTGGGAGATCAGACGATGGAGCAGTTAAGGATTCAGGTAAGTCCAAGTGAGTGCAGAAGCCGTGGCTATGTGCAAATGAGACCAGACAGTAATTGAGTGTGTGGCTTATGTGCAGGCTGTGATTGCAGACTTGATGACGTGCAGGTGTGTTATTAGTATTCGGGAGATGGAGTGTGCTGGGATCGTGAGAGGGTGGAGACTGGTGTGCTTGTGACATTACCACCCTCCATGGCCCGCTCCTGAGGGCCGAAGACCCAGACATCGTGGTGGGTGTCCTCTTCCTCGTGGTGCCTGCCTGTATGGGAGGTATTTGCCAGGCTTTGCCAGGCTCTGTGGACAGAGAAACAGGAGGATGATGAGACTTAAAGAGTGACACATGGAACGTGGGGTGTATGCAATACTAAGGAGGGAGTTGGAGTTTATACGTGAAGGGGTGAAGGGGCCAATGAACCTGGGATTTCCTACACGGCAGATGCAGTCTGATGTCCCTGGTTGACAGCCAGACCTTCTGCACAGGCTGGTAGGACAGGGCTTCCGAGCGGCGAAGGTCGGCTGTCATCCGTCTGCCCATTCGACTGCGGATGGTACCCGGCTGACAGTCACACCTAGGAGCATTAAGAAACGCCTCCATACTCTGGAGATAAACTGAGGACCTCTGTCGGAAACTATATCTTCAGGAATGCCATAGTACTGGAATATGTGATTAAACATGAGCTCAGCAGTTTCCAGGCTGGAGCTTTCCGGCAGGAATATGTTGAGGCTCTTCGACATAGCGCAGTCCTTGTATCTTCGCACGTACCTTCTGACATCGGAAGCCATACCAAGCCATCAGAAGCGTTGTTTTAGCAACGAAATTATTTCATTGACCCCAGGGTGGCCAGTGCCCAGAGAGGTGTGTGAGGAGTGAATGAGGGGAGTGCGTATGACATACTGACGGTCTGGATGGCAGCCCGGCGGGCCGTTGGAGGCATTGGTAGAAGGCAGTGTCTCCTCCGACCAGGTAATGGGACTGACAAACAACTTATTGAAAAGAGGCTCAGCTTCTTCTGGCTTGTCTTCTGGGTTATACATGTGGGAAAGGCCATCCACTTTCACATTCTTGGGACCAGGACGATAGGAGATAATTAAATTAAAATGTGTGAAGAACAGGGCCCATCTTGCCTGGCGGGATTCAGACGCTTCGCGTCTCATAGATACTAAAGGTTCTTGTGGTCAGTCAAAACCAGGAAGGGGTGTTTGGCACCCTCTAGCCAATGCCTCCACTCTTCTAGTGCCAACATGATGGCCAGGAGCTCTCGGTTTCCGATGTCGTAGTTGACCTCTGCCGGGCTGAGTTTACGGGAGAAAAAGGCACATGGGTGGAGTCTACTGGGGTTCCTCTGCAGCTGGCATATGACCGCTCCCACTCCGGTTGTCGAGGCATCCACCTCCACGAAAGGCAGCTCTGGAGTAGGATGGATGAGGAGTGGAGCGGTAGTGAAATAAGTCCTGATGGCCTCAAAAGCTTCTGTGGCGGCTGGTGTCCAGGACAGAGACTGGGGCTTATTTATGAAGAGGCTAGTGAGAGGACTGGCAAGGATACTGTTTTCTTGAATAAAACGAAGATAGAATTTGGCAAATCCAAGGTGGGAGTGGGCCAGGACTGGATGGCATCCACCTTCCTCTCGTCCATCCGGATGCCACTGCGATCTATGTATGATCTATTGTAATGAAGGAACTGCACTGAAGATTGGTGGAATTAGCATTTCTCAGCTTTGAGGAACAGGCCGAAGTCTCTCAGGCATTTCAGGACCTCCACAATGTGGTGGAGATGTTTGGCCAGGCTCCGGGAGTATATCATCTATGTAAACAAGGACAGACTTTTGAAGGAACTCCTGGAGCACCTCATGTATGAAGTCTTGGAATACAGAGGAGGTGTTGGCCAATCCATAGGGCATAACAAGATATTCATAATAACCTGTGGGCGTTACAAAGGCGGTCTTCCATTCGCCCCACTCATGCGGAGGTCCAACTTGGTGAACGCAGTGGCACCTCAGAGATGTTAAAGGGCAGCGGGGACGAGAGGAAGGGGATATCGGAAATTCACAATGATTTGTTTGTGAGCTCTGTAGTTGAAGCAAGGCCACAAGCCTCTGTCCTTCTTGGCCATGAAAAAGAAGCTTGGGGCAGCAGGGGAAGTAGACGGACAAATGTAACCTTGGTCCAGAGCTTCCTTGATGTATTCCTCCATGGCCTTCTCCTCCGGTAGGGATAGTGGGTGCATTTTCCCACGGGGCACTGGCTCACCCAGAAGCAGGTCGATGGCACAGTCCCATGGCCGATGGGGAGGCAGCATGGAGGCATGTTTGGGGCAGAAAATGTCTCTGAAGGGGGAGTAGCAAGGAGGGATGTCCACCGAGCGTTTCTCCACTGGACTCTCAATGGATATAGCATTGATGGACAGGTATTGGGAGCGTAGAGGAATAGGAAAGGCAGATAAACAACTCGGGAAGCAGCTGTCGCTGTCAAGAGGGAATGATGGCACTCACCATGGGACGAGGTGGACGTGAAGGTCATTCACCGATGAAATGCCCGGATGCTCCATAGTACAAACAGAGATTCAGAGTCAGCTGCCTCTGCTGCTCAGTCGTGGAAAGTTGATTGGTTTCAATTTGCATGGGTTTGAGGGCTGATGTTCTCTGGTTGACGTAGGGATGATGTAAGCATCGAACGGCCCTGGTGTTCTTCCATTCACAACTGCATACGATTGGCAAATCGAATTGACAGTTGGTTGAAGCATTTGACGCCGATGGTATCCTCGTATGCAGCGAGATGCAACCGCATGCAGGGATTTAGACCTTGATGGTAGGTTGTCAACAGGGAGCACTCGTTCCATCCACTGGCAGAAGCGAGGGTTCTAAACTGAAGGGCATACTCATTAACAGACTTGGTACCTTGTTTCAGGTGATATAGTTGTTCTCCGATGGCTGAATCCCAGTTGGGTTTTCCAAAAACTTCCTTGAAATGTGACACACAGCTGGAGAGAGACTGGATAACAGAATTATTCTGGGACCACAAAGATTCTGCCCAACGAAGAGTTTTGCCAGATAGTTGAGAAATAATGAATGCTACCTTTACGTGATCATCGACATGCAAGTGCGTGTCGATGATCACGTATCGTTGATCAACACCATGCCATTCTCAACACCATGCCATGCTGTTTATAGTAAGATGAACGCCAATAATTTTTGAACACATATTAACAATACCTTGTAAACAATGTCTGTTCTTTGTAGACTGTGGTGGAAACCAACAAGCCAACAAGACAAGCCACTTTCAACGAATGAATTATAAAATGACCTGCGGATTCCTCAAAGTTTCATTTCAATCAATTGCAAAGAATTTATTAAACTCATTAGATAAAATTAAATCCATTTGCATTGATTGCAGGAATATACACAGAAGGCAGTAAAACCATATTATGATCAGCTTTTTGAGAATTACAATCTCTGAAACAAAATGACTGTCATATTTTTGTAATACGAGTAACAAGTGAACACAATAAAATCACACTGACAAGACGAGAACTGAACTTTGTTATCAGGACAAGTTTTGTTCATAAATATCAAGATGGAGCAAGATTTATGTCCATTATTTGTTGAAATTTTATTTATTCATTAATTAATTACAATTTATGTTGGTGAAAGCAATTGTTTGATATATTTGAATTTATAATTTACAGTTTAGATTTAGCTGAAAAAATCCTTCTCTAGGCTCTCTAATGGCAGATCCCCAAAGTTATCAACAACAAAAGATCAACACGTGTTCAATATGTTTGTTTTCCACAGAAGCTGAACATGTGACAAATATCCACAGTCTCCCATATATTTATGACCACATTAAACAGTAGCATCATTTAGTATTGCATAAAAATGTTGTACAGTATATGGTTCATCTTTTAATAAATGTTTGTTGTCATTGGAGCTGCACTTACTGTTGTTAGATGAACTGCAGATGAAAGTCCGGCTGTCACTACATTTCCCATTATTCCATTGTCCATCTTTCATAAAAGCACACTCGTCTGTGCCATCAGGTTGTCCAGATCCCCAGTTCAGATAGAGCGCAGGATCACCTGAAGACCACTGCCATTTATTAACACCCGTCTTCTGCAGCCCAATCCAGACATACTCAACACCTCCATCAGTCACACTCTTCTTCAGCTCGTTCATGTCGTTCATGTTGTCAGCGGTGGCCAGATCTGTGTATTTCTCTCTGCAGTATCTCTGAGCTTCAGTCCAGGTCTTCCCCTCGTTTATAAAGTGATACTGACGCTGAACACATTCAGATACGGAGCAGAGAGCTGTGAAAGAGAGGGTTTGATTTAATGCTTTTCATAACAGGGTCAAACCTGATGAAACTATAAACCATAAATAACACTACAAACACACTCACCGATGAGAAGAAGAACGAAATATAGAGTTTGCTCCATTTCTGAGGAAGAAACACATTGAAAAACTCAGACATCAAACATTCACAGATTCATTTTGGAGTAAATATGACAGTTTGAGTTTCTTAACAGCAGCATTAATGAAACACACAATCATTCAGACGATATGAGCATCTCAAAGTCTAATTGTGTGTGAAGAATGATCATGTGAGTTGTTCTTACTTTAGAGGTGGTGTGTTTCTGTCCTGAGTCTGATGTTTCTGTCTGCAGCTTTAAACTACCTGATTATTATATCTGCTCTCATCCCTCATTCAATGCATCATTTGTTCATTTCTCTAAAACTAATTTTCATATTTTACTTTCTCATTTGTATATTTTTCCATCTCTCCTTTTCTTTATATGCATATTGACGTCTCTGTGTCTGTCACTATCAGTATCTACAATTTCTGCAGAATAGAGACATAGCAAACAACACGGACTAATCAGGAAAGTGCATGTAAACATTAACAATTTATACTTTAACGTTCACATCTAAACAGATGCTTTAATGTTATTGCTGGACTGTTACATCCCTGTTCAATTTGTCATAGGTGAGCAGAGTATCCAAATACTGTACTCAAGGAAAAGTAATAATCTTAATAGTTACTTGAGTAAGAGTAAAATATATCCAATGAAAAAACTACTCAAGTATCTAGTTACTAGTTACTTCATCATGCATATGCACTCTCAGAAAAAAAAAAGGTACAGTGGAGGTACAATTTTGTTCCTTGGGGAACAAAATGTATAACTGTACCTTTAAAGGTACACAATTGTTCCTTAGGTTACAATTATACCTTCCTTATATATATGTTTTCCTCTACTTAGAGCAGGGGTAGGCAAGTTCGGTCCTAGTGAGCCGCTGTCCTGCAGAGTTTGGCTCCAACCCTGATCTATAGAAGATCTTATTGAGGATTAACAGAGGTTTAGATGTTGATGTTTAATTGAAAATGTTTGCTCACTGTGATGAGGTTCAGATGTGGGGGTGGAAAGGAAGAAGGAGGGTCGGCGAAATGCTGGAACTCGTGGGACTTTATTTTCAACTCAGTTATAAACATAAACTGGCGCCTTGCGCACTCATATCAATCACTCAAAACTTGTATCCTCCTCCGCTTAACAACAGCTTTCTCTCAAGTCACAGTCCCAGTGTCTCTCCCACGAGTCCTCAGCGTCTCTCTCTCCCGCACACTGCTTCCGGCCGGGCTTTTAAGCGGTCTCTCCGCGCCAATCACTGCAATCAGACACAGGTGTTTATCATCATGCGACCTACTTTCTTACCGCTCGTCTCGGCCTCCTCCGTGCGTGCAGACCTCGCGAAACCACGCCCCCTCGCCACATACCCCCACGCCCGTCTCAGGCCGGGTAGCCATCCGGCCTGCAGCCCTCCCCATTCCTGGAGAGAAAGTCGGCCACAGCCATCTGCGCCCCCGGCCTGTGGACCACCTTGAACTTAAAAGGCTGTAACGCGAGATACCAACGGGTGATCCGCGCGTTGGTATCCTTCATGCGGTGGAGCCACTGCAAAGGCGTGGTCCGAACAGAGGTGAACTCCGCCCCAGGAGATAATAGCGGAGGGTGAGGACGGCCCACCGGATCGCCAAGCATTCCTTCTCAATGGTGCTGTACCTGGTCTCTCTCTTGGAAAGCTTTCGAATCACGTACAGCACCGGCCGCTCCTCGCCCTCTACCTCCTGGGACAGGACTGCCCCCAGCCCCCTGTCCAAGGCGTCAGTCTGCAGGAGAAAAGACAGAGAAAAGTCAGGAGAGTGTAAGAGCGGCCCGCCACACAGAGCAGCCTTTACTTTGGTGAAAGCCTGCTGGCACGCCTCCGTCCACTGGACCGTATCTGGGGCCTCCTTTTTAGTGAGGTCAGTCAGCAGGCTGGTGAGGTCCGAATATTTAGGTACAAACCTTCTATAATATCCCGCCAGCCCCAGGAACTGCCTCACCTCCTTTTTGGTCTTTGGTCGCGGACAGGTCGCAATGGCCGCTGTCTTACAGATTTGGGGACGCACCTGTCCATGCCCTAAGTGGAAACCCAGATACTTGACTTCCACACACCCAACCGCACACTTCTTCGGGTTGGCCATCAGCCCCGCCCCCCTCAGCGAGTTCAGTACCGCCCTCACATGCTGCATATGCCACGGCCAATCATTACTATAGATGATTATGTCATCCAAGTATGCCGCGGCATATGCAGTGTGCGGTCGAAGGACACGGTCCATCAGTCGCTGAAAGGTGGCGGGTGCCCCGAACAACCCGAAAGGAAGCGTGACAAATTGGTGCAACCCGAACGGCGTTGTGAAAGCTGTCTTTTCTTTGGATAATGGTGTTAAGGGGATCTGCCAATATCCTTTCGTTAAATCCAGTGTCGAATAAAAGCAAGCCGCACCTAGCCGATCAAGCAACTCGTCAATCCGCGGCATTGGATAAGCATCGAATTTCGACACAGCATTCACCTTGCGGTAATCCACACAGAATCGAACCGAGCCGTCCGTTTTAGGAACTAAAACTATCGGGCTCCCCCAGTCACTATGGGATTCTTCTATTACACCCAGGTCTAGCATCGCTTCCAATTCCGTCTGAACCACCTTTTTCTTATGCTCAGGTAATCTATACGGCCGCCTGCGAACTACCACGCCCGCTCTGTCTCAATATGGTGACGTATGAGATTCGTTCTACCGGGTAGGGGCGAGAACACGTCCGCAAAATCGGCTTGCAACTGGGCAATGTCAGTGAGCTGGTCCGGTGCGAGGTGATCTCCCCCTGGGGCCAGGGCGATCGGTTGGCATTTGATGCTCGCTTCCGGCCCAAGATCATCCTCTGATGATACCACCGTGGCCCGCATCACTGACTCCTTCTCGTTCCATTTTTTAAGGAGATTGAGGTGGTATATCTGACGTGCCCCGTTCCTATCCGTTCTAACTACCTCATAATTGAGATCCCCCACTCGCCGCGTAACCTCAAAGGGTCCTTGCCACTTGGCGAGTAATTTTGAGCTAGACGTGGGTAGCAATACCAGTACCTTCTCTCCCGGTGTAAATTCTCGCAGCTTGGTTCGTCTGTTGTACAACCAGCTTTGTGTGTCCTGAGCCTGTAGCAAATTATCCATTGATAGCCGCCCCAAAGTGTGGAGTTTTGCTCTCAGGTCCAGGACATACTGAATTTCATTTTTGCTCTCCGAGGGTCCGTCCTCCCAAGCTTCTCGCATGACGTCAATGACTCCTCGGGGTTGCCGCCCATACAAGAGCTCGAAGGGGGAAAACCCCGTGGAGGCTTGGGGGACCTCTCTGACAGCAAACAACAGATGTTCCAGCCATTTGTCCCAATTCTTGGCGTCTTCGTTTACGAATTTACGAATCATTGTCTTTAACGTGCGATTAAATCGTTCTACCAGACCGTCTGTTTGTGGGTGGTAAACGCTGGTACGAACTGACTTAATGCCCAACAATCCGTAAAGTTCTCTTATGGTGCGAGACATAAACGCTGTGCCCTGGTCGGTGAGAATCTCTTTCGGGATTCCCACCCAGGAGATTAAACGAAACAGCGCGTCCGCAACACTTTTTGCTGAGATGTTAAGGAGCGCTACTGCTTCGGGGTATCGTGTTGCATAATCCACTATGACTAATGCAAAACGATGCCCCGTGCGGATCGTTCTAATGGCCCGATGAGGTCCATCCCAATTCTTTCGAAGGGGACCTGCACTAGAGGTAAAGGCGCTTTTAGTGCGGCCGGTGGGTTCACCAGCTGACATTCACGACAAGCGGCACACCACCTGCGCACATTCTCGTGAATGCCCGGCCAAAAAAATCGAGTCATTAAACGATTCAACGTGCCGGTTTGCCCCAGGTGACCGGCCATGGGATTACAATGAGCCGCCTGGAAAAGCATTTCCCAACGGCTCTTTGGTACCAATAACTGGGTTGTATCCTGCTTTGTCTGAGCATCCTGGGTTACTCGATACAACCTATCTTTAATTACTGCAAAATAAGGATACGATAGCGGTCGCGCCAGTTGGATCAGCCGTCCGTCGATGGTGCGGACCTGCTCAAAGGCATTTTTGAGCGATTCGTCCTGGGACTGATCCAGAGGAAAATCATCGCGGTCAGAAAGGATTAGCCTATCTACCGCGCTCCCTTCCTCTGACCCAGCCCCAGACGGTCCCGGATCGGCTTCCCCCAGCTGCGCGACCTCGCTCGCTCCCCACTTCCTTTTTTCCCAGGAGACACCCGCACAAATACACCCCAATAACTCCGTGAATGCTGGCCAATATGTCCCTAAAATCAGCGGGTGTCTGAGGTGGGTACTAACTGCTACCTCCACACTATGTTTTATTCCCCGTAATTGAATCACGACTGATACCAGTGGGTACAACACCATATCCCCGTGCACACACCTCACCGTAACCAAGCGGCCATTATCCAATGCCTCGGGTTGAACCAGGCTTTGATGAATAGAGGTCGGTTTACACCCTGAATCCACCAAAGCCTGATATGTACCACCCTTAATACTCACGGGTATTTGGTACAGGCCGGCTCAATTGAGGGCGGCTTGTGGTTCATCGGGGACCCAGACCAGCGCCCCCACCTCCATCACTGGACACCTGTCAATGAAATGCCCCAGGTCCCCGCAGCGCCAACAAGCCGGCCCAGGCTTTCCCGCCGCCCTAGAGGCAGGAAGCGGGACAAGGGATTGGCGCGGAGAGAGCGGCGGTGCGTGGCCGGAGATCTGGCCCACCCCCGACGATCCGTCCGTCCGTGACGGGGTCCCCGACCCCGTGGGTCCCTCGCTACCCCTCCAACGGGGCATTGGCCTCGGCGGCATCCCCCGGCGGGACCTGGGAAAAGGGACCGGCCTCGTTAAAGAGGCCGATGGAGGGGAAGAAGGAATGGGAATGGGAAGAGAGAGAGAGAGAGAGAGAGAGAGACTGCTGGGAGGGGTTCGCCGACCCCAAGGCACGCCACCACCTGGTCCTCCGCCAGTCGGATGGCCGACTCCAGCGACGTGGGGCGGTGACACTGGACCCACTGTGCAGTCTTCTTGGGCAGCCACGCTACGAACTGCTCCAGTACCACCTGGTCTACGATGTCCTCCACGCCGTGTCCCTCGACCACCAGCCATCTGCGGCACGCGTCCCGGAGCTGTTGGGCCATCACGAAGGGTCGGCCACCTTCCCCCAGAGCCAGCGACCGGGCGCTGGCGATGTTGCTCGAGGACAGGCCGACCCGCTGGAGGATGGCCTTCTTCAGGTCTTGATAGACCAGGAGGTTCTGGACCGGTAGCTGTTGCGCCGCCAATTGTGCTTCCCCTGTCAGCAAAGGAATGAGGCGTACTGGCCAGTGCTCCTGTGGCCATCCGCAGGTCTCCGCGGTCCTCTCAAATAGATCTATGAATGCCTCAGGATCGTCCTGCGCACTCATTTTCATCAGGGGCACGTGGGTGGGCGGCGCTGTCGCAGCAGATGGTCCCTCGGTCCGAACCTCCCGGTCCAGACAGCTCCGGAACAGCTCGCGGCCCTGTTTTTGGGCACTGACGAGGGCACGGAAACGTTGCTCCTGATCCTCCCTCATTCCGATCAGTTCCCGATGGTGTTCCTCGTGTAGTCCCGCGAGCGATCGGATGATGTCCGCAAACGGCGTGGCTGACGGGGTTTCCATGATGGCAACGGCTTCTTCTTCCTCTCCCGGGTTTCGGCACCAGTGTGATGAGGTTCAGATGTGGGGGTGGAAAGGAAGAAGGCAGGGTCGGCGAAATGCTGGAACTCGTGGGACTTTATTTTCAACTCAGTTATAAACATAAACTGGACTCATATCAATCACTCAAAACTTGTATCCTCCTCCGCTTAACAACAGCTTTCTCTCAAGTCACAGTCCCAGTGTCTCTCCCACAAGTCCTCAGCGTCTCTCTCTCCCGCACACTGCTTCCGGCCGGGCTTTTAAGCGGTCTCTCCGCGCCAATCACTGCAATCAGACACAGGTGTTTATCATCGTGCACTTGACCTACTTTCTTACCGCTCGTCTCCCGGGCCTCCTCCGTCCGTGCAGACCTCGCGAAACCACGCCCCCCTCACCACAGTCACCATTATGGAGATCTGTGTTTCCTTTAGTTGGCCAGTTTGACTCTTGGCTTTTAATGTGAGTTTGTGGACACAGACAACCTTAAAAGATACAATTTTGTACTCTTTCTTTTTTTGAGAGTGTGTAGGTACACTGAAGTCACTGTACCACGGTTTTGGGGTCATGGTTCGATACGAGTTTGCTACATTTACATGAAACCAGCAAAGATAACCGGCTCATACCAGCCTCCTACATTTCTGCCGCTGCCTCAGAAGACGCAGTAGTCCACCCGAGCGGCTTCACATATTCCTGTTGTAAATAAAAAATAACATCTGTATTACAAACCCCTCCATGTTGTAGTTGCTGTAGTTTGCCTGTTGCTGTTGTCTATGTGGCCTATGTCTACCAACACAACATTCAGGAAAACGAAAGACACACAAATCGGATTTGATCTGAATTTCGATACACAGTGTGGATGGTCAATAATGTATATTGGATAGTCCTACACAAATAATCAGATTTCGACTGACTATAGCTGTGTTAACATCCAAAGTTGCAAATATAAGCGTGAATAAAGACTCAAAGAGAACAAAATCGTCACTTCCTGTCACTGGCGCTAAATAACGCTAAGAAAAGTAGGAGAAGCCATTGTATATAAATTACTTGCATGTGTTGCTTTTGGGGGGATATGCATTTTAGGAACGCAGTCGAAGAGAAGACAGTTCTGGAAGGGAATTATACCGAACCACTTTGAAAACAGATTTTGCATTTCATAACAACCAAAACAGCTTTTCAGATGCTGTGCAAAAAATGTTTCTGCTGGTTGGTCCAGTTATGGGGTCCCATCTCAAACTTTAAAAACCCTCCGTTTGAGGCTCCAGAGATGAAGGAGTGAGCTTCACTATTGAGAATTGTTTTGTGTTGTTGAGGGATTAAAAAAAGACCAAGAAGAAAAGAAAAGAACAATTTTTTTTTTGTCACCGCCCCGTTGAGAGGGACATTCACAACAGAGCCGATCAGACTACATTAAAGTGCTCATATTGTGCATTAATTCCCCTTAAGTCCATTTATAATGTCAGTAAAGGTTGATGAACTCTCATTATCCTTGTCTTATCTTGTCCTCGTCTTATTTTCTCCATCTAAATACTTTATTGTGATTGGCTGGAATGCAGACAATAAAACATTGTTACATTTTTTTTTTAGAATTCCTCTCTTTATGAAATTTTTTTTGTGTGTGTGGTTTTAATTTCATACTCCTGCGGTTTACTGTTTCTTTGTTTATAAAACATGAACACATTTGCATGTAAACACATCCTCATCACTCATTTGTTTATGTCCGCACCAGTTCACCGTTCAGGGTGGACAATATTTACATATCTGACGTGAAACAGAAGGAGAAACAGTGTGTTATTGTTCTAGTGACTTACTAATATATATATATATATATATATATATATATATATATATATATATATATATATATATATATATATATATATATATATATATATATATATATATATATATAAAGGAAAACATTTAGTGCTAAGCTCTAGAATTTTTATCACCAAACCTAAAGGCTAGCTATACTTTCACAACCTGATTGGTTGCCTTTCCATTTAAAGATGGTTAAATGGAAACATTATAAATGGGTTGTTGCCTTACCTTTAAGCCACACTGAATTTCTGGCTCCGGTGAATAAATCACAATTTTCACTCTCATATAAATAAACTGAGCATCTGTTCTTTGCTCCCTAAAACAATATGACATGTAAGAGCAAGTTCCCTTTCGATATGGTTCACTCGCATTGCATTCGTTTTTCTAACGCTTTTGGGGAAAACTGCGCTCAATATTATTGTAGACATGGCGACAAACACACTCTACAAACGCTACACTTCCTCTTCTCCACGTGTGAGAGCAACAAGACCACGCCCCCTTTTTAGCGTGTTCTTGTGGGCGGAGGGTTAGTCTACAAACTGTTCTAGTGACATCATTAAAGCAGGAAGTGCAGGGATGTAGTCCAAACCGGCCGTTTGCTGTAGGCTTTGAAAGGGAACTTCTGTTAAATAAAATATCTCGCTTGGCATTGAACTTTGAGCTTTTAAATTTAACAGGTATTATTTATGCTCTAACAGCAACATTACACACTAACTGAAGTTTGAAAAATGGGATCACGAAGAACAGGTCCTTTAAAGACCTGGTCCAAACTCGTCATAAACTTGGTTTGGAGTGGTTGACCCTGGAAGTTCCTGCTCATGACTGCATCGACAAATGGCCATCAGTGAGCCCCCCGCTGGGAACCTATCCCATTCTTTCATGACAAACTTACCTATTGTGACGGACCCCCTACTGGTATGTGCGGCCAGACCTCCTTCTGCCGTTATAGTAAAAAAATCAAACACCTTAATAAAAAAGCATTCCTCCTCTTCACAATGCGGCGAGTTGCCACATGTGACTCTTCAACCCTTCGCCGCCCAGAGCCAGGCTTGGGAAGCCCTTCCCGGTTTTAGAAATAATCTAACGGAGTTACTTGTTCCAGTTAGCTCACAAGCCCCCCACTTCAGGAGTGTGATTCCCACTTCAGTCTCAGATGTCAGTGCTCAAGTCCTCTGCGCCCATAGTACAAGCTCTGCTTGACCGCTCTTGAGATTCACATTCGAAGGGGTGGCTTACCTATATACAGTCCTACATTCGGACTATCTCTAGTTCTGCGCACCTTTACAAAATGCACCTTTACATACTCCCTGAGACAGATGGGAGTAGGCGTTCTGAATTACCACAACGATTGGCTGCTCTTAGCCCAATCAAAGTAGGAACTATGTGCGTGCATATCTTTGCTCCTCAACCACTTCGCAAGTTTGGGGTTCAGGATCAATCTATGCAAAAGCTCACTGTCCCCCAGCCAACGCATCTCATTTCTGGGGGCAGTCTTCGATTCGACCCAGATGCGGGCCTGGATTTCGCTGGAGCGAGAGACTATGCGATGACAGACCAGCCTTCGGCTCCTGGATGGAGCCAATGTCAAACTGGCACGTGACTGCCTAGAGATTATGGCAGTGCTTCTGGCCTTCAATGAGCTCCAGTCAGCACTTAGGAGGAACAATGTCATGGTCCAGTCGGACAGCATGACAGTGTTAGCCAATATAAACCACCAGAATAGTTTCTCTGGCATTTTTACAACGTTACCCAAAGAAACAGCTTTTTTTTCATAAGCACCACCTACTGTCAGAGAGTGAATTAGCATTTTTATTTAGTCCATCTGTTTTTGTTTTGTGCAGGTGTATATTATGTAACAATTTCACAAAGCTAAAGTCAGACCCTTCTGTATTTGCTCTAAGTCTTGAAATTATGCAATGTAATTTAAATCAAAAACAACTGCTCATGCTACATATGTCTATGTTTGTTTGGGTCGTGATTAAAATGCAGTGCCTGCCTCGTATTTTAAATCGCTAATTTTTTTTAAGGCAAGTTTGGCCAGTTTTAGAGCAAATAAACAACAATAATTTGCTTAAACAAAGAAAAGAAAAAAAAATGGACAGATGGTGTCGAAAAAACTCTTAATCGGCCATGAAAAATCTCTGGGTTGATCTTGCCTTTCATCAAGGCTGAGGTCAGGGATCTTTGGCTTGGAAAGGTTGGTGACCACTGACATACAGACACTCAACAGATATGTTCTCCAAGGCACTTATTTATTATTATTATTAAATAATTTATTATTAAACAATATTAATGTTTTTTTTTTCTAAGAAAATCTAAGCATCATCAACAGCCTTATATCTATCCTTTAAAAATATACATTATTTCCTCAGATGACGTGTTCATTGCCATCTCCTTAAGCCACCGTATACTTGGTGCCTCTAACATGCTTAACTTGTAAAATACACAAACAAATGCATATGAAAATACTTACATTTAAACGTGAATCATCAGTCGTTTTCTTTGAAAAATTCCAGTCGTGACTTCCGCACAATGAATCTTGGGACAGTCTAGGCTGTGAAGGATCCACTCGTTCTGTCCTTCACAGCCCAGGGAAAGAAAGAGTCTTTTGGAGGCCGCGTTCAAAGGAAATTTGGAGGACTTGGCTAAAAAGAAAAGAAAAACAGCTGCCGTCAAGACAGCAACATTATACATTATATACTTAAAAAAGGACACAGCTAAGCAGGCAAAATTATATACGTTATAATAGATGATGAATACTTACACAATTCCTATTTATTTCCATTTTTCTTTATTTTTTGTATTTATTTGTACATATTTACATTAATATTTTAATGCATCTCCCTGGTTCAATAGGGTGCCCTTGTAAGACGTGCCCTTTTTGAGAATAGATGTGAAAATGCACTATCCAAACTTAAACTTCTTTGGAATATAGTAATATAAGGAGTCGTTTTAAAGAAGACACTGTAGATTATTACTGAAGTAAAAGTAGCTTCAAACAATTAAAGTGCCAATACTGTAAATAGGGCTCCACGATTGATCGAAACACAATCGCGATTTGTCTTATGTGCGATTATGAAAGTTTAAAGGTTGCGATTTTAATGAAATAAATATATGCCCAGTGTGTTAGTGAAGTGATAAGGAGTAAACGCTGCTCAAACAAACAAAAAGATTATAACATGTAATTCACTTCATATCGTCAGTCCAGTGTTTGTGAGCTGTTGTGGCTTCTCATCACACAATGAGGCAGACGATTAATTATTTTACAGTTTTCTATACAGTGATGAAGTCTATGTTCGTTAGCACTGCATTATAATATACTTTATTATTATGAAAATACCCAAGAAGGCTTGAAGAACTCAGATACACGTCTCTTTGCAGTCGTGTGTTTATTGTCTTCATGTTTAATCAGTCAAAGCTTAGAACTATCTACAGCAATAGCTTGTGAACGTTATATTATCATTATATTACTTCTCTCTGAGGGAAAAGTGGCGTTTGTGCTCGATGGCGCCCTCTGGCCTCCAGTATGAATGCAACATGAGTGTGTTTAGTGCCCAGCACTGCTCACTCCATCCTATTCTTGGTATAAAAAAAAGGAAAAATAATACTTATATGTATATGACAATCCATATGTTTTTTTCCCCCCTCACAGTGGATGCATAAGATGCTCTTTTTTCATAATAAAGACAGACTTGTTCTTGATTTTGCTACTTCCTGACAAAAATTAAGACATCGAGATCACAGATTTGTATAGTAATAAAAATATAATATTGTATGATAAATCCTTAGACATTTCTAGTGATTTTTAGTCATAGGCTGCCTGCATGTTAACAGGTAGCAGTTTTTTGTAAAATAAGTTTTCTGTAAAATACAAATATTATTATTACTGTCTTGTTATATTTATTATTAAATCCTCTAAAATCGCAATACATTTTAAGTCGCAAATCGCAATTTTAACCGGAAAAATTGCAATTAGATATTTTTCCCAAATCCTGCAGCCCTAAAATGTACTGTAAAAAATATTTTTTATTTTATATAAAATTTATATTTTACAAAATAATTTTACTATAAAATTAATTACTATAAAACCAAAGCCATATGTCTAATCAAGTTGTGTTCCAAATTTGAAGTTGATATCACAGTTTTGTTTAGGTGCTGTACCAAACATAGCCACTGGGTGTCACCCACAATCCATTTATTGATTTATTTTTTTTATGCGTTTTCCTTCAACAAATTAATACATTTCTGTCCAAATTTCATTTCTATCACAAAACAGTCACCAAATATGGAACCTTGAGACTCAGACCATACAGATGTGTAGTTTTTGTCAAGGTTAGAAAAGGTCTTGATTATAAAGTAGTTCAAATAAAAACATTTTTGCTGCGTCCCAATTCACCTACTTATACTACGACCTAAAAGTATGTACTCTTTTTGTGAAGAAAAGTACATACTTTTGAGTGTGTAACAGAAGCGCAAGCTTTGGGACATAAGTGTTTGCAGTTTAAATATAATGATGTATTTAAAAGTTGATGGCCAAACTTATCATTACAAAAGTTCTCAATGCTGCTGCAGGTGAAATATAATGTGGATAACACTATATATTTTCGTCAGGTTACTGATAATTGATCACTCAAACCCGTTTATCTAAACCTCTCTGCTTAACCAGATCACACATCCGTCATGTTTGTAGTTTTTAAACACTTTTGTATCCGCGTTTGTAGTTCTAATCGAATCCTCGTAGCTCGCAAAGGGTTGTGGGCAATTGATCTGCACTTCGAATTCTGAATAGTAGACCATCCGGGTACCTTTGGATACTCTTTTCAACATACTACTATTTGGGACATACTATCGAATACTATTTAGGATAGTATGCAAATTGCAGCATTTTCAATATGTAACCTGACACCGCACACAAGGGGAGGAGTCCGCTAAAAGGATTTAAAATACCATTTCCATGGTAACACAATGTCCGGTTTTCACGGTATGAATTTTGAGTTTGTTATCTTTTGAATTACTTTATGATGATTACTAAAAATATGTGATATATATATACAGTCCCTGACAAAAGTCTTGTCGCTTGTGTACATATTGAACTGAAGTGCCGCTGAAATATATTTCTTATCAATATTTTTTTTTACAAGAAATGGCTCATTTTAATCCCAACAGCTTTTGTAATAATGTTTGAGTGCAAAATTAAACTGTCAAAAAATATTCTAATATTCACAGCTTGGTAAAGCCCATTGAGTCAATTTTTGCAAAGACATAAGTGTTGTCGCCTTGTCATATGAGCTTCACCTGTGACTAATAATGGATCAATTAGATCTCAGGTGTGTATAAAAAGAACCCCAGTACACTAGACCTTCACATCAACTGCAACTAGACCTCTGCAAACATGCCTAAGATTCACCCTGAGACTAAAGATTATCAAGAGGCTGAAGACCAGATCCACTGCTGATGTGGCAGACACCTTCAAAGTGTCTCAGCGTCAAGTACAGAGGATAAAAAAGATTTGAAGAGACTGGAGACGTATGACAAACCCAATTCAGGCAGACCCTGCAAGACAACTGCTCGAGAGGACCGTTTGTTGGCTCAAATCCAAGGCCAGCCCATTTTCCACTGCAGCAGAGCTCCACGAGACCTGCTCACCTGAAGTCCCTGTGTCAACCAGAACAGTTTGTCGGATTCTGTCTCGAAATGGCCTCCATGGTCGAATCAGTGCCCAGAAGCCAGCACGAAACAAAAGACAATTGAAAAACCGTGTGGCATTGGCCAAAGCCCACAGCCTGCTAAAAGGATGGACGCTGGAAAAGTGGCAGAAGGATTTTTCAGATGAATCTTCTGTTGAATTACACCACAGTCGCGCAAATATTGCAGGATACCTACTGGAGCCCGCATGGATCCGAGATTTACCCAGAAAACAGTGAAGTTTGGTGGCGGAAAAATCATGGTCTGGGGTTACATCCAGTATGGGGTGTAGAGATCTGCAGGGTGGAAGACAACTTCAATAGTCTAAAATACCAAGAAATCTTATCTACCTCTTATATTCCCAACCATAAAAGAGGCCAAATTCTGCAGCAGGATGGTGCTCCATCGCATTCTTCCATCTCCACATCAAAGTTCCTCAAGGCGAAGAAGATCAAGATGCTCCAGGATTGGCCAGCCCAGTCACCAGACATGAACATCATTGAGCAAATGTGGGGTAGGATGAAAGAGGAAGCATGGAAGACGAAACCAAAGAATATTGATGAACTCTGGGAGGCATGCAAGACTGCTTTCTTTGCTATTCCTGATGACTTCATCAATAAATTGGCAAAACCGCATGGATGCAGTCCTTCAAGCTCATGGAAGTCATACAAGATATTAAATTTGGATCTCACAGCACCACTACTTAATTTGCTGACATATTTTTGTATTTGCAGTAAATTTGTTCAATTTCTGTATAGGCGACAAAACTTTTGTCTTGCCAAAATTTGACCTTTCTGTCTTGATTAAATGATAAATCTTTTATCAGTCAAACTAATTTATTTCAGTGCATTAAACATCATTTAGGAGGGTTTCAGCTTTTCATATGAGCTATTTCTGACACCAATTGATGAATTAAAAATCAGGTTTATAGCAGGTGTTTCTACAAAATAGATAAGCGACATGACTTTTGTCAGGGACTGTATATAAAAAAAGGCAATAAAAATAAATACAAGCGTCCCGGTAGTGGGACGGTAACAGTTAAGCAGTTAATCTTGTTTTTTTGGAAATAAAAAAAGCCTGATCCTGAGTCAAAAAGGCCCCTATAAGCTTTTCCATAAACACCACTTTAAATGTACTGAATAAAAGTTGGTTATCTCCTAATATTAAACATAATTTATTCTATATAAATACAACATCAATTAAACCCATAACTGATATTTTATTCTGGAAGCTTGTGCACAGTTAAGTCATGTTAATGTATTTCTTTGGAAGATCATAATCTACAAGACCGTATGAAAATAAATTAAAATATTAGTTTTGTCTGACAAATATCTGAACATGCTGTCACAAACATAAGTTAACTTGAAAACCTCAAAACCAATCGACAAAATGCAAGTTAGAGTACGTGTTTATACATCACAGTGAAACTTTATTTGAAAATAATATAAAATGGTTTGCTCTGGAATAGCTCGCAGTCATTATAACACGTGATTAGACCCTCTGAAGACACATGACAAACATTCGCTTCAGGTCACATTAAACAGCACAAGAATGTACAGTAGTTCAACACAGCAACATAAACACAACACACTCATAATAAGGCAGCAGTGGCACAATCGGAAAATCACAATCACATTCAAAAATACAAAAGTTCGTATTCACGAGTTAGGAATTGTTGACTTCAGTCGGGGCAAGATTTTGAACTCTCCTTCTACATAATGATTAATAAAGAAGTGTGTTCTTGATTGTATTTGATGCCTTTTCTCTATGAATATGAAGCTGAATCATTAAACACAGCCCGGCCAAGTGCTGTTTGGCTTTAAATCGGCGAATGTCTATGATTGGATCATTATTGCAGGGATTATCACATGGGAGTCGGAACCATTGCATGTGGATGCACAATTTTTAAGACCAATGATATTGGACCCACTCACTTTTATCATCTCTACTTCAGCTACTTCTTCAGTTTTATTGAAAATAAATGGCTTTCTGATCTGATATGTGATGGGAAAAGGGAGTAGAGCGAGTTTGGCAAAAGGCGGATTCAAACTGTCGAAAAACTTACCCCTACACTAATGTTGCTGTAAATGATTGTGTGTTTTACGTGACCCAACGAGACGATTAGTAAATAAGGCCATATATTTGTACTTAAAGGGATAGTTCACCCAAAAATGAAAATCTGATGTTTATCTGCTGACCCCCAGGGCATCCAAGACTAATGAAGATTTTTAACTCGTGTAATGCATGTCAGTGGGGTCTATTTCTATGAGAGTCACTGAGAGTAATATGGATTAATATGTGTGTTTTTACTCTCACACACACACCTACATCTTGGATGCCCTGGGGGTCAGAAGATAAACATCTCATTTTCATTTTTGGGTGAGCTATCCCTTTAATGTAAATGGCATCTACCCAGTAAAACTTATTTTTTTGTGCTTCCGACGCCCATGGATTATTATATTCCTAGCATGTTATATGTTTGGCAACAGTTCTTCCAAACCTAACTGATGGAGTGTATCATCTTTTAAACAACCATGTAGGAAGACATATCATGGCCATATTCGAGGATGACAAAGACGAGATTCAGAAGAGCATGAAGGATCATTGTCACATATGAGTCTTAAAGGAGCACTCCAGCGTTTTTAGAAATAGGGCTTATTCAACTTCTTTCCTACATTTAGATATGTGGGCAAATGCATTTTTGTCTCAGTGCATGCATTGTTTTAGTTTGGCAGAGTCGCCGCTAGCTTAGCATAATGAATGGAATCCTATGTTGCCAGCTAGCATGTCCCAAGTAAAAGTTATCAAAAAATTAATAAAACCACACCTAATTACTTCTTGTGGCCTGCGTATTCACAACAAGTTCAAATAGCGATGCAGATTAAGACTAGGCGATTACCTAGGCAGATATTAACTTGGGACTAGCACAAGCTATGTATGTTTGGAAATTGTGGGATTTCATGTGTTGTGTGATATCTCTGCAGTAGCAGTGCTTCACCTGTGCTTAGGAAACCGCCTAGTCTTAATCTGCATCGCTATTTGTACTCGTTGTGAATCCGCAGGCCACAAGAAGTAATTAGGTGGGGGTTTTATCACTTTTACTCGGGACATGCTAGCTGGCAACATAGGATTCCATTCATTATGCTAAGCTAAGCTAGCGGCGACCCTGCCAAACTAAAACAATGCATGCACTGAGACAAAAATGCATTTGCCCACATATCTAAATGTAGGAAAGAAGTTGAATAAGCCCTATTTCTAAAAACGCTGGAGTGTTCCTTTAAATTTATTGAGAGTCTTTGGGATGTGCTGGGCTCATGCATTGGCAATACAAGATCTTGACCAAAAAAATGAATGCACCTCAATGGAAATAAATGCTGAGATGTTATTTAAATCCAATCACTGACACTTACGCATCTGCCTGTTTAAATCCAAACAGCAACTTTGCGTTGTTTTTGGCCGGGGAGTGTATATTCTATCGTGACTCCTATTCTGTACAAGTAACTTAGCTAGTTTTGGTGTAAAGGAAAAAAAAGAAGAAGTTTTTCATCAATAAACATATGTTCTTACTGAAACGGCCCAACTCGGATATCAAATATACTAAAATAACACTGTTTCCCACTCATGCGCGTTTAACTCGTAAATATGATCTTTCTGGCATGCCATTATTCACAGTTTTCCTCCTTCAGAAACTTGAACTGATTGAAGCACTGTATGCAAAGTCCTTGGCTTTCAAAGACTTCATCAATGTGGAGGAAAAGAGGATTGTTTGCTCTCTCACACCGTGACAAACACCAGTCGGGCAGAATACGCCAGATCCGCTAGGTAGATCAGGAAGTTGAGAGCGGTGAGAACGGCCACAGCGACCAATTTATCCCATGGGCACAAACCGTGATACTGTCGGCAGATGTCCGGTCGGCTTGAGCTTCGAGAGTAGCGGCTGTCAAACTTAAAGATCGGCCAAATGATAGTGGCGGTGAGGTACATGACAACCGCCAGTAAAGCGTAGGCTGAAAGGAAGCGTGCAAACGGGAAAGGCAGGCATCCGGTGCATTCTCCGACACACAACACCACGATGGCTGCGGATACAATGAAGCAGATGCAGTAGACGGCCATGCACCACTTCAGCGCGGGGTGACTGTCATAGGAGACGGGGTCGCTGACGAACACAAATATGACGCTGGCCACGAAGGTCTCGCACACCTTCAGCAGGCCCGGGACCGTGGCCATGTAACCGGCGACTTCTCCCGGCCGCGCCCGTGACATACACACCTCCGTGAAGTAAGCCATGGTGGCCAGGCAGGAGAACACAGTGGAGACGATTCGGTGGTCCCGGACCTCGTCGTGTCTCGTGTACCCCTTCAGAAAGTACAGAGGGAAGATGATGGATGCAGACAGGCAGAGGAGTGTGGCGTAGCAGGCGAAGGTAATGGGGAAGTTATTCCAGGACACGGGGGCGCGAGACTGCAGACCCAGGAGCTCCACCAGAAGAACCAGCAGGGTTCCCGCGAAGCTGAAAGCCCAGCAGAACACGCTCCAGTCGGCCGTGCCGCCATTGAGCCCCGCTCCATGGGACGCCACGCTAAATGCCACGCAAGTGAACACTAGAGCGGCCAAACGCGTCCACATTAAACGGGACGGCTTCAAGACCACCACAGGCATGATGTGTGCTGAGGAACTGGAGCTTTTCAGACGAGGTGTCTCCTTCTGGTGACTCTGCAAAGGACAAAAAGAGAGGCAGATCTGAATCAACAAAGCATGCTATTGGCTGACAGACATGCTCCAATTGCAGCCCTGGATGTGTGAACATGTGGCCCATCATTTGGGAAGTTCAACACTTTTAAGGAAGGTCCTTCACTGGATTGGCTTTACTAAAGTGTGCATTGTATCACATTCATGCCTTGGTGACATGACAGGTATGCTCTCACTGCCCAGAGCGGTTTAAATGGAGCTCAGGGAAACAACACAATAAACCTGCAGGTTTTAAAAATACTTAACATACTTTTGAAATCTCAGATTTAAATGTACATTAAAGGGATAGTTCACCTAAAAATGGAAAATTGATTTACTCTCCCTGCACTCATCCTAGGTGTGTATGACAGTCTTTCAGATGAATGCAATAAGAGTTATATTAAAGCTGCAGTCCGTAACTTTTTGGGTTAAAAATGATCCAAAATAAATTTGAGCAAGTACATAACCAGCCACTGTTCAAAACTATCTGCTTACCTTAGCTTGATTTACAACGGTAAGCTTTCAATAATGTTTTTAACTCCAGTGGTACTGGTGGATTTCCGGAGATATTCGAGCATATCTTTGAGTCATTGCGTCACATCTGTACACATCAATAAGAAGTCCCGGCTAGTAGAGGCTATATCACGTGTGTGTGAGGATGATGGAGGTGGAGATTTAGTCTTTTCTCACAGCGGTTGATATAATTAAACTTATCAATTTGATAGCGGATCCAGAAAGGTTGAAACCTCAATCAGTGACATCTGGAGATTCGCCCGTTGTAAAAGACTTTGGACTTTCAGAATGGCTACAGAAAAAAGAGAGACTTCAACCGAGCCAAAACAAGGATAAAAAGGGCTTGTGAAAGGTGGCGTGAACTCCGTGCCTTGAAGGGGTTCAAAACGGATGCAGAGACAGGTCAGACATTTCAATGGTTATTATGTAACAGTAGCACACTTCGCTTAATTTATACAGTTAAAGGTATGGAGTTTCCTTTGTTGTGCCTTTCTCTTTTTGCTACGTGCATTATGGTAAATATCCATTATTTTGTGCTAGCTATGAGACGGAGCAGTTCACCTCTACTCCACATTAATTATATGACGATTAGAAATGAGACTGCACAGAAATGGAAACTGAACTACAGGTAGTCCTAATACACATTAAATGTAGTCACGCAATGCTGATGCTATTAACATTAACAATTTGAAAACAATGTATAATTTGCATGGTTTGACGTGATATGATAAGCGATTGTTAGATTTAATCATCATGATTTATTGCAATGCTTTTCCCTGTAGGCCTAGTTGGTCAGCACAGAAGTGGATGTTAGCTGCTTACTTGTTCAGATGACATTCTTATGTTGGTCATACGTTCAAACAGTTGAATCTGTGATTCTGAATAACAGTCTCCACACCGGCGCGGTGACTGACAGCCTTTCTCCTTAAAACATTGTATTCATACGCGCTGTGCGGTGCCGAGGCACAGCTCACGTAGAGTTGATCATTCCATGAATAAGTGCAGTTGCAGATTTCAGACAGAGATGGCGACAAAGAGGAAAAACTACGGACTGCAGCTTTAACTCTGTTGCATTACTGGATAAGAGACAAACTTTAGCCAATTGTCTTTATAAAGATTTATTTCTTGCAAGAAAGAGCCACAGTCAACACGGTCATCAGTGCCTGTATCGAGTGTAACTGAAGACATCACAGAAGTCACAATCTCTTATACCCTCGGTGTCTAAACAATCCTTGAGTGGTTTTCCACAGAAGTGCCCTGCATGGCAGAACCACATGTTACTCCTGAATGAATTCAAACTCTCGTCTACATAATTAATCATTCTTCATCAGTCATTAGAATTTTTCCACTACAGCCAGAAGCTAGATAATTTACTTTATAAAGTGTTAAATATGGATATTTTCTTACACAACTGCATGGATTTGCATCAGAAGGCCTTTATTTACCCTCACGGAGCCGTGTGGAGCACTCTTATAATGGATGGATGCACCTTTTTGGGCTTCAGATTTTAGGTTCCCATTCACTGCCATTATAAAGCTTGGAAGAGCCAGAATATTTGTTTTAATATAACTCTGATTTAGTTTGGTGAAAGAAGACTCATACACCTAGGATGACTGGAGAGTGAGTAAATCATGGGCTAATTTTCTTTTTTTGGGGTGTGAACTAACCCTTTAAAATGTGTACCGCCATGTTCAGCAGATAATAATTCAGATTTAGGTCTACAAATGTGCAGTCAAGACATGACTTAAGAACTCCTTCTGATGTGGAAATGGGTTTGAAATTGCATGACAGAGTTTTGTTTTACTACTATATAAACTAGACTTAAAGGGTTAGTTCACCCAAAACTGAAAATTAGCCCATGATTTACTCACTCTCCAGTCATCCTAGGTGTATATGACTTTTTCTTTCAGACAAACACAATCAAAGTTTCTGTTTTAAAGTCCATAACAGTTCATCTATCCATCATAAAAGTGCTCCACAGCTTAGGAGGGGTAATTTACTCAAATTCTGGTAATTTCCTCACCCCCATCTCATCCAAGATATTCATGTCTTTCTTTCTTCATTCGAAAAGATTTTTTTTAAAAAAATTTTAAGGAAAACATTTTAGGATTTTTCTCCACACAATGAAAACCAAAATGTTGAAGGTCCAAATCAATGCGGAAAGGTCACGCTAGGTGTAGGTGGACATACCACCCCCATGTTTACGAAGCGCTCATGTGAAGACTAATACATTCATCCTTTAGCACAAAAAGGTTAAACAACGATGTCAGACAATTTTGAAGTTGGAGCTGGAGTTCATTTTGGGGGTTCTCCGGGGGAAAAAATGGGTTTGGTTAGCAAAATATGCTAAAATTCGCATTTCTGGGTCTATATATCACATAATTAGGGTAGTTTCAACCCGCGGATATGGAGGAAAAAACACGGACTTGGCAACACAGTGCAGTTGAGTTCTGTTGACATTTGACAACTAAATTTAATTTAATTAAAGCTTGGAAGAGCCAGGACATTTGTTAAAATAAATCCAGTTGTGTTCGTCTGAAAGACGAATGTCATACACACCTAGAATGACTAAAGGATGAGTAAATCATGGGCTAGTTTTCAATTTTTTGGTGAACTATGCCTTTAAACATATCTAACATAACATACGTGACTCAGCTACAGGTCACTTCCGCCGCCACATTTTACTACCTATTTTAGTCGCAAGGAGAACTAGCAAACTAGAATATAAGTTTTCAATGCCGTTGATTTTGATTTAAACCATACATCTCTGAATTGCCTTTATATGTATACATTGAGTTTAAGTTGTAGCCTACTTCAGCGATCTCTCTCTCTCTCTCTCTCTCTCTCTCTCTCTCCATCTTTCTAACGGATGTGGCGAGGGGTGTGGTTGTGTTTTATGGTTCGGATGAGGTTGAGATTATCGCAACAGTACAATTCGTGAAAATAATACCGATCTGCTTTTAGCCATTTTATCACCGATGGATTTAAGGCATAATGTCTAGCAGAACTAACAAACGCTTAACATGTTAAAAGTGTGCAAATGTACGCACAATACATAAACCCAACAGAGATAAAGAACTGAAGTAGTATGTTTCTAACTAAGGCCTGGTCTGTCCACAAAAACACACAAATGCTCCTTAATCAGAGCCAATGAAAACGCAGAAAAGAACAGAGAGCAAATGATATAGACAAACCTTGTAATACTTATGTAGACAGACGTGTCCCTTCTATTCCAGTTTGTTTCACAAACACAAAGGAGAATCGAGCCCCCTCTCCTTCTCTGCGACGCTGCCCAGATGTTCTCTTCCTTTAACGGGACTCACTTCATTCCTCCACGCCCATTTCCTTCCAAATTAGGTTGGTTACTGCCTTTCTAACCGTTTGACCTTCCCGTGCACTCTAGAGAAGGGGGTTGTATGCTTAAATTAGATTTGTGTTGGTTTTAGCATCCCGTTGAGTTTGTTATAAGCTCACTCTATCTGTCACTCTTTGTTCTAACAATAAAACAAACTCTCAACCGCCTGGATCTCAGTGCTTCCACTTTACTTCACGTCCTAGCGCATCTCAATGACATCACATACACAGCAGTTCGACCATACATGGTCTGTCACATCCTGCTGGCCATATGGCATAGTAACATCCTTTTTTTTTAGCATAACCTTATGACAACAACAACAACATAACGCTGTGGGTATACAAGGAATGTCTACGCTCGTTAAAATCACAAATGATTTGCTTCTAGCTTCTGACCAAGGCTGTATCTCAATACTACTCGATCTTAGTGCTGCGTTCGATACTATAGATCATAAAATACTCTTAGATCGACTTCAAAATTACACTGGTGTTCAGGGAAAGGCATTAAACTGGTTTAGATCGTACTTATTAGACCGCAACCATTTTGTCTGTCTAAATGGGGAAAAATGAGACAACGTCAGTAGACTATGGGGTGCCGCAAGGATCTGTGTTAGGCCCTCTGCTATTCTCAATATATATGCTGCCACTTGGTAATATTATAAGAAAACATGGAATTAATTTCCACTGTTATGCTGATGACACTCAATTATATATTTCATCACGACCAGATGAAAACGCTAAATTATCTAAACTGACAGCGTGTGTTGAAGATATTAAATACTGGATGACGTGTAATTTTCTGCTATTAAATTCAGATAAAACGGAGGTATTACTTATTGGTCCAAAAACGGCCCACAAAACCTCTCACAATACAACTTTAACTTGGAAGGTTGTCCTGTCACTTTATCAGCTACAGTAAAAGACCTGGGTGTTATATTAGACCGCAACTTGTCTTTTGAAAATCATATTTCATATGTTACAAGAACAGCATTTTTCCACCTTAGAAACATTGCTAAGCTACGTAACATGCTATCTATTTCTGATGCAGAAAAGTTAGTTCATGCATTCATGACCTCGAGACTAGATTACTGTAATGCTTTATTAGCTGGTTGTCCTGCATCCTCAATAAACAAGCTACAGTTAGTCCAAAACGCAGCTGCTAGAGTTCTTACTAGGTCAAGAAAATATGATCATATAACACCAATTTTATCATCTCTACACTGGTTACCTATTAAGTTCATTATCAATTACAAAGTATTGCTACTGACCTATAAAGCCCTAAATGGTTTAGCTCCAGTGTATTTAACGGATCTTCTATCGCCCTACAATCCATCGCGCTCTTTAAGATCACTAAACTCGAGGCTTCTGGTCGTTCCTAGGATATCTAAGTCCACTAAAGGAGGAGGGCATTTTCACATTTAGCTCCTAAACTCTGGAATAGTCTTCCTGATATTGTTCGAGGTTCAGACTCGCTGTCCCAGTTTAAAACTAGATTAAAGACGCATCTCTTTAGCCAAGCATTCACATTATAATTACCTTTTATACTACAGTTAAATCGGATCAAAAGCATTAATATTCTGAACAGCAGCAATGCTAATTATTTCCCATCTGCTTTTCTGTTATTATCTCGGGACACTAGTCCCGAGGTAAATAGTTGGTCAGCTCCAGTTTGTATCCAGCCTCTCATGGAGACTTCAGATGCCCCAACACCTGTGAAGAGACGACTCGACGCCTGTGAAGAGACGACTCAACGCCAGCGCTGTTATGGCCTAAAATAATACATGATTGATTCACTTTTTCCAACATTTTTCAATGTACATTTATGAAATGCACTTTCTGTAAAGCTGCTTTGAAACAACGTGTATTGTGAAAAGCACTATACAAATATATTTGAATTGAATTGAATGTCCTAAGTGTGATTAGAACAATTAAACAGATTTAAACAAAATCTTTCAAGTGTGTTGGTCTCTTGACTAATCTGCCGCATCTGGTTGTTACAACACTGTTGCTGTTATCTGACTGTTGTGTGCGTCTCTGGTTCAATCTTGTAATGTCCCTCATCCAGAGGATTCTTCTGATTAGTCTGTTCAATCTTGACACTCTCTCTATGGTCCTCCGGGCACGGTCCGGAGATGTTTCCGATTTCTCCTAACAACGCTTCCATTTTCCAGCTTTACCGTGTATGATCTGTTATTGGCCATTCTTATCACTTTTACTGATGTCCAGTCGGATCTGTTTTTAGTGTCCAACTGAAAAGTGTCTTTTGCTGCTCTGTTGTAGTAGTAAGCTTTGCCGTTGCTTTGGGGATATGCAGGCGATGATGTTATAGATTTCGATCTTGATTCAGTATCAATTCATATGACCTATTGTACATATAAGGAAAACATTTTTGTCTTAGCAGTATTTTAAACATTTTATTAAACAATTATATGTGTGAATTGAGAAAACAACTTTCCCTTGAGCTTTTGATATATGAAAGGTCATGGTAATATAAGAATATCCTGTAAGTTTCAGAGCTGAAAACTTCCTTGTAAGTTAAAGAAAAGCTTTTATAGACACCAGGCCCATAAAACGATAGAGTGCTTCATCCTGACGTCATCATGTGGCAAAACACCACCTCTACAGAATAATAAGCACGTGTAATTCAGTAGCCCCGCCCACCGACTCATCACACTAGCCAGCAGAAAGCATTCTTTAGAAATGTTGGCCCATATTGATAGGATAGCATCTTGCAGTTGATGGAGATTTGTGGGATGCACATCCAGGGCACGAAGCTCCCGTTCCACCACATCCCAAAGATTGGGTTGAGATCTGGGGACTGTGGGGGCCATTTTAGTCCAGTGAACTCATTGTCATGTTCAAGAAACCAGTTTGAAATGATTGGAGCTTTGTGACATGGTGCATTATCCTGCTGGAAGTAGCCATCAGAGGATGGGAACATGGTGGTCATAAAGGGATGGACATGGTCAGAAACAATGCTCAGGTAGGCCGTGGCATTTAAACGATGCCCAATTGGCACTAAGGGGCCTAAAGTGTGCCAAGAAAACATCCCCCACACCATTACACCACCACCACCAGCCTGCACAGTGAAAACATCCCCACACCATTACACCACCACCACCAGCCTGCACAGTGGGAACAAGGCATGATGGATCCATGTTCTCATTCTGTTTATGCCAAATTCTGACTCTACCATCTGAATGTCTCAACAGGAATCGAGACGCATCAGACCAGGCAACATTTTTCTAGTCTTCAACTGTCCAATTTTGGTGAGCCCGTGCTAATTTTAGCCTCTTTTTCCTATTTGTAGAGGAGATGAGTGGTACCCGGTGGGGTCTTCTGCTGTTGTAGCCCATCCGCCTCAAGGTTGTGCGTGTTGTGGCTTCACAAATGCTTTGCTGCATACCTTGGTTGTAACGAGTGGTTATTTCAGTCAAAGTTGCTCTTCTATCAGCTTGAATCAGTCGGCCCATTCTCCTCTGACCTCTAGCATCAACAAGGCATTTTCGCCCACAGGACTGCCGCATACTGGATGTTTTTCCCTTTTCACACCATTCTTTGTAAACCCTTGAAATGGTTGTGTGTGAAAATCCCAGTAACTGAGCAGATTGTGAAATACTCAGACCGGCCCGTCTGGCACCAACAACCATGCCACGCTGAAAATTTCTTAAATCCCCTTTCTTTCCCATTCTGACATTCAGTTTGGAGTTCAGGAGATTGTCTTGACCAGGACCACAACCCTAAATGCATTGGAGCAACTGCCATGTGATTGGTTGATTAGATAATTGCATCAATGGGAAATTGAACAGGTGTTCCTAATAATCCTTTCGGTGAGTGTATAAGTATAATTCATTACAAATTATTTTAAAATTTCATATTTAAAGAAATCTATTGTTTGATCATATCTAAATATTTATTAAAATGCAAAACTCCAATACTTTTTTGAGCAACTAGATTAGATACATGTATATTTATCAAAGAGCCATACAGACACCTAGTGGGTAATGGCATTACAAATTAACATTATTATCTTATAGCAACAAAATGACAATAATTTGCCTATTTGAATTGGAATTCTCTATTTTAACCTTAATTACCACACTAATTGTAATATAAATAATAAAAATATTAGAGTGGTCATTAATTGACAATAATTATTACACAAATAGTATTTAGTACCAAAAGATCTCCTCAAAATATTCAATAAATATTATTGAACTAAAATATAGAAGATTTATTTAATTGAAAAATAGTTACGGTCACATTTGACCATCAGTGAGTGTGACCAGTTAGTAAGGAATACCTGAGGGCTAAATAATAATAATAACATTAATGTTAACAGTGTTACATCTCTATCACTCTCCATAATAAAACGATCCTGTAAATATATTTGACTTAATAATCAATGCACACTATGCTGTACTGTTCACCAAAACTTGCTGCAAACATCTGTATAGTGAAACTGTTGCGTTAAATACAAGAGTTAATGGGATTAATTAATTTGTCTGTGGTAATTTTCAGTTTTAACGAAATTATGAATGATCACGTGGTCACAACATTACTGATTTCTCTAGATTGCACCTACATACCTGTATAAAGTGGGTAAGAAAGTCAGTCGTGTTGTTTTATTTAAAACTACACGGGATTGCCCTTCAGCACAGCTCCTGGTGGTCTAGTGGTTAGGATTCGGCGCTCTCACCGCCGCGGCCCGGGTTCGATTCCCGGTCAGGGAACAGAATTTTTTATTATTGACAGTTTACAGATTAAATTTTAAGAATAATGTTTGTGTCATTGTGAGATTTAGAAATGCCAAAATCCGTCCGTTTTTAAATGACAAGGGACAAGTTTTAGAGGGGAACATTTTACAAGAAATTGTTGAATTTGTTAAACATCTTCAACAATGTATTCAGTGTTACCCTGTGGAATTTACTAGCAATTTCGGAGTGAAAATTCTGTCTACAACATTTTTTTCTCTTGAGTTAACCCGGACTTGTTTGTCCAGTTAATGTGTCGGATTTTACTCGCAGTGTCAGAATCCAACCGACAGGGGGCGAGCGCGAGTCGGTTTGCCTTCCTAGCAGCCAAACATAAACCCAAGGATGATGGTGTTATTCCGGAATGGCGAACGCTCGGACATTGGGATAACACTACATTCACTGATATGCCGATCACACATCTTTGGGAAACAATGAGAGGATATCAACTGTAAACGTCCGCACAGCAGGAGACGGACGCGAAAGACCAGATTCGAGTCGTTACGGAGCCCTGTACGGATCAAATGAATCTCGCTGGACACCTAACGAGCGTGTGCAAGTTGGCTAAATTCGGGGGATAATTGCACCCCAAGACGCACGCCATCCGAGACGGGTATATCGCCATCAACCGTGCAGAAGAGCGCGTCGGGATCGGATAGTTTCACAACGCGCGGTAGCGTTGTGTCGCGCGTGAAGGTGAACGGCACAGGCCGTCGGAGTCGCGCTCGCGTGCGGCGCCTGTCCGTACGCGGCGGCGGGGATGCGCGCCGTGCGGCCTCGCGCACACTGGAAGCGGGTCGCTAGTGAATTGGATCGAGCCGAGGGCTCGTCCGCGGTGATTACAGCCCCCCGGGGTTATAAAACACGGGGTTTTATGCGTTCGCGCGTCGCACATCTTCGCAGTCGGTGTTTAGAGCTGCCGATGCTGCGGTCCGACTGTCACTGTGAACCTGCTGCTTATCAATCAGTCTAATGCACTTTATTCTTCCCCTATCACTGTGGCCGCATGCACAAGCTCCACTTGCACTGCTTTGAGACCATTAAACACACGGACTGTGAAGCCTTTAAACACTGGAGCCGAAGACACACAACAGCCGACTCTTCTGATGTGTTTAATGTGAGCCTAAAGTGGAGGGATGATTCAGAGCTCAGGAATCTGCAACTGGAAGCTGCACAGATAATATTGATCCTCCCCGAGTCCATTTGTTTTGACACAAGTACTGACGCTATTCTGAAGGCATTTCGGGACGATGCCGGTGAACCTTGACCCTTGAAGACTTACCTCAACACAACTAACCTACACTCATGACATGATCTCAAACTGACATACAATCACGACACAAACACGGACAGACCTCTGACGGTGTGCAGCCATGAGTGTCCGACATCCCACCTCCACGCTGGACAGGTGAGCTCGTTTTTTAACGGCCGTTAGACCAACCGACGCTGATTTGTTTTTATCTTAAAGCTACACTGTGTGATATTTTCCCCCATCTAGCGGTGAAAAGGTATATGACCATCCAGTGAATATTAGTTTCTGTTCCTCTTAGTTCCGATTTCGTTTTAACTCCTACGGTGGCTGATTTAGTCCAAGATTAATATGGCTTCCAGTTCGATCAAGTGATGAGGTTACTTTAGAAAACTATTATAATTTGCAGTTATTTAATTTGTCAGTTAACATGTAGGTTATGACATCTATGTAAAATGAATAAAAGTTTTACCTTTTTGTTATTTTTTACCATTTCATTGCTAACATCAGCGATCAGGTTCCCAGACGAATGCAAGCTAATCTTAGTAAAGTAACTTTTATCGGTGCTATCGTTATTCTGTATATTGTACGACATCACTAGCGTAAGGCAAAGTTTACATTGTAGGCTATATCAGTCTCAAGCAATCCCCTCTTCACATTCGACACGGTGCCATCGAGTGTTAAAACGCGTCAAAGCGAAGCTTGAATTTACGGGTATGTCCTCTTTGGCTACTGTACTTTCAAGATGGAGGGCAACATGGCGCGCATTCGAACCCCTCACCCGTATGTATTTTCTATGGCATATTATACACTTACGAGAATACTTTATTACTTGAAAGAAGTAAATATACATTAATGAGCACATATTTCTGAAAGAACTAAGTGTTTTTAGCTAAGAATAAACTAAAAAAGTTACACAGTGTAGCTTTAAAGGCACAACATGTAAGATTTTTTTGGGTTTAAAACGTCAAAAAAAAACCCACTAGTGTTGACTTGTGTTAGATTATCCCAAATGTTTCCAATGATGTTTAGAAATAAGCGATTTTAACCAGGACACGACCCGTGTCCGTGCGTCGCCTATCAATGACATCATACCCGCGTTACCCTCGATTTCCGGTTTTAGTGTTGAAACCATGGAAACGCCAAAGGCGCTATACTATATATAATGTGTTTTATCTGACACTGTTTGAATCATTCACTGACAGAACCTAATCATTGTTCTCCAGCTCAACACAGTTCGTCTTATTGATTAAATCTGCTGTTCTTGATTTACCGCGAGTACCATGTTTTACCGCCTAATGTAATCTCGCTCACCGCAGTGTGAACAAATGTCTCATAGTAGCGCCGAGCCAACGCACGAGTATAACATAACTTTCAACACACTCAAATGTGTGTAATATTATAAAACAGCTCTGTGTTATCAAGGTGTCATGCAGCTACACCTTTGTTTTGAATAAGCGACATATAGCGGCGAACAATTACATATTGTGCCTTTAATGTGCTTATTGTTTTATTTCTGTGTCATGAGTCGACAGCTACCCAGATAACAATTTTTGGTTCCCAGAACGTCCTCAGAAAAGACATCCTAACGTTCTCTATTGGTTAGCCAGGAAAGTTTTCTTTACGTAAATAGAGCGTTCCCTGTTGGTTTGGAGAACGTTCCCTTAACCTTCCCAGAATGTTCCCTAACCTTCCCAGAACTTCCCCTAACCTTCCCAGAACGTTCCCCTAACCTTCCCAGAACGTTCCCCTAACTTCCCAGAACGTTCCCCTAACCTTCCCAGAACGTTCCCCTAACCTTCCCAGAACGTTCCGCTAACCTTCCCAGAACGTTCCCTAACCTTGCCAGAACGTTCCCTAACCTTCCCAGAGCGTTCCGCTAACCTTCCCAGAACGTTCCCTAACCTTCCCAGAACGTTCCGCTAACCTTCCCAGAACGTTCCGCTAACCTTCCCAGAACGTTCCCCTAACCTTCCCAGAACGTTCCCCTAACCTTCCCAGAACGTTCCGCTAACCTTCCCAGAACGTTCCCCTAACCTTCCCAGAACGTTCCCCTAACCTCTTTACTCCGATATCATTTACCCTGGTGGACGTCAGTAATCGTCCAGTACTCCCGCGTACCATATCGTATTTGCGGTATGGAAGATGGATCAATGGATGCCAATCAGTTTAGCCTACTACACATCATGTCTTGTTTTGAAATTGTTTAATCGATATAAATACTCCAAGCACATAAACCTTCATATGGAGGATTAAATAAGATTGAATGTAACTTTATGCATATGTAAGTTTCGAAAATTGTAGGCCTATCACTGACACTGCACAACCAGGTTTTACGTCAAGTGCCAAATAACAATGACAAACACAATAAAATATGGTTTTAAAATGTGAATTTTATTCAGACATAAAAAAAAGAATAAATATTACTTTAACTGATAACATTGCATTAATCTCTTACCACTGAATTAACGGAACGTAATGTTAGCTTCTCTCTTTTGATCTGTAAACAAAAACTTCTCGGTTAACATCATGTTGTCTTCGATTACGTGTCAAATCTCTCTGAAATCACACTATTTACACTCTTATATTTATTAATGAATAACTTATTATTCAATAAAGATCGATAAACTAATGTTAGTCAGTCGGTAAAAACGAAATGAAATTGCCGTTAATTTTTAAATTATGCGAGTGCGCGTCTTTCTGTAGAAGAAGACGGATGAAAGCGCGTGCTGGAGAAGCACGTGCAGATCAGAGGCGCGCAGTAACGAAATATATAAATAAACCCGCATATATATATATATATATATAAATTAGGGCGGGACTCGATTAAAAAATTAATCTAATTAATTAGAGGCTTTGTAATTAATTAATCGAAATTAATCGCATTTTAATTGCATATAAATATTTGACCTGAGAACAGTGAGAAGTAATTTTTTCACATGGATTTTCATAAGCTTAATCAACAAAATTTTGTTTATTTATTTATGTCCAGCGTTTGCGTTGAGGTGATATTAGAGGCTCGATATGCAAATTCCTTGTTGCATAGCTTCCACACAACCATGCTCTTGTCGACGCTTCCATCCTTTCGCTTTTTTAAAACAAAATTTGCCAAGCAAAGCAGTCTGCGTCAGCTTCTTCGTTCATGTTCACTGAGGTTTGTTCTGTTCAGAAGTCAAGAACGCTAGTTGGTGTTCCAGTATAAGCGGTCCGTCGAAACTCATTCATTGAAAAACGCGTCGCGGTGCAAAAATAAGTTAAAATTGTTATCAATTTTTGCGTAATTAATCTTAATTAACACGTTAAAGTCCCGGCCCTAATATAAATATTTAAATAACCTGCAGGAACGTTCTGGGAAGGTTCTCTTTAGGTTGCAAAATAAAACCCCAAAATAACCAAACGGGAACCATATGGGAACGTTCTGTGTTTACTGGGAAAATGCTGATAATACCATAGCAATAATACGTTTGCATTTTTGATAGTCATGTTTTAATGTTCCGTTCATAATCTCAACTGGAATCTGATTGGACGAGCGGGGTTTCAAGAGCGCTAACATACAGTCCAACACAAGCTTATTAACCAAGAATTACCTTTTTTACTATATGTTTTATTAATATGACAGCTGTTGAAATAATTGTAAAAATGTAAAAGTAAACAATGTTCGGTGTAGTGTAAAATTGGGTCTCCTTTAGGACCCCGAGCGAGATCCCATTGGTACTCTCTTTAGCGCCTGATTACAATTCCTACAAAATCATGTTGATGATAAATGCTATATGACCGTTTATGTCTGTATTAGTTAGCTTATGTACTAGCATAGCATGCAGATAAGCGATTAGCGATTTATACACACAGTTATCCTACATCAACATTAATGTAATTTTGTTAATGTTAAAGTGTTAAATGTCAGAATATTCCAGTTATAAATAAGACTGATGCTCAATTATTCACTTTATAGGCTATTATTATTATTATTATTATTATTATTTATTAAGTAGTTAATTAAGTGTAAGAAAGGTCTTATTATGCACTGATGTGATGTTGTACATTTTTATATAGTAAGCTATGCATATTTTAATATAATTCGTTTATACTTTGGATAATTAACAGTTTGTCATGACAGGTGTAAGTTAGCATTCAGCTGATCACATGATCTCTACATGACGCAATGAAGCGACCCGTTTCTCGCAAAACAAAACCGATTTCTTTTTGTAAACCGAAATTGAATCTCATATATAAGTGTGAGGTGTTAGATACCGAGTGGACCATTAACTTCTACTGATCGGAGAACATTGATTTAATGTGCTAGTCATAAATGAATGATTAAGTAGTAAAACGTTATTGTGTGAGATGTTAAGTTCCTTCAGATCTGTGTGTCGTGTCCTCTGTGACTGGTTTTTCCATCCGTCCAGTGTGCCTTAG
>CM040912.1:52688043-52693043 GCA_023029165.1 Gobiocypris rarus | reverse complement strand
CTTCTCGTATCTGAATTTCAGTTCTTCAGAATTAAACAGCTCTTTTCAGTGTTTAGAATCAATTAGTTATTTTAGGAGACATTCACAAACAGCTGTATTACACTGTATGAAAGGTATCATTTGAAAAAAAAGCATAATAGGAGCACTTTAAATTGATCTAAAGTGTTGAAACATAATAATAATAATGACCCTCAAACCTTTGTCCTCACAGGTGGAGCAGCGGTCAAAGCTGGAGTTCAGGAAGGAGACCGAATCATTAAGGTATTCTCAACTACAACACGCTTTGACATTGTAAATCATTAGTGATACTAATTTACTTAATAGTTAAACTCATATTTGTCCTGCCTGTTTGCTTTTCAGGTCAATGGTTCGGTGGTTTCGTCCATGTCTCATCAGGAAGTAGTAAAGATGATCAAATGTGAGTGTGGTTGGGCGTCTTGTTTTTGATATTTCCAAGCGTTTCATTGCTAACGCGTCCTTTTCCTCTGATAGCTGGGACGTATGTGGCGTTGACTCTTCAGGGCCCGCCTCCTTCGGTCGCGTCCGTCCCGCTTCAGCCCCTCCCTACTGACCTCTTGCCCAATCACAGGACAGCACTGGGTGGCGAAGCCCCGCCCCCTCCACTTACCCCACCCACAGGAAGCAGTACCCCTACTCAGAGAATCACAGGTCCCAAACCGTTACAGGTGCATCATGGTTTTAATATATAGAAGTAGGGCCGTACAGTACAGAGATCTGGACTAATGTCTCTCTGAGGTCTTCACTTTAATGTGGTTCTCCATCATTCTCAGGACCCCGAGGTGCAGAAACACGCCACAGAAATCCTCAGAAAGATGTTGGAGCAGGAGGAGGCAGAGCTACAGGTATGAGTTCAGTGTTCCTCTAACGTGTGTGTGCTGCCATGGCAAATCTAACCCAATAATAAACACCATTCACCGTGCAGAACCTTCTGGAGGAACGGTCTCGAAACCCCTCCCCTTCACTTGAGGAGCGAATAGAGAGTGCCAAACGACGAGCCAATCAAGTCAGAGTGAAGATCCAGCAGGACGTGGTGAGATTTGATCTTATTTTAGTGATAGCATATGACCTAGTCCATTTTGGATTATTACTAAAATAAGTGTACATACATATTAGTGGTTTAGTCCACATTAAATCAATTTTTTTTACTGTAAGGTTGCGCGATATAAAAATTGCAAATGTGCATTATGCATAACGCAAAGGCTTATCGTAACTGCATGATTTTTAAACTTCAAAAGATTACAAAAAGTCCAAGTTTTGGGTTGACGAAGACAGTAGAGAATAAATTGGACACATACGTGTGACGTGATTAATGTTACTAGCCTAAACCTGCTTCTGTCTGTGGGCTTCATGCCAATCAAACAACAAAAGACTAAGAGAAAATCACTGATTATTCAGGGATTCTCTAGCGCAAATTAGTCAACTTCTTCTCTCTTCCAGGACGGCACTCGATCTGAAGCTGTTGCTAACTATCTCACCGCTGGAGAAGGTCAGTGGCGTTCGGTCTGTTAATACTGGAGCCTGAGCTCATGTGACTGATGTTGTGTTTCCTGTTCGAGCAGGTCGCTTATCGATGGACTCCAGTGAAGGAGACGTCGAGGTGAGTTTCACTTGCTAGTTTTATTTACCTCAGAATCAAACGTGCCCCCTTCCACCTTGCCCAACCGTTTCCCGTCCTCCGTTTCCCGGTTTAGGCATGTGAGAGCCCCTTCTCCTCCCCCTCCACCTTCCTCAGGAATCCCCTGCTCCGCCGGCAGGGATCCGACACACACCCCTCAGACCCGGTGAGACACACACTTGTTTCCCGTCGCGCGTTTGCTGTTGAGCCTCGAGTCTGATCTCCTTGTGTCTCTTCAGGGAGGAAAGATGCAGATCATTGGACCAGAGGAAGAAGAAGAGGAGGATGATGGGTATACAATCAATGAGGTGAGAGAGTCAGTGCTAGCGTATTTACGCTGCAAGCTCGACTGAGGGCTGAAGCTTGGCGCTGATGCGACCGCAGCCAATCACACGTCTGCTCTAGGGTATTTGCATAGGGCGATCTGATTGGATGACGCCTGCGTTGGTGTAACGGAGGCCAGCTAGTATTCGCTGTATAAATAAACCTCACTCCTCTGATCTCAAGAGGTGCTCTAGCGACTGACGCTAGGGGTTGCCGCCTTTAGCCTCCTTGTTAGAGTGTCCGACTCTCATGCCGGCGGACCCGGGTTCGAGTCCCGCTTAGAGCGGGCGGTTTGAACTGAAGGGGTTACATTGGCGCTTGAAAAGTTAGAAATCTTCAACTTCTGCTGCTTGCAACGCGACTGAATCGGTGCGACGTAACCCATAATTCAGTTCGGCAACGCATCACCAATTCAAAGTAAATGAGAAACATTAACGTGTGAATGCAGCGTTAGGGTTGGGAATCTCAAATCAATTCTGGTTCTGTAATCGAATACTTAACCCTCCTGTTACCCTCAAATCTGGTAACATTTTTTACCCTCTGGGGTCAATTTGACCCCAGCAATTTAAACCTCCAGAATATGATTTTTTTTTTAACAAAGGTTTATGTCTCAGGTCATTTATGGCTGACAGCATATCTGGTGGGCTCTGGAACCCTTTTGATGACATTAGCGGCACTATGTCTACCCTGACGTTCAAGTGGGGAGCGGGACCATAATAACTACTAGTGGTTATTGCAATACTAGGTGTGGTTAGGTTAGGTTAGATTAGTGCCCTAAAACAGAGGGAAGTTGTTTGAAAATAATACTGAATATATTAAAATATGGCATGTTATAGTGACCTTAATAAAACAACCAAAATAAATGTGTGTAAAATTTAGATTTTTCCTATGTTTTATACAGCTAAAAGAGCCTGGGCTCAAAATGACCCCAAGGAACACCGATGCTACAAAATGTGTACAGGACATTGGAAAAATATCATCATGTTAATTTTATGTTTACACAGTTGTCCCCATCAAATTAGGAAAAGTCATTCAATCTGAAGCAAAAAAAATGATGACAATTGTGTTTTTAAACATTGAATGGGGTCAAATTGACCCCAAAGATAATAGGAGGGTTAAAGGCACAATATGTGGTTCAATGTTCTGCAGCTCAGCAATAATAGCAATAATGTAATCAAATATGACATGCGTGTGCTACACTTCACATGAGATTAATCTCGTGCTCTTCATTATCAGATGGACGGGCCGTTTCAGGACATCGAGCTGCTGAAGAGTCGTCCGGCACACATGACGGTGTTCATGAGATACGTCTTCAGTCAGCTCCTGGATCCCAACCCTCTGGTCAGTGCGGCTTCAGAAACATTAAACGTGCTGTATGAATCGATCACCATTCTCACCTGTGTGTGTGTGTGTGTGTGTGTCCAGTTGTTTTACCTGTGTGTGGAGGCGTATCTGGGCTCCAGCCCGAAAGACGCCCGCTCGCTCGCCCCTCAGATCTGCTCACACTTCCTGGACCACGATGCCGTGAGTGTCTGATCCACACCCATAATGCCGCAGGTTCAGATGCCCGTTCTGATTTTGAACTGTTGATTTCTGATGCTTTTCAGCCGCTGAAGATGAAAGTGCGCGAGGAGTTTCTGACTGATATAGGTGAGGTTCAGTCTTTCAGCGGTTGGTCAGAGAGCGATGGCAGTGTGACGGAGCTGTGTGTGTGTGTGTGTGTGTGTGTGTGTGTGTGTGTAGAGAACCGTCTCCACGCGCAGGAGGACATTCGAGGGCCGCTCTCGGAGCTCCAGCAGCAGGTGCTTCCAGACATTCAAGACCAGCTTCAGGACTACAGGTGCGGCTCTGTTTGTGCTCTAATGGCTGATTCTCCAATACTTGATCTGTCAACTTTATTTTAAGGTGTTAACTGTCCAGCTGAAACAAATAAAGTGCCCTTATTATGCAATTTTAAAGGCTCCTGATTTCGTTTTGGAGTCTCCTACAACAGGTTTACATGCATCAAAGATCAACAAACACTTTCATTTTCTCATAATAGACATTACACATCGCCAGAATGATCAATGATTCTCAAACGACTCGACGGATGAACCAGTCTCTCTAAACCCCTCCTTTCCCTGAGCTACTCTGCTCTGATTGGTCAGATGGTCCAGTCTGTTGTGATTGGTCTACTCTGCTCTGATTGGTCAGATGACCCAGTGATTGGTCTACTCTGCTCTGATTGGTCAGATTGGTCTTCCTAAAGCTCCGCAATTATAAAGAATGAAGAAATATGGGAAGAAACAGTTATTCAACCCGGACCTCCATCGCAAGGACGACCTGAGCAGGAGTTTCTCAGTGATGCCACTCAGTTTGAGGTTCATTATGGGATGTTGAGCTGTAATTCCTCATGTATTGCGGTGCACATGTGGGAACGGTATCAATAACAGCGCTAACGTCAATGACTACTGTAAACATAAAGGCTTGCAAAACAAATCTTGCTCCATCCTTTCTCTTTACTCACAGTAGTAAGAACGGCAGACGATCTGCATTAACAGACTCAGTGTTAGGTAATAGCGGCCCACAGCTGGTTTCCAGTAGTATTTTTTTTTAGTAAAACCGTAATAATGTGAATTAGCCGGAAACTTACACAATATAAACACCAAATGACAAACTGTGAACAACCGGTAGGAAATGCATACATCAATAATTATTCATTCTTACAGGTTGTGATTCTGAGGAGCGGGTCCCTGGTCCCTGAGCCGGCACACAAAAAGATTCAAAACACAGACGACTCGTACAGGCGGATCAGAGTCGATTTATTTATTGTGCACTTTCAACGTTTACATTCACAGACTGCCATATTTTCACACTGCATGACACAACATAATAGGGGCACTTTATTACTCGTTTCAGTGTTGTTGAAGCCGTTGCATGTGGTTGTTTCACACCGAGTGTGTTTATGTGCTGCAGGAGTAAGCAGACGATGGGTCTGGGGTCTCTGTTCGGGGAGAGCGACCTGCAGCAGTTAGACGGAGACCCTGTGAAGGAGAGACAG
>CM040912.1:52675543-52683043 GCA_023029165.1 Gobiocypris rarus | reverse complement strand
TGAATCAGACGTGTGAATGAATCGAGTGACTCAATGATTCAACAACTTTTTTCTCTCTTTCTCAGTCCGACCATATCGGTGCGTTTGGCTCGTAGCGAGTCTTTGAAAGCTCAGGGGGAGGGGCGTCGCCGAGGAGGCGGGGCTGGGGCGGAGTTTGTCCCGCGTTCCCGTAGCGATGTTGACATGGAGGACTGTGAGGAGCGGGAGGGGCCGGGACTGAGGCCGTTACATCACAGCGCCTCGTCTTCAGCGTCCAGCAGCTCGGCACGGTACGAAACAGACGTCACAAACACAGAAGGAACAGAAAGTGTGGTAAGTGTCTAACGGTAGTTGTGTTGTCGTTTCAGATCGCTGGAGAACCCGACGCCGCCGTACACGCCCCGCTCTCAGCGCAGGTGCCGTCCCGCAGCACACGCTCTCAGATACACACAGCTTTCTCTCGCTCACTCTCTGCGGTCTGTGTGTAGGGTCGTGGACACGCCGGTGGCTCTGTTACCGGACGCACCGCCTCTAGAGGAGGACGTGATCGACTCGCAGAACTGGCAGGAGACGGTGGAGCCACACCTGCTGACGTCACTCACCTCGCGGGAAGTCGACAGACAGGCCGTCATCTACGGTACACACACACACACACACACACACACACACAGAAATCAAGGGTCTCATGCCACATGCACTGATGCGGCTGGAAACCTGTTTGAAAACAGTCATTTTACTGTTACGTTTGTTGCAGAAATGACACTTCGGGAAGCGTCTATTTTTCTATCAGGTCCATGTACAGCATTTATGACATGGCGTTTTAAGAAAAAATGCTGTTGCTACATTTTTTTAACATATTGCTAGCATCATTTAGATATGTTGCTACCATATTTAGCATTTTGCTGAGATGTTTTAACACTGTTAACATGTTTTGCTACCATTTATAACACATTGCTACAGTGTTTAACATGTTGTTAACATTTTGTAGCACATTGCTAGCATGTTTTGCTAACATGTTTTAACACAATGCTAGCATATTTTAATCATTTGGCATTTTTTTCACATAATTTGGCATGTTTTGACACATTGCTAACATGATTTAGCATTTTGCTACCATTTTTAACACATTGTTAGCATTATTTAGCATTTGTTATCACATTGTTAGCATGATTTAGTATGTTAGTAATGCTAGCATGTTTTAAGTAAGCGGCAACCTCCCGCTGTCTCTCTTGAAGCTGATACGGAAGTGACTTAAACTGCAGTTCCTCGACTGGCCACTAGAGACAGAATCTCATTGAGCTCATGTTAAAATGCCCAACTTTACAGCAGAATAAAACATGTTCACAGCCTGGGACAAATTCTACTTTTGGTCTATACGGCTAATTTTGCCCTTCATGACAACCGTGAGGGGGGTGAATATTTTTATAACTCATTCGTTTACATTATATAAAGCCTTAAAGTTCTGCATAATTAAGGGCGTGGCCACTTTGAGTGGCAGGTGGGTAGCCATTTATCTGCTGTCTGTTAGTAATCGCGTCACCTCAGCTCCGCCCACGTCCCGCCTCTTTGCCGATTTTCCGTTATCCGGGAGTGACGGTAGGTGACACGCTGCTAAGATGGCGAGAGCCAGCTCGACTCTACTTTACGCTTCAAAACCGCTCTGCAGAATCCTATGGGTGACGTCACGGACACTACGTCCATATTTTTATACAGTCTATGGTTTTAAGACATTGCTAGCGTTTAGCATGTTTGTTAACATGTTGCTAGCATATTTTAAGACATTGTTAACAAGTTGCTTCCATTTATAACTCATTGCTAACATGATTTAGCATGTTGCTATTGCTAGCATGTTTTATCACTTTGTTAGCATGAATTAACATCCTCCTAGACAGATTTGTGTCTGGTTTTAAACCCTCGACTTGTATTTGGCATTGATTATTTGCGTTTTTCTAAAAATATAGGAATACATGGACGCATTTCTTCTTTGGGAATGGACATTACGCCACAGTTAACATCGTACAGCTGAACTTGTACTGAGCCAACAGTAGGTGCTAAACAGTGAGAATGCTAACGGAGCGTCTACAGACGTTCAGTGTGAAATATCAATACTTCCTCTAATTAATACCCAGCCCAGGGTTATTTTCCCTGGGACTGGCGGGTCAGGTGTGGCTGTGACTCCGTAATGAGCAGCGTTTCTCCTCAGGCAGGAGCAGTGAGCTTCCTGACAGTCCCAGACATGCCCGTCCCGTCGCTCGGAGGCTGAGACGTGTCTGTTTTAAGATGATACGTGTATGGAAACCAATCAAAGTCATCATATATGATCTCAGATGGCCTTGAGCCTCAGTGGGTTTAGCTCAACATTTATAGGAACGTGTAACCCAAATCTAAGGACGTGCACGTCACGACAAAACTAAGCCTTTAAAAGATTGTGTTTTATAAGGCACCTATTCGAAGTGATCCGTTCGGCTCCAGGGGTGTAGCCAAGGGAAATATCCATAATTATAACTTATAATCAGTGTCTTCTGGTAACGGCCGTACTAAAGGTGTGATCGGTCTCTCGGTTCGGTTACGATGTCATGATTCGGTTCAGTTGGATATCACGGTGCACCGCATCCTCATGTGTTCAAACACAAGCAGTCAGATATATGAACTGAACCTTTAATTTGAGCTGCTCAGCGCAAACACGCTTCTGAATGTATCAAACTCAAGTCTAAACACGGACGACAACAGGAGCGTTTAGAACAAATACACCAAAGGAAATACTAAAAGCCACTTTCTTACAGTCGAAACTAAAGTCTGGCTTTGAAACCACATATGCTAAAATAAATAAGCATATGAGAGCGTGTTAAAGGCATTGCCACAGACGAGCATCTCTTCATTAAGCCAATGCACAAACAGAAAGTAAAGTCGCAGATGCTCAACACTCAATCATCTTCATTAAAAGTAAAGAAACTGAATGATCTGACCAGTGCTGTGGCCGCGCTCGCTCATATCTGTTGTTTTCGATGACGTGAACTCTGCATATAGTGCGGGAATTGAAGATCGGATTTATATCTGTTTTGCGGAGACGCATGTATGTGGCCAAGTATGAAATCGTTCTGATAAATCAGATAGCTTTGATTGACACACAGCGTGTGTTCATGCTCACCAGGATGTTCATTAAAGGGATAGTTCACTTTGAAATTAAATTTTGATATGTTTTAGCTTACCTCATGGGCATCCGAGATGTAGGAGTATTTGTTTCCCCAGTAGTTTCAGTTTTGATCATTTTAGGTCAAAGCGTTCTTGTCTGTGCCTCACATAATGCAGGTCTATGGTCACCACCTCAAAGAGCATACACAGAGAAGTCCAAATTAAACAATCCCCCATCGTAAGTACACACTGATGGCCTAAGACACCAAACCAGCGGTTTGTGTGAGAAAACCAACAGTATTTATATCGTTTTTACCTCAAGCGCCGGAAGTGGATTTGTGTGAACAATGAGAGACGTACACGCGCGAGAGATCCACTTCCGGCGCTTTCCGCGCTTGCGCAGACTAAAGCCAGAACGAGCGAATGTCACAACAGGAAACACGCACGCGCGCCCTCGGATCAGTCGGACGTAGTGATGTACAAGAGGTAAAAACGATATAAATACTGTTGGTTTTCTCACACAAACCGCTGGTTTGGTGTCTTAGGCCATCAGTGTGTACTTACGATGGGGGATTGTTTAATTTGGACTTCTCTGGGTATGCTCTTTGAGGTGGTGACCATAGACCTGCATTATGTGAGGCACAGACAAGAACGGTTTGACCTAAAATGATCAAAATTGAAACTACTGGGGAAACAAATACTCCTACATCTCGGATGCCCATGAGGTAAGCTAAAACATATCAATTTAATTTCAAAGTGAACTATCCCTTTAAAGCCGAGATGTGCCCAGATGTACGCTTTTTTTTTTAGGTAGTCAGAGCATTTTAATTACTCGCACTCGCGTCTCGCCTTCCTCAGCCATCGCATGCGACCGAAACAAAGCACGGACAAGACAAATGACGTCAGAAAATATTCAGTGCATTATAACCGGTTATGGTCAATTACTGAACCGATCCTGAATCATCCTCGTCTGCATCGCGATGCATCGAAGAAATGATCTGTTTCGAAACCCCTAAACCGTACACACGGTCCCTCTTCCGCCAGAACTCACGTACGGCCGTGACCGGAGGCCAGTGATTATAGATTTTGGGTGAACGATCTCTATAACCGGGAAAAAATGGCTGTCATCGATGCTTAATAAATGCTTTACACTTGCTGTGTTTCCATTGATGGATTTTTATGCACATTTTGGGATGTTGCATTAAGAAAAACGCAATGCCAAAATGCGCATTAAAAAAGTATGTAATTTTTTTTAATCGGATAAGAACTGTCCCTAACATCAGGCGTCCGATCGCAAGAAATCATCAACGCTTGTTATTGTTGCATTGCGTTATTAATTATACCTGAATATTAGTATCATTGTTTTATTTATTCTTAAATACTAAATTTTTTTAGCAATCATATTATTATTATTATGATTAGCCATATTGGGCGAAATTGTGCAGCCCTACAAACAAGCACAACAAACCTGGATTTTTCCATAAAATTCCCAAAAATGTATTTTATATTGCAATTCATTTTTGTCCTCATTGTGCATCCCTGATTGACACTTTGCTCTAGTTTCCCATTAAATATTGTTCTCTTGAGATGAAAACAGAGCTTTATGGTCAAATGTTTTATGTGACTTTGAATGGAAACCGATACTGTCCTGTCTCACAGTAAAATACCCTACATTATAAAACACAAGCAGAGGTAAATTGATATAAGCATGCTTGCTCCACACAAACATCCTTTACATTAAGTAGCGCTGTATTAGAGGGGTTGCTCAAGCCGTTTGCTCGTCCTGACGTGCTTTCATATCTGGTGTGTGCTGTTGGTCCCGTAGAGCTGTTCACCACGGAGGCGTCCCACCTGCGGACGCTGAGGGTTCTGGATCAGGTGTTTTATCAGAAGATGCAGAGCGTCCTGAGTCTGGAGGAGCTGTCCTGTATCTTCCTCAACCTGCGGCAGGTGTACGAACTACACGGTCAGTGCTCGCGGGCGGCTCCACCGCTGGGGCGCTGTAGCTGGCATTTGGGTTGGGAATCTGTTCAGTACAAATACAGTATATGGATTTTAGATGTGATTTCAATAATTAAGACAACACACTTTAGGCTATATTCCAAAATGGATTAAATTCATTATTTTCATCAAAATTCTACAAACAATTCCCCATAATGACAACGTGAAAGACGTGTTTGAAATCTGTGCAAATTTATTACAAATAAAGTAAAAATCACATGTGCATAAGTATTCACAGCCTTTGCTCAATGCTTTGTTGAAGCACTTTTGGCACCAAAGTCTTTTTGAGTTTGATGCTACAAGCTTGGCACAGCTATTTTTGGGCAATTCCTCTTTGCAGGACCTCTTAAGCTTCATCAGGTTGGATGGGGAGCGTCGGTGCACGGCCATTTTCAGATCTCTCCAGAGATGTTCAATAGGGTTCAAGTCTGGGCTCTGCCACATTCACAGAGCTGTCCCGTAGCCACTCCTTTGTTATCTTGGCTGTGTGATTAGGGTCATTGTCCTGTTGGAAGATGAACCGTTACCCCAGTCTGAGATCCAGAGCGCTCTGGAGCAAGTGTTCATCAAGGATGTCAATGTGCAATGCTGCATTCATCTTTCCCTCGATCTTGACTAGTCTCCCAGTCCCTGCTGCTGAAAAACACCCCCACAGCATGATGCTGCCACCACCAGGCTTCACTGTAGGGATGGGATTGGCCAGGCGATGAGCGGTGCCTGGTTTCCTCCAGACATGAAGCTTGCCATTCAGAGTTCAATCGTTGTTTCATCAGACCAGAGAATTTTATTTACAGAGAATGAGCTCCAGGTGGGCTGTCATGTGCCTTTTCCTGAGGAGTGGCTTCCGTCTGGGCAATCCCCCTGATTGGTGGAGAGCTGCAGAGATGGAAGGTTCTCCTCTCTCCTCAGAGAAATGCTGGAGCTCTGTCAGAGTGACCATTGGGTTCTTGGTCACCTCCCTGACTAAGGCCCTTCTCCCCTAATCGCTCAGTTTGGCCGGGCGGCAGCTCTAGGAAGAGTCCCGGTGGCTCCAAACTTCTTCCATTTACGGATGATGAAGGTCACAGTGCTCAATGGGACCTTCAATGCTGTAGAAATGTCTCTGTACCCTTCCTCAGATCTGTGCCTCGATACAATCCTGTCTCGGAGGTCTACAGATAATTCCTTGGACTTCATGGCTTGGTTTGTGCTCGGACATACACTGTTAACTGTGGGACCTTATATTATAGACAGGTGTGTGCCTTCCCAAGTCATGTCCAATCAGATGGATTTACCACAGGTGGATTCCAATAAAGCTCAAGGATGATCAGTGGAAACGGGAGCACCTGAGCTCAATTTTGAAAGTCATGGCAAAGGCTGTTAACACTTATGGTCAATTTTTTATAAATTTGCAAAGATTTTAAACTTCCACGTTGTAATTATGGGGTATTGTTTGTAGAATTGAGGAAATAAATATGAATTTAATACATTTTGGAATAAGCCTGTAACTAACAAAATGTGGAAAAAGTGAAGCGCTGTGAATACTTTGCACTGTACTCCATGGCTTTGGTGAGGGAAAGAACTGCAATCCCATGATGCATTGCAAACAGCATAATTAAATTAAAAACTATATGTATATGTGTTGTTTTTCTATCCCAGCGAGCTTGTGCGAGTGCATGAGGAAGCGCAGGGAATCGGCAATCGTTCAGGGCATCGGAGACATCATGCTGGCCAGAGTGAGTGTCTCCTTCCTTACATATGAGGCTTTCGTTTGTGAAGAATATAAGACATGCAGTGTGTGTGTGTGTGTGTTTGTGTGTGTGTGTGTGTGTGTGTGTGTGATTATTGATTTTTATATATATATATATATATATATATATATATATATATATATATATATTTATTTATATATAATAAAATATATAATATATATTATTATATATATATATATATATAATAAAAAAATACATTTTAATACATTTTAAAGCAAATGATCTGCAAAAAGCATGAAAAATTTATTTCCATATATTTTTCCATATTTTCTGTTTTTATTTCACAGAACATTATTTTTGCTATTTACATTTTTGTATTTGTATAATATAAATAATAAAACAAATATTATTATTATTATTATTACTACTATATAATAATACACAGTGTGTGTGTGTGTGTGTCTGTGTCTGTGTGTGTGTGTGTCTGTGTGTCCCTGTGTGTGTGTCTGTGTGTCCCTGTGTGTGTGTGTGTCTGTGTGTGTGTCCCTTTGTGTGTGTGTGTGTGTGTGTGTCTGTGTGTCTGTGTGTCTGTGTGTCTGTGTCTGTGTCTGTGTCTGTGTGTGTGTCTGTGTGTGTGTGTGTCTGTGTGTGTGTCTGTGTGTGTGTCTGTGTGTCTGTCTGTGTGTCTGTCTGTCTG
>CM040912.1:52670543-52673043 GCA_023029165.1 Gobiocypris rarus | reverse complement strand
ATCAGTCGCGACAGGTCAGAGTTCAAACCTCATGCATTTACACTCGCAGAGACACTTTAACATTGAATAAAGAAAACATGCGTCAACAAGACTCATGGAGTGACTTTTCTCTTCTATCAGACAATAAAGCGCTGTATGTGATCAGCACGTCAGAGAGACAGATCTATGAGCTGGTGGCCGGGACGTCGTCGGAGAAGAACGCGTGAGTCTCAGCTCAATCCTCATTGGCTGCTTGTGTTTGATTGACAGGATTGCAGCCTATCAGAGAGCTTGATTGATTCCTGCTGTCATTATTATGAGCAAATGGGATGTTTTTCTAGTGTTATTTTAGTTTTATTACAGTTTTTTGAATTTGCTTTTTTTTTTTTTCATGTAAATTTTATTATGTATAAATTGTATATCTCTGTATAGGTTTAATGTATTTTTATTTCAGTTTAATTTTTAATTAATTTTAGTTTCTATATATTTCCAGCTCATAACTTTAATGCTTCAACTTCGGTTTATTGCCAAGATATTGTTTCTAAGTTTTATTTATTATTAATATTTATTTTATGTTATTTAGCTTTATTTCAATTAACAGGAAGGTTTTTAATAGTTTAGTTCATATTTATTGAACAGATAAGGAATATTTGTACTTGTATTGAACATTTTTCACAACACAGGAAATGCTCAAATATATATTGCTTGCTCTTGTGTCTCAGTTGGAAAGACCAGCTGGAAAAGACAATCGCTTCCGCCACTCAAGGATCGGGATCAGCCAAGCCAGAATCACCGGCACGGTACGTGAGCGCAGATCGGCACAGAAGCGCTGAAGACTACAGCCACGGCGTCACTCTCTCTGATCAAACTGTGTCTGCTCTCTTTCAGGTCCTCTGGTGTGCCCACATCTGCCAATCAGCTGGGTAAGAGCGACTGATGAGGGCTTTATCTGCCTAACAATATAATGTCAGCACATACACTACGGGTCAATGGTTTGGGCTCAGTAAGGTTTTTCTGTTCAGCGAGGACTGTTCATCAGATAGAGCAGGGCGAGCTTAGGACCGCAAACCAACAGGAACATTGAGTCTTGAACTAACAAGGCTTTCCAGTCCACAAATCGCCATGGATTTAAAGGTGCAGTGTGTAATATTTATAAGGATCTATTGACAGAAATGCAATATAATATACATAACTATGTGGAGTATAAAGACCTTACATAATGACCCGTTATGTTTTCATTACCTTGGAATGAGCATTTCTATCTACACACAAGTGAAGTCGCCATTGTGCGCCACAATGTTTCTACAGTGGCCCTAAACGGACAAACTTCTCTACAGAGCGCTAGTCACTCACTGCTCTCTCAGATGACATCTTTGTCCTGTGTCGGCCACCGTAGCTTCTCTATGTGCTCTGAAAAGGGAGGGGTGAGCATTGGTGCAATTCACAACCTCACCACTAGATGACGCTAAAACGTACACACTGCACCTTTAATGTAGTAACGCTAACTGTAACCATTAGCCTGGCGTGGCCATACTCAACTCTAGTCAGAATATGAGTCTGATACCGCTCCATTGAGCTTTGATTATGGGGTGTGTTTCAACCGAGCCAGGAAAGACCTCAATTGGATAGACCCTCAACCAATCAGAGCAACGGAGCGACGGCGTAACGTTAGTTATCAAATGTCAGCAGAACTCAACTGCACTGTGTTGCCAAGTCCGTGTTTTTCTCCATGTCCGCGGGTTGAAGCGACCCCAATTATGTGATTATATAAACCCAGGAATGCGAATTTTAGCAGGCAACCTTGCCAAAATAACATATTTTGCAAAACCAGACGCCATTTTTTTCCTGAGATCCCCCCGGAAAGTTATTGTTTTGGGCTATAGTTTTGAGTAGCAATTGTGCGCGACATTGAAAAAACACGTGGCAACCCTGTCTGCACGCGCTGGATTAATAACGTTACAAAGAAAAATATGAGTGTAAACGATCTTTGCCAGTGTGTGTAATAAAATAATTTAAGGATACACAGAGTACTTCCCAACACCATCATCATTTCTGAGAGAAATAGTGAAGGTGAATGCATATACGAACAAGTTCTCCGTTTAGGATAAGAGCAAATTCAACCCAAAGCGCCTTTGATGACGTGGATGATTACGTTACTGTTGATCATCTGTCCATCATCGTCTAAAGCCCGCCCTGATGATCTCATTGGTCCGAACAGTTTCCGTTTCGGGAATAATAACTCCTCTATGGATCGAGTCCAGACCGAATTGCCAGAGCAAAAAACGTTGTGGGCGGGGCTAAATTCGGCTGGCATCCAGGCTATGTAACCATGGTATTGTGGCAGAGATAGTCAAATGATTTTCATTGTTCGTCTCAGGGTTAGTGCAACCTTTCGAGAGTGAAATTCAGGCACTTTTCAAGAGCGTAACACTTTTTCCAGCACTTAAAAGCTCTAAATGTTATGAAGTTTGAATGTGATATGTAAAGCTAAACGTTTAGAGATATAGATATGTGTGGCCTA
>CM040912.1:52643043-52663043 GCA_023029165.1 Gobiocypris rarus | reverse complement strand
CATCGGGGAACGACACACACACACACGCACATATATATATATATATATATATATATATATATATATAAATAATCTTGTATGTAAATATCTTCTTCAGGACAGCCCTAAATACATGCATTGTATATGATCTCTTATTTAGTTACAATAACTCACACTGTCACACACTCTTCATCGCTCAGGGTTTTCATTGGTCCAGTCAAACCGGGTCAGATGTTCAGCTTTCACTCAAGGGTCAGTGTTTCGGTGGTTCTGACCCGTGTCACCTTGATTTCCAGGCAGGTCACTTTATAAAGGAATGCATGACACGCAGGACATCTTTAACAAATTCACACGTTTGTGTCGTTTTTTCAAAAACTTGCAGTTTAAAACCCGTTTCTGTGTGTTTTTTAGGCCCTCAAAACACTGTTGTCTTGTAAATCCACGACCAAAACACATACCCAGTTTAGATTATTACCCTTAGATGAAGTGTTTTGTTTGGTAATGGTTTCAGTGGATATTCTAGTTTTCATGAGTGTGTATTCTGTTACTGATGTGGCGGCGCTGCTTCCAGGAAACATGTTTTATCTGGTCCTGCCCAAAGAGCCGTCGGACGAGAGCAGCACCGACGAGCTCCGAGACCCAGAGAACAGCCGTCAGACACACAGCAGCGCCTCCTCATCGCCCTTCATCATCGAGGAAGAGGAGCAGGAGACGCCCTGCCTCTCTACAGCGGACCAATCGCTGACTGAGACTCGAAGGGAAGGGCTCGGCCAATCACAAACCAGCATCCAGAGGCACGTGATCAAGAACGTGGACGAGATCTTCAACACCATGGAGGAGCTGATGAGGAAACTGCAGCACCTGAGGGTAACACTCACACACACACACACACATACACACTCACACACACACACACACACACACACACACACACACACACACACGCTCACTCTCTCACTCACACACACACATGTTGTGTTTCCATGTTTTATGGGGACATTCCATAGGCGTAATGCATTTTATACTGTACAAAACGTATTTTCTATCCCCCTACACTGCCCCTGCCCCTAAACCTACCCATCACACACACACACACACACACATACTCACATGCGCTCACACACACACACACACACACACACTCACACTCACACATGCGCTCACACACACACACACACACACACACACACACACACACACACACACACACACACACACACACACTCACACACATAAACACACTCACTCTCTCACTCAGACACACTCACTCTTTCACTCACTCTCTCACTCACACACACACACACACACACACACACACACACACTCACACATCAGTTCACACACACACACACACACACACACACACACACACACACTCACTCTCCTCAGAACACCACTTCTTTCTCACTCTCACACACACACACACACACACACACACATACACACATACACACACACACTCACTCACACTCACACACACTCCACATGCGCTCACTCACACTCACACATGCGCTCACACACACACACACACACACATGCCTGTCCAGGCCATATTTGACCCAAAAACAAAACAAAGGGGAAAAAAAAGATATTCAACATTTAAGAAATTGAAACACTGTTTTTGGCATGTTTGATGCCAAAAACTCTTTCATTATAATTTAATGTCCAATTATAATGTCAAAAACTGTATTTAAATGTGAAGAATTTAAGTTATTATAGTTTCATTTAATTTAATAATTTAAAAAGATGTATGATTACCAAAGTAAATAAAAAATAATACAATTTGAATGGGCAAAAAAAAAAAAAACATTTACAATTTATTTTATGTTTTATTGTATTCTTTTATTAATTTTGTTGTTGATTTTTTGCCTAAACGTGACCTGACATGTTTTTAGTGGCGTATAATTAGACTTACCGTATAAACAGTACTACCGTGATGATACACGATGACTCCGATCCTTCAGATATTCAGATCTAATATGACCTCTGACCTGTAAGGTTGCCATATTCATACACTGTTTGTTAATTGGCCATAAACAGAAGAACTGCCCCCCCGATCATTATGGCCTGATGGGGTTTTGGTTCCTTGCCTCTGTCGCCTTTGGCTTGTCTTGCTCAGTTGGGGACACTCAATTTTCAACTAAAAATCCAAATAAATTGAATCACTAAACTAAATTAACTATATCAACTATATTACTGATCTGCCCACATTGTCGCTATATGATAATTGAACTGAGCTGATGACATCACCGAATCAAGAGATGTTGCATTATTTTCCTGTTAACACTGTGAAGCTGCTTTGAAATATATATCTGCATTGTAAACGCGCTATATAAATAAAAGTGAATTGACTATCGTATTTGTTGTACATAGTGCAAAACTATGTCAGTGGCCTATATATATATTTAATTTATTTACATTTATTAGTACAGATATTGTTGCCTGTGTGTGTTTGTGCGCTTCAGCCTGGTGGAGTGTAAATGTTGACGTGTGTGTTCTGTTGCTGTAGGACATTGAAGCAGATCACTACAAACTCCTGAAGAAATTAAGAAAACCACTTCCTGTCGATAAAAGCTCAAGCGATCTCGTCTGCAAGTCTCCCCCAGCGGCCCGAATGCCATCGCTGGACCGAGGAGCAGGAGACGGTGAGGACACTCGGCCCCAGAAACAGCTCATAGTAGAAGCTCTGTGTGTGTGTGTGTGTGTGAGTGTGTGAGTGAGTGTGTGAGTGTGTGAGTGAGTGAGTGAGTGTGTGAGTGTGTGAGTGTGTGAGTGTGAGTGTGAGTGTGAGTGTGTGAGTGTGTGTGTGTGTGTGTGTGTGTGTGAGTGTGTGAGTGTGTGAGTGTGAGTGTGTGTGAGTGTGTGAGTGTGTGAGTGTGTGAGTGTGTGTGTGGAGTGAGGAGTGAGGAGTGAGTGAGTGAGTGAGTGAGGAGTGTGTGAGTGTGTGAGTGTGTGAGTGTGTGAGTGAGTGAGGAGTGAGTGAGGAGGAGTGAGGAGTGGAGTGAGTGAGTGAGTGAGTGAGTGAGTGAGGAGTGAGGAGTGAGGAGTGAGTGAGTGTGTGTGTGTGAGTGTGTGAGTGTGTGAGTGTGTGAGTGTGTGAGTGTGTGAGTGTGAGTGAGGAGTGAGTGAGGAGTGAGTGAGTGAGTGAGTGTGTGAGTGAGTGAGTGTGTGAGTGAGTGAGAGAGAGAGAGTGTGTGAGTGAGAGAGAGAGAGAGAGAGTGTGTGAGTGAGTGAGTGAGTGTGAGTGTGAGTGTGAGTGACTGTGAGTGAGTGAGTGAGTGAGTGTGAGTGAGTGAGTGAGTGTGTGAGTGTGTGAGTGTGTGAGTGTGTGAGTGTGTGAGTGAGTGAGAGAGTGAGGAGGAGAGAGTGAGAGAGTGAGAGAGTGAGGAGTGAGTGAGAGAGAGAGTGTGTGAGTGAGTGAGGAGTGAGTGAGTGAGTGGAGTGAGTGAGTGAGTGAGTGAGTGAGTGAGTGAGGAGTGAGTGGAGGAGTGAGTGAGGAGTGAGGAGTGAGTGAGTGAGTGAGTGAGTGAGGAGTGAGTGAGTGAGTGAGTGAGTGAGTGAGTGAGTGAGTGTGAGTGACTGTGAGAGTGTGAGTGACTGTGAGAGAGTGAGAGAGTGAGTGAGTGAGAGTGTGAGTGTGTGAGTGTGTGAGTGAGTGAGGAGTGAGGAGTGAGAGAGTGAGAGAGTGAGAGAGTGAGAGAGTGAGAGAGTGAGAGAGTGAGAGAGTGAGAGAGTGAGAGAGAGAGTGAGTGAGTGAGTGAGTGAGTGAGTGAGTGAGAGAGTGAGAGAGTGAGTGTGAGTGACTGTGAGTGTGAGTGACTGTGAGAGAGTGTGAGAGAGTGTGTGAGTGAGTGAGTGAGTGAGTGAGTGAGGAGTGAGTGAGTGAGTGAGTGAGTGAGTGAGTGAGTGAGTGAGAGTGAGTGAGTGAGTGACTGTGAGAGTGAGTGACTGTGAGAGAGTGAGGAGTGAGTGAGGAGTGAGTGAGAGAGTGTGAGTGTGTGAGTGTGTGAGTGTGTGAGTGAGTGAGTGAGTGAGTGAGTGAGAGAGTGAGAGAGTGAGAGAGTGAGAGTGAGAGAGTGAGAGAGTGAGAGAGTGAGTGAGTGAGTGAGTGAGTGAGAGAGTGTGAGTGAGTGAGGAGTGAGTGAGAGAGAGAGTGTGTGAGTGTGTGAGGAGTGAGTGAGTGAGTGAGAGAGTGAGAGAGTGAGAGAGTGAGAGAGTGAGAGAGTGACTGTGAGTGTGAGTGTGGGGTGTGTGAGTGTGTGAGTGTGTGAGTGTGTGAGTGGTGAGTGAGTGAGAGTGTGAGTGAGTGAGGAGTGTGAGAGTGTGAGGTGTGAGAGTGAGTGGAGTGAGTGAGTGAGTGAGTGAGTGAGTGAGGAGTGAGTGAGTGAGTGAGTGAGGAGTGAGTGAGTGAGTGAGGAGTGAGTGAGTGAGTGAGTGAGTGAGTGAGAGAGAGAGAGAGAGTGTGTGAGTGAGTGAGTGAGTGAGTGAGAGAGAGTGTGTGAGTGAGAGAGTGAGTGTGAGTGACTGTGAGAGAGTGAAAGAGTGAGTGAGTGAGTGAGTGAGAGAGAGTGTGAGTGAGTGAGTGAGTGAGAGAGAGAGAGTGTGGAGTGAGAGAGAGAGAGAGAGAGTGTGTGAGTGAGTGAGTGAGTGTGAGTGTGAGTGACTGTGAGGAGTGGTGAGTGAGAGAGAGTGAGTGAGTGGTGGAGTGAGGAGTGAGTGAGTGAGTGAGGAGTGAGTGAGTGAGTGAGTGAGGAGTGAGTGAGGAGTGAGTGAGGAGTGAGTGGTGAGTGAGTGAGTGAGTGAGGAGGAGTGAGTGAGTGAGTGAGTGAGTGAGTGAGTGAGTGTGAGTGACTGTGAGAGTGTGAGTGACTGTGAGAGAGTGAGAGTGAGTGAGTGAGGAGGAGTGAGTGAGTGAGTGAGTGAGGAGAGAGAGTGTGAGTGTGTGAGTGTGAGTGTGTGAGGAGGAGGAGTGAGTGAGTGAGTGGGTGAGTGAGTGAGTGAGTGAGGAGTGAGTGAGGAGTGAGTGAGTGGTGAGGAGTGAGTGAGGAGTGAGAGTGAGAGAGAGTGAGAGAGTGAGAGAGTGAGAGAGTGAGAGAGTGAGAGAGTGAGAGAGTGAGAGAGGAGTGAGAGAGTGAGTGAGTGTGTGAGTGTGTGAGTGTGTGTGAGGTGTGAGTGTGAGGTGTGAGTGGTGAGTGAGTGGGTGGGTGGAGAGTGAGTGAGAGAGTGAGAGAGTGAGTGAGTGAGTGGTGGTGGTGGTGAGTGAGTGAGTGAGTGAGTGAGGAGTGAGTGAGTGAGTGAGTGGGTGAGTGGGTGAGTGGGTGAGTGGGTGAGTGGGTGAGTGGGTGAGTGGGTGAGTGGGTGGGTGGGTGGGTGGGTGAGTGGTGAGTGAGTGGTGAGTGAGTGAGTGAGTGGGTGAGTGAGTGTGTGAGTGAGAGAGTGAGAGAGTGAGTGGGTGAGTGGGTGAGTGGGTGGGTGAGTGAGAGAGTGGGTGGGTGGGTGGGTGAGTGAGTGAGTGAGTGGGTGGGTGGGTGAGTGGGTGAGTGAGAGAGTGAGAGAGTGGGTGAGTGGGTGAGTGGGTGAGTGAGAGAGTGAGTGGGTGGGTGAGTGGGTGAGTGAGAGAGTGAGTGAGTGAGTGTGTGAGTGAGTGAGTGGGTGAGTGGGTGAGTGGGTGAGAGAGTGAGAGAGTAAGAGAGTGAGTGGGTGAGTGAGAGAGTGAGAGGTGAGTGGGTGAGTGAGTGGGTGGGTGGGTGAGTGGGTGGGTGGGTGAGTGGGTGGGTGGGTGAGTGTGTGAGTGTGTGAGTGGGTGGGTGTGTGGGTGTGAGTGGGTGGGTGGGTGGGTGGGTGGGTGGGTGAGGAGTGAGTGAGTGAGTGAGTGAGTGAGTGAGTGAGTGAGAGAGTGAGTGAGAGAGTGAGTGAGTGGGTGGGTGGGTGGGTGAGTGAGTGAGTGAGTGGGTGAGTGTGTGAGTGGGTGGGTGGGTGGGTGGTGAGTGGTGAGTGAGTGAGGAGTGAGTGAGGAGTGAGTGAGTGAGTGAGTGAGTGAGTGAGTGGGTGAGTGGGTGAGTGGGTGGGTTGGTGGGTGGAGTCGGGTGAGTGGGTGGGTGGGTGAGTGTGTGAGTGGGTGGGTGTGTGAGTGGGTGGGTGGGTGGGTGGGTGGGTCGAGTGAGTGGGTGGGTGGTGGTGGTGAGTGAGTGAGGAGTGAGAGAGTGAGAGAGTGAGTGAGAGAGTGAGAGAGTGAGAGAGTGAGTGAGTGAGTGGGTGGGTTGGTGGGTGGGTGAGAGAGTGAGTGGGTGAGTGGGTGAGTGAGTGGGTGGGTGGGTGGGTGGGTCGGGTGAGTGGGTGGGTGGGTGAGTGGGTGGGTGAGAGTGAGAGTGAGAGAGTGAGAGAGTGAGAGAGTGAGAGAGTGAGGAGTGAGTGAGTGAGGAGGAGTGAGAGAGTGAGGAGTGAGGAGTGAGTGAGGAGTGAGTGAGTGAGTGAGGAGTGAGGAGTGAGTGAGTGAGAGAGTGAGAGTGAGTGAGTGAGTGAGGAGGAGTGAGTGAGGAGTGAGTGAGTGAGTGAGTGAGGAGTGAGGAGTGAGGAGGAGTGAGTGAGTGAGTGAGTGAGTGAGTGAGTGAGTGAGGAGTGAGTGGAGTGAGAGAGTGAGAGAGTGAGGAGTGAGTGAGAGAGTGAGAGAGTGAGAGAGTGAGTGAGAGAGTGAGAGAGTGAGAGAGAGAGAGAGAGAGAGAGTGAGAGAGTGAGAGAGAGAGAGTGAGAGAGTGAGAGAGTGAGTGAGAGAGTGAGTGAGAGAGTGAGAGAGTGAGAGAGTGAGAGAGTGAGAGAGTGAGTGAGTGAGAGAGTGAGAGAGTGAGAGAGTGAGTGAGTGAGTGAGTGGGTGTGTGAGTGTGTGTGTGTGGGCATGTTTTTGTGAAATATCAGGACACAAATGTGTATAATGACATGGGTATGACACAGGTATTAGAAAAAGAGGGTGAAATATGAGGACGTTCCCCATGTCCTCACTTTTCAAAATGCTTATAAATCACACAGGATGAGGTTTTTTTCACAGAAAGTAAACTGTGCAGTCTCCTGTGATGGGTAGGTTTAGGGTCAGTGTGTGTGTGTGTGTGTGTGTGTGTGTGTGTGTGTAATATTGACGTGTGTGTCTGCTCTCTCAGGGAAGGAGGGCATCTCGACAGAACCAGCTCAGCCTGAAATCCAGTCCACTGGCTTCTGACGGTTTACACTGGACCTCCATCTCGCACGCACAGACTCACGCAAACACACTCTATGATGTAGCCCCTTTCCCAGCATGCCTTGCGCCTGGAAGCATCATCCAGGTTAAAATATTTGTTGTTTGTGTCAATTTGAGACGGGGACGGACGACCCTTCGGCCCGCGCCCACAGAGAAAGGACGTGGAAGTGGCGATTCGAGTGGCAGAAAAGGAAATGTCGTCAGTTGATGGGAGAACGTAAGTGATGCGCGAAGGACAGGAAGTGATGCGCGAAGGACAGGAAGTGATGCGCGAAGAACAGGAAGTGGCGCGGCCGAAGACATGACTCTGTCCTCCGATGGAAACCCCAGCACTTTACCTGCTGTACGTCCGTTTCTCCTCTGTCAGGAAACTCGCGGGCGTTTTCCGCCGTTCTCGGATGGGCGGCGCCGGCGCGTTCAGGTTGTTTTGCACTGGGAACCGGTGGACACACACACACACACACGCGGGGGCGAATGAGGACGTCTCACCAATATATCGCTGTCTGTTGATATCGTAGCTTGTGTGTGATGGCGTAACACTACATGAAAGAAGGAAAACGACAAACGGTGAAGGTTTTATTTTACTTTTCCGTGTGCTACGGAAGAAATAACGTATCCAACGCACAACACTATCGACTGGATAAAAAAGGGGCGTGTTTATGAATTCTGACATCATGTCATGTGACACATTTGTATTCCGTGTAAATACTGTGAACGTTTGTCCCTCACCATTCGCTTAAAACAAATGAAGGGATTGGCTAATGAAGCTACGCAAGCGTCTTTATACGTGTGTAACTCTAACCTGCCTGCGCCTCCTTTATGTTAATAATTGTTTCTGTGCGACTGCAGGACGAGTTCCCCCGTGTCTCTCTGTCCTCCGCCGCTCATTCGCACTCGTCTGCGGTCTGAAGGAAGGGAGCGCTCGTGCGATCTACTGTACGCCACCGTTTGTGTTCATTCACACACTCGTGTAATATAGTTGACGGCCTGTTTTATATGTTCGTTTCCTGTAAAGCTCTAGTCATTTCTTTAATTTTATTTTTGTAGATATGACAAACAAAAGGATGTGTAAATTATTTTCTCTCCCTCTTTTTGAAAACGGCGAGATTGTTAGATGCACAGAAGGAAAATGAAAACTCATGTTAAAAAACTCATTTGTTTTGTGAAATTAAACATGTTTAAAAAGAGAATGATGTAGTGTATTATTCTGTGTGTGTGTGTGTGTGTGTGTGTGTGTGTGTGTGTGTGTGTGTGAGAGAGTAGTGTAGTGTTATCCTCTGTGTGTGTGTGTGTGTGTGTGTGTGTGTGTGAGAGAGAGAGTGGTGTAGTGTGTTATTCTCTGTGTGTGTGAGTCTGAGTAGTGTAGTGTAGTGTTATTCTGTGTGTGTGAGTGTGAGAGAGATTGTGAGTAGTGTAGTGTTATTGTGTGTGTGTGTGTGTGTGTGTGTGTGTGTGTGTGTGTGTGTGTGTGTGTGTGTGTGTGTGTGTGTGTGTGTGTGTGTGAGTGAGTGAGTGAGAGAGTGGTGTAGTGTTATTCTCTCTCTTTGTGTGTGTGTGTGAGAGAGAGACAATGGTGTAGTGTGTGTGTGAATGGTGTAGTGTTATTCTGTGTGTGTGTGTGTGTGTGTGTTGTTCTGTGTGTGTGTGGTGTAGTGTGTTATTCTCTGTGTGTGAGTGTGTGTGTGGTGTGGTGTAGTGTGTTATTCTGTGTGTGTGTGTGGTGTGTGTTCTGTGAGTGTGTGTGTGTGTGTGTGTGTGTGTGCATGAATGGTTTAGTGTTATTCTCTGTGTGTGTGTGTGTGTGTGTGTGTGTGTGTGTGTGTGTGTGTGTGTGTGTGTGTGTGTGTGTGTGTGTGTGTGTGAGAGTGTGAGAGAGTGTAGTGTTATTCTTTCTGTGAGAATGGTGTAGTGTGTTATTCTGTGTGTGTGTGTGTGGTGTGGTGTGTTGTTCTGTGTGTGTGAGTGTGAGTGGTGTAGTGTGTGTGTGTGTGTGCATGAATGGTTTAGTGTTATTCTCTGTGTGTGTGTGTGTGTGTGTGTGTGTGTGTGTGTGTGTGTGTGTGTGTGTGTGTGTGTGTGTGTGTGTGTGTGTGTGTGTGTGTGTGTGTGTGTGTGTGGTGTAGTGTGTTATTCTCTGTGTGTGTGGTGTAGTGTGTTATTCTCTGTGTGAGTGTGTGTGTGGTGTGGTGTAGTGTGTTGTTCTGTGTTTGTGTGTGTGTGTGAGAGAGAGAGTGTGAGTGGTGTAGTGTTATTCTTTCTGTGAGAATGGTGTAGTGTGTTATTCTCTGTGAGAATGGTGTAGTGTGTTCTGTGTGTGTGAGTGTGGTGTGGTGTAGTGTGTTGTTCTGTGTGTGTGAGTGTGGTGTGGTGTAGTGTGTTGTTCTGTGTGTGTGAGTGGTGTAGTGTTATTCTTTCTGTGAGAATGGTGTAGTGTGTTGTTCTGTGTGTGTGCGCGCTCATCTGGGTGAAGTGCCCATACAAGGAACTCCGCCCTCTATGATGTCATACAGGGCCATACTAAAAAAAAAAACTTCCTGAGATGTTTGAATCCTGAAGGAGTGTATTTGGCAAAGAAATACTGTCATGCTTCCAATTCGTTTTTTTTTTTTAAGAATGCATTAAATAGCATCCCCTCCCCCCCTTAACAATCACATTTTGTTATTTTTGCTAAAAAGCCTTTGACAACTTACCCCTTTACAGGACTGTGTGTTTAAAAGGGCTTTGTATGTTCCAAATAATAAGTAATTCCGGCATTTTCACACATTTATTTTTATATATATATATATATATATATATATATATATATATATATATATATATATATATATATATATATATATATATATAATGTTCCGTGTGTGTGTGTGTGTGTGTGTGTGTGTGTGTGTGTGTGTCGGAGGGCGGAGCAGGAACGTGGGGAGGTCAGGTCAGTCGGCCGTCCATTCGGGGCGTGTATCAGCTCAGGTTTGAATGGAGACGGAAATATGTGAGTTTCTGTGAAGGAAAAAAAACACACACACACACGGACGCGAAGTAGAGCCGCAGGCCAGAGAACATCACATTCATTGATCCGGAGCTCTAAAACAACAAGAGGAGGGTTTACTCATCTGCGAACTGTGAGTTTATCGAGAAAACAGGATCTATTCCCCCCTTTTTTGTGTCGTGTGGATTATTGTTCTGGTGAGAAGAGATACAAAGACACGAGAGAAAGTGTTGCTGCATGCATTACTGGGGATGCAGAGTATCAAATATACTTCCGTTTTGAAGCATTAGTATCTCATTCGGATGGTTTTCTACCAGGTCAGTCTATCATATTCAGTCTGGTGCTGCATGATACATATAAAGTAAAACAGCTGTGAATCTGTGTGCACTTTGCAATTACACACACGGGAAAGATTCGCTCTCATTGTTTTCTGTAAACTGGGCGTTTGGATGCGGGTTTGTTTCAGAGCTTCTTTCGGACTCTTCTTTGTGTTCAGATCCACAAAGAAAAGCTACTATATATCTTCTATATTATAACCCAGGACGTGTTATGTTTTCAATCTGTTTGTAAGCACAATTAATAGTTTTAAATGGATAGAGAGTGTTTGTTTTGCTGTTTGGTTGTATCTCGATAAAGTGGTATTTAGCGTAATGATTCATTTTAGCGGCGAATCGATTCATTTCATAAACCGTATGAGTCACACTCCCAGAAGCTTTGTATCACTTCGGTTTTTGTTTACCTAATATTGGACTATTTTTAATTGTTATTTTGACATGTTTTTGTGTTTTATATTTCCAACATGTCACCCGCCTTACGAAAATGGAGCGAATCGGTTCAACTGAATGATTGAAATGATCCGGTTCAATCGAACGATTCGTTGTCCAATCTAGCATCGCTAGACTTATTCACGGGGTGCTGTTACATTTAGTGCGCACTTCAATACAATGCAAGTAATGTGAAAGTGATTTAAAACATTTCCACAACCAATAAATGTAACTTTGAGAAATATTAATGTATTTTTAATTGTCTGCGTTTTCATCGAAACTGATCTCTAAATGCGCTATTTTTGCGTTTGAGCTGGATTTCAACCTTATATGTGCATTCATTTAAATCAAACTCATATTTTTCATTGCATACGTTTTAAAAGTGATGTGTCATTATTTGTATTTTGCTCTCAAGCACAACCTCATCTAATGCTGGTACTAGATACCCTTTTATTTGGGTTTTTGCTGTTTAACTTTACATGCATGCAGAACGTATACAAAAATCCATAATTTGTCCTGAACTTCGGTCGTATACGTTGTATTTAAGTGACTGTGTCACGTCGAGAGCGGTCGCATGAAGGCCCGAAAGCCTCGGACTCTCGTAGGCGCGGCCGGTGTAGTGTCGCTCATGTCACGCCGCGGTGATGGACGCCGCCAGTCCGAGGCTTTGCGGCCCGTGCGGTGCGATGAGCTCAGATGTCTCCTGTGCCGTCTCCTAGGAGACCGTAACCGGAGAACGCGATTGAAACACTCAATAGACGCTCATTTACACACATTTTGACGTTTCAATACGTGTTTAATCCCTCATAAACGAAAGTGCAGTGTAGTTGGTATTGTGGGCTTCATTTAGTGCCTGTGATGTGTCTTGTGACACTTGAGCATGTGTGTTTGTTCAACTGTGTTGTTGTTTAAATAGGTCAGATGAGACCTGGAATAATGAGTAACTGTATATCCAGGCAGAATACACACCTGGGACCGGTGTCTTCGTTCATAAATCACAGCTGCCACGCCTAACCTTCACACACATTTCTGCAGCTGCCGAACGCACCCGCACTGAATACCAGATGAACTTCTGGGGCTTTACAGTAAAACTATGGGGCAAAACCTAGCCGTGCTGTCCTGGATTCACATTCAGATGCTATCTTGTAGGATGTAGATGCTTATGTATCATAGATGACTTGAGATCTAGAAGCTGTGTAGATTTAGTTTTAGTTATGCACTATCATTGTCAGGTATCAGTCTTTATTTCTGTGGATATTTTCTATCTTGTCCATGCTATTAGCTATTGGACATGACATAGAAATAATCATCCAACATTTCTACATTGATTTAAATGTTTTTTGTTTCAGATTCTTGCACTATCACACCTGTATCTGAAGCGTTTACGAGCAGTTCCCACATAAACACGAGAGTATTGGCAGCCGTGTCCCAGGTGTGGTCACATTAGCCAAATTTAACGAGCAGAGATGCTCCGTTGTCTATAGCATTCACTTTCAGACCGTCCAGCTTTCTGTTTGGTTAATGTGGCGAATTCGGCCAGGCCAACTTGAAATCTGTGTGGGCATCTTTCGCCCTCACATGAAATTCCCAACGAATCGTGTGGATTCCCATTGAAAAGACGGGATTACGCTAGGGAAAAGTTTGCTGAACGACTGTAAATGTGACCCGAAAATATAAATTGTCATTTAAATACCTCGTGTCGTCCCAAACCCGTAAGACCTTCGTTCATCACACAAATGAAGATCTTTTTGATGAAATCTGACTTTTCATTGGCATCTATACAACTCCCACTGCCATAGAAAGGCAGTAAAGATGTGGCTCCAGTGGTTTAACCTCAGTTTTATGAAGCTACACATGGGCAAATAAAACATAATTTACCACTTTTGCAAAATATTAATCTCCAACATGGATTCATGAGAGCACTACGAGTTGTTTCTTGAGAATTAGGCCTAAAATTTTGCAAATAAAGTGGTGAGTTTGTTTTATTTGGGCAAACAAAGCACTCGTGTCGCTTCATAAAATTGAGACTAAACTACAGGATTACTTTAATGTCTTTACTACCTTTCTGTGCCTTGAAATGGTAGTTGCGTAGCTGTCAATCGAGGGACTGAAAGCTCTCCGATTTAGTTAAAAATATCTTAATTTGTGTGCAGAAGATGAACGAAAGGGTTAGGGTTAGTAGGCTAGTTAATGGTGGGATGTTTTGGTGTACTGTCCCTTTAAGACTCTAACTATGTGGTTGTCTAACTGTGGGAATCTTGAGGAATCGAATGGTTTGGTTCACACATACACTTTTATGATTTAATGAACAATTCGGTACGTTTGATTAATCAAGGCAAGTATGACCATATTTTATGGGGAGAAAGTAATATCTGAATATAGGTCGCACTGGGTCAAAGTTGCAGATACACATTGGTGTGTATGTCACATTTTATTAGTATATTCAGAAATATAATGCAAAATACTGGTCGTTTACACACATTATTTAAAAAAGTGTAAAATAAATTTTATAGTAGAGAAATTGACTTGTTGCTGATATTTACCTTCATTAACTGAAAAACAAGAAAGATTGGTTTGTGATTTTTCTCTTAGCACCACAAGAACGTGTGTGTGTGTGTGTGTGTGTGAAAAGCTTTTGAAACATGAGCAGTTCGATTCCCAGCTCTACTTGATTCCCAGTTTGTTCCTGAAAGGCTGTGAGCGAGGGAAGAGCCGCGGCGCTCCTCGGACTGATGGGTGACACATGCTCCGAATCCGTCCTGGACAAATGGTGTCTTATCAGCTCTGTAAACAACTCCTGACGGCCCACACACACTCAGCATGTGTGTTTGTGCTTGAAGAAACGCTGTCTGTCTCGGCCTGTCTCACATGAGTCTCGTTAGGAGACGCGAGAAGAGCAAAATAGACGCCACAGTGCCGGCTCTAATTTAGATAATCGAATTGAGCAGTTACTTAGGAACGAGCAAAGCAACTCCATGCAGAAATAGACTGTCGTTTCCGAATACTGCTTTACATTTCATACTTTCATATAGGGGTGTACGTGTAAAGGTCATGCGGCCATAGAAACAGCCCCCCCTCCTGACCCCTCACACTTATACCCTCGCATTCATTCCCATAGTAACAGCCAAGCTCAGTTGCTGTGGAGATGACAGGCGATGGCTGGGAATGTGTGTGTGTGTGTGTGTGTTGAGTAATGGGGTTTTTATGGAGATGCTGAGCTCCTTGTGCAGGACGCTTCACTTTGTTACAAAAAGTGTTTTTGATGTTCCTAAAGCATCGCAGAAGTGTGTTAATGTCACCTGTTCGCTTCGGCTACATGCTTCAAGTCATTTAGAAATGATTGGGAATGCGGTTATGCGTGAATATATTCCTGCGCGCACAATGGCCGTCATTCATGACCCGAGCACAACGAATTGCCTAAATTGTTGCGTTTAATTGAATGAGGCGATTTAGGTGAGAATGATTTAAGAACAATTTCCACAGCCCGTGTTTTAAGAATGAGGCTCTGAGTTTTTACATAAAGGTCAAATGTGGGGTTTCGGGGTTGAATGTGTGTAAATTAGGGATGGATAATATAATAAATATGCGATAAGATGGCACACGTACGTCTCCAAGATGTCTGTTAAAGGAGCACTCCAGCGTTTTTAGAAATCGTGCTTATTCAACTTCTTTCCTACATTTAGATATGTGGGAAAATGCATTTTTGTCTCAGTGCATGCATTGTTTTAGTTTGGCAGGGTCGCTAGCTTAGCTTAGCATAATGAATGGAATCCTATGTAGCCAGCTAGCATGTCGCAGGGCATCCAACATGTAGGTGTGTTTGTTTCTTCAGTAAAGACCAAATGAAGATTTTTAACTCCAACTGTTTTTCTCGTGTAATGCATGTCAATGGGAACAGTTCAGAGTAAAAAATAAAACACAGACACACGAATCCATATTAAACCCGTGTGGAGACACATTGATGTCTTAAGACACGAAGCCATTGGTTTGTGTGAAAAAACCCAACAATATTTATATCTTTTTACCTCAAATACAACACTGTGTGCATCAGCCGCCCCCGTGCCATCACCCCCGGCCAGTGAGGTGAAATGTACGCGATACGGCGTATCTCAATGGGATACAATCGGCGGAAGTGATCTCTTGTGCGTATCTCTACACCATATCGTCTCATACTCTAAACTCTTCCTATTGACATGCATTATACGACTGTCAGACTGCAACGGTTGGAGTTAAAAATCTTCATTTGAGTTCTACTGAAGAAACACACACACCTACATCTTGGATGCCCTGGGATTCAGAAGATAAACACTAAATTTACATTTTTGGGTGAAATATCCCTTTAAATAGGTGCTTTTACATGTCGCTTTGAAACCAAATCTTCTGCGAGCTCCTCACATCTTGTCGTTCAGTTCCTCGCTCTCGAGATGAATGAGAAGAATATGTTCGGCCCGCTTCCTCTGAAGCTTTGAATCTCGAAAAATGTACATGCTTTACATAACTAGAAATATAATTAAGGCGCTTCATTGTTTTGGCACTAAAATTGTCTGCTATCTTTTCAATAGCTATGTTTCCATCCAAAATTGCAAATTATGTGAAAAATTGCAAGATGTGTATAAGCGTCTTTAAAAGTCAATTTTACACACGTTCTGAATCTAAATCTTTGACGTTTTTTGAATGTCTATTTAACATTTGACTGGAAGTGTCTTTGAGACGTATTACAGATGAGAAAACACTCAACTGCTCACATCAAATAGACGTCTCTGAGATTAGATTATATTAAGAGTGTTTCCTCTCTGCTGCCTGTGATTCACATGTTTTACGCATAACTGTAGGGTCTTTTTAGAAACCAAAATACAAATATTAATGAGGGCCTCTGTAGTTTTAGCACTAAATTGCCTGCTAACTTTTGGGTTGTGTCTCAGAGCGTCAGACGAAACGCCGTCCTCTTGCGTTGGGATGCTGGTGTTTGGGAACGCAATCGTGAGAGACGCTCCTGGGGGCCTATTGCACAAAACTAGGATAAGGGATTAAGCCGGGATATCTTAATGATCTTGTCATCTGTATGCAAAATTTAATAGACCACTGTCGTGTAAACTTGCCCTGACGGCACACTCACACCAAGAACGATAACGAAAGATTACGATTACCAAGATATCCCGGCTTAATCCCTTATCCTAGTTTTGTGCAATAGGGCCCTGGAGGAATTAAACCGCATCATTCTGATCACAGTCTTTGCACTACCAGCATTCGAGATGCTGCGACGCCATTGGTCAGTCCAGTTATCCAATCACAGCCTCTGTTCAGTCAGAGTTTTCTTGTTGCACATCGAGGGATTTATTCTGTAAATGTGTTGCTATTGCAGTTTATTCAATTCAATTTTGTATTGAAATGTATGCAATTTACGCATCAGCTTTTCCCTATTTTTAAAGCGATTCCCCAAAATGCACAACGAGGTGGAAACCGCTACTCTCACCTGTATCAACCTAAAACTTTGAGTTTTTGTAGTTTAAGGCATTCAAATCTTGATACAATTGTTATTGCAAGCTGTTGCTATTATAATTTTTTTTTTTGGGGAGGTCAGTTTGAAATGAACCTTTGTGAGCATCTCAAGCGCTCTGTGTTTCAGGGCTAGGCAATATATCGAATATTAGCGATTATATGGCAATAATTGTGACAACTATGTAAAATTTGAAAATATCGTGAATATCGAATATTTCAAATTCAACATGCAAACTTTCCCAAAAAACATTACCAGATAACGCAGAGCTCTGCTTCCACCGTTCACTAAACACTGGAAGCAGAAGAGTTAAATATACACGCAACACATGACAAAGAAAGCAACAGAAACATACTCGCATGAGAGGAATAATAGTGCTCTGACCCGAAGCGCGCACGCCTCTCAGACAACATCCGATCGGGATTCAGCTCTTTTATGGATTATTGGGTTTCAATGGTCAAACAAATGTAAGAATGCACGTCCTGTCGAGTATTAAACACAGTAGTTTGTGTCTTTAGTGAACACAGAGTTGAGTGAGGAATCGTGTGTTAGTGTATTGGGTCCGTGCAGCTCTTAAAGGGCCGGAGCTCATATTCTGTGAGATTTAATGTTCATCAAACAACAATGACAAATAGAAAACCACCCCATGCTTTGCTAAACAACTTTAATATATTTATTAAGAATCAGTGTAGCCTATAGTTGATTTATAGAGTGAAGATTGAGCAGTTTATATATATATATATATATATATATTGAGCTTTGAGCTATTGTCCATTGAGCTTTGATTATGGGGTGTGTTTAAACCGAGCCAGGAAAGACCTTAATTGGATAGACCCACAACCAATCAGAGCACCGGAGCGACGCGTGACGTTAGTTGTCAGATGTCAGCAGAACTCAACGGCACTGTGTTGCCAAGTCCGTGTTTTTCTCCATGTCCGCGGGTTGAAGCGACCCCAATTATGTGATTATATAAACCCAGGAATGCGAATTTTAGCAGGCAACCTTGCCAAAATAACATATTTTGCCAACCAAATGCCATTTTTTTCCTGAGATCCCCCCGGAAAGTTATTGTTTTGGGCTATAGTTTTGAGTAGCAATTGTGCGCAACATTAAAAAAACACGTGGCAACCCTGTCTGCACACGCGCTGGATTAATAACGTTACAAGAAAAAGATGAGTGTAAACGATCTTTGCCAGTATTGTAATAAAATAATTTAAGGATACACAGAGTACTTCCCAACACGATCATCAGTTCTGAGAGAAATAGTGAAGGTGAATGCATATACGGACAAGTTCTCCGTTTAGGATAAGAGCAAATTCAACCCAAAGCGCCTTTGATGACGTGGATGATTACGTTACTGTTGATCATCTGTCCATCATCGTCTAAAGCCCGCCCTGATGTTCTCATTGGTCCGAACCGTTTCTGTTCAGACATAATAACTCCTGTATGGAGCGATTCCAGACCGAAATTTCCCGAGCAAAAAATGTTGTGGGCGGGGCTAAATTCGGCTGGCATCCAGGCTAGGTGTAAGTAGTGAAACAATACAAATGCAAATGGGGCAAAAATGCATTTTAAGTTTAGAAACGGCACTCCAATAGACCCACTGTAGCTGAAAATAAAGCACTGTTTTTGTCATATTGTTTGTAATTTGCATGTTTTTTTATTTTTTTTACACACAATTAAAATACAATTAAACATCTATACATATACATTTAAAAAAATATATTAAATTACTCATATCATGATTTAAGATTTTGGTCATCCCAACCCGTTTAGTAAACGCAAACATTTTGTATTTAATTTGGTTCTATCTAAATGTTTTTAATGGGGGCAAAAGAAAATATTTTTTATTTATTTAAAAGCAATTGCAAACATATCGAGATCTATATCGCAAAAATGTTGACAATATCGAGAATGTTTTTTTTAGATATCGCTCAGCCCTACTGTGTTGTGACGCCAATGTGAAGTATTTGGTAAGGAGCTCATCTGTCCCCGTTCCCCCGCAGGTCCGTCCCCTCCTCTCCGCCAGCCTCCAAGATAGATTCTCTCAGGAGTAAGGTGGAACTGCTGAAGTTACCGCTGTCTCTGTCGTCCAAATCCATCTCGGAGCGCAAGACTCAGCTGGGCGGAACCACCGAGCGCTCCAGGGGCGGAGCTGGGGCCCATAAACCCCGCCCACCGGCCCCAGACATGGACAACGAGTCGCAGTACTCGGGCTACTCCTACAAGTCTTCCCATTCACGCAGCTCTCGCAAACACAGGTAGAGATTCTGGACCATTGTCTCTCGCTGTTATTCTGTCTGTGCTGTGTATATTAAGTCTTACTGTAAAACATTTCATAGTAGCTGAAGAGCTTTAGTGGCTCAGTTTATTATCTGGTTCTGAAGGAAGTGCTGTATTATATGTAGATATTTGTCCCGTGGTGTTTAGGGACCGGAGGGACAGACATCGCTCTAAGAGCAGAGACAGCAGCAGCCGAGGAGACAAGTCTGTCACCATCCAGGCTCCCGGAGAGCCACTGCTGGACGCCGAGTCCACCCGCGGAGACGACCGGGTCAGTGCATGCGAAACATTACAGCAATCATCGTACCCTCGTTTATTATTCGTTTTCCAGGGCTCTGTGTATTATTTTTGTATAATTGTGCACAAATGTTAAAGTATCAGACTCATATCTAACACTCCAGCGTTTTTAGAAATCGTGCTTATTCAACTTCTTTCCTACATTTAGATATGTGGGCAAATGCATTTTTGTCTCAGTGCATGCATTGTTTTAGTTTGGCAGGGTCGCCGCTAGCTTAGCTTAGCATAATGAATGGAATCCTATGTTGCCAGCTAGCATGTCCTGAGTAAAAGTGATCCAAAAAAACTCCCACCTAATTACTTCTTGTGGCCTGCGTATTCTAGCAGTACAAATAGTGATGCAGATTAAGACTAGGGATTCCCTAGGCAGATATTAACTTGGGACTATATTATGGGAAGCACAGGCGAAGCACTGCTACTGCAGAGATATCACGCAAGTTGTGGGAAATTAGGAAATCTTAATCTGCATCGCTATTTGTACTCGTTGTGAATCGCAGGCCATAAGAAGTAATTAGGTGGGTTTTTTATTTTTATCACTTTTACTCGGGACATGCTAGCTGGCAACATAGGATTCCATTCATTATGCTAAGCTAAGCTAGCGGCGACCCTGCCAAACTAAAACAATGCATGCACTGGGACAAAAATGCATTTGCCCACATATCTAAATGTAGGAAAGATTTTGAATAAGCCCTATTTCTAAAAAAAACGCTGGAGTGCTCCTTTAAGATGTTCCCGCTCCTCTCAGTGTCACTCACTCTCTCTGTTGATTTAGGATGATAACTGGGGCGAGACCACCACCGTCGTGACCGGGACGTCCGAGCACAGCGTCTCTAATGAGGACCTCACGCGTGCGTCTAAAGAGCTGGAGGACTCCTCGCCCCTGGAGTGCCGTCGTTTCGCCGGGCCCGTCCTGAGTGGTATTTTGGGTCTGTTTGCGCTCCTGACGCCCCTGGCCTTCCTCCTGCTGCC